>SJXQ01013026.1:283106-364078 GCA_006408695.1 Aepyceros melampus | reverse complement strand
CTCCCGCAGGCTCACGGCGCTGGACACTGCCTCCAACGCGTACGCGCATGGGCAGCTGGGCAGGGCCCGCAGCACCTGGCTTCAGGTACTTGGCCAGGAAGTCACTTTTACAGTTCAGTCACTTCTCACAGCTGTCCACATCTGCAGAGGGCAGGGGAGGTGGCGGGGGAACGAGGGACTGGTCAACCCCTGGGTGAGGTGGGGGTTACTCAAGGGCCAGTACAAAGGTGTGGCTTGGAGGCATCTTAACCGGTAGGCGGAGAGGTACCCACACCCGAGCTGAGGGCAGACCTACCTGGCCAACACGGTTGGGAGAGACCACACAACACCACGCAGGCAAGCTGAAGCAACAAGCCATGACCACATGGACAACGGCCAAGGGGCTGGAGGAGGGGGCCAGCAAGCCCTGATGAGCTACCCTTTGTCCTTTTAGACGCAGGGTGGTGGGAAAGATCCTGGAATCTTGAAGGAGCTGGGGTGGTAGGGGGCAGGGACAGCTGTTTCAGCCTCCTGGTAAGAACGTTTCCCTGTTTTAACGTTTCCTCTCACCGGCCCATTCTTGTTCTTAACCTTACCCTTCTCAGGCTCACTCTATCTTCTGGGCCCCCAGCGGTCCCTCTGTCTATGCTGCTCTCCTCCCCTCTCCTTCCGTTGGGAAATGTGGCTTCTCTGACCTCACAGAACAAACTGCTCCTTCTTCTTTGCTCCAGACCATTAGGGCCCACTTGGGAGTGCTGGGCCTACGTTGGTCCTGTGCGTCTTTCCCTCTAAGACCCGAGCCCCTTGAGGGCTGGGACCAGACTTAAGTCTTCTGGGAATCTCCTGCCCGCCACAGGGCTGGGTGCACCCTTCCAGCTCAGCGAGCTTCTGCAGCATGGAGCACAGGAGTCAATTGCAAGGAGGCTGCTGGCAGCTACCTGCCTCCTTGGGGGTGCAGGTGAGCACCAGAGACACAGATTGGGAGTGTGCTGGTGAAAGCGTGGGCTGCTCCTCACTGCTGGAAAGAAGCAGTCCTGGAGCTCGGACCCTGACCAGTTTTGACAGCACCTGCTCCCCAGACAGAGCTTGCCAGGAGCATCCAAGAGTGACCAGGGAGGACAAGCCACAAGGTCCCTGTCCTGTTCTGTTCCAGTGGATGACCTCCCAAGCTCTGTGGCTCCCCTCAAGACCTTCTTCCCAGCAGGAGTATCAGGCTGGGAAAGGCCAGTGGGCCTGGCAAGGTGGGGAGGGCTCAGAAGTGCTATGGTCCCCTTGCTGGGGAGGCTGACCTTCCAGCTGGAAGATGTCCTCTGCATCCAGGAGGCCCTATTCCTGCCAGTGCAGTGAGGTTCTGCCCTTCTGAGAGAGGTTCTCCTCCAGACCCCCAGAGGGCAGGGCTAGCTCCCCACACTGACCTGGGCTGAGCATCATGGGCCAGGGGCTGCCACTTCTCACTGGGGAAGCCCACGGGGTCCTCGTCCTTGGCGCCTTGGGGAAGAGAGGAGGCCAGGCTGGTGGTGCCACAGGGCATGTCTGTGCCCCTGGTGGGTGCCAGCCCTCACTAGGCTTGTGGTGCCCACAGCCACCTGGGACGGGGCAGGACCACGTTTGTGAGCTTCCTGACTCCCCTCTCCAGAGTCCACCCTGTCCAAGGCTCAGACAGTGCAAGCCACTCCCTCTCCAGGCACTGGGGCTCGTCTCACCAGGACAGGGGGCAGGTCGCAGGCACGGGACGTGGAGGCAGTGCAGGTGTAGCCGCAGGGCTGAGTCCTTCACTGACCGCCGCCACAGCTCCCACTGCAGGGAGACCAGGGGCTCCACTCGCCTGAAGCTCATAGTCTGGGTCAAGGCAGGGAGCCAGGTGTGATTGGGCAGAGCCCACGAGGCGCCCTGGTGTGAATTAGCAAAAGGCACCCCCTTCCTCTGGAGGACACAGCCCTGGGGCCAGGACTTCCCTAGCGGATGAAGCAGGGGTTGAATTTCACCCCCACTCACCTGCTCAGCTGGGCACCCCTGTGCAGTGAACACCTGGGCAAATGCAGGAGGTGTCACAAACCCCAGCCACCACTCTGTGCCCACACAGCAACACAGAGCAAAGCTACCTGGAGGCCACCTGATCACTGCTGGGGGTCCTTGGAAAGGTCCCCCTACATCTTTAAACTACAGTTTTATGTCAGTCAAAACCATAGTTGACGATACTTCCCTGGCACTCGGAGTATTAAAGAATGTACCCCCTCCCCACGTTAGTGACCCAGTCCTGCTCTGAGGGACCCGAAATGCACCAGGGCTCTCACTGGAACCCCTGAAGTACCGAACACACATGCCCGGCCCTCTCCTCACTTCCCAGGCAGGTCTGAACAGGCTGGCACCAAGTGATTAAGAAAAATCGATAGAAGAAATGTCGAAAATCATGAAAATTCTGCCTGTTAGCTTATGTGACTCTGGTAAAACAGGGAAAGCCTGCTATGACTTAGTCTGAACCAATGATGAGACACTAGGGCTCTGGGAAGTAGAGCTGTAACACTGTGTGAAACATTCTTACTCAGGGGAAAACCAGAACTGCAATACACAAAAATAAAAATGCCTGTCATGGTGGTGGGGGCGGGGGGCAGGTTTCAGGTGATATTTTCTGAACAGTCTGTGTTGTCATGTTGCTTTCTAAAATAATAATTGCCAATACATTGTTTACTATGTACTTAGATTTTAAAAGCATTAACTCACCACTCTCTACACTTAGTTCCAAGTAGTAAGGGTGGTGCCCATCTCCATTTTGTAGAGGAAGGAAGCGAGGCCCAGGGAGGTTAAGTAACTTGCCCAAGGTCACTCGACTGGTAAGCAGCAGACCCAGGATTCAGACTCACACAGTCTGAACATGAGGTCGGTTGTGAGTGGTGGGATTTATAATATTTCTTAATTTGTTGGAAAACTGATAGATGTGAGTAAATATATTATTAACAAATGCCTGTTTTGCTTAAGGGATCTCAGGGCTATTGTAGAGGCACATGTTTAAAAAAAAAAAAAAAAAGCCTTTGCAAGCCTTGGGTGTTACTATTGAGCTGATGGTGTTGGTACAGGGCCTAAGCTCCAACCTCCACAACTGTCCCTGCCCAGGAAGCTGTCACCCTTATTTCCGCTCAGGACCTCCAGGGGCAACAGCCAGCGAGGTCAGAATGGGGGTACTCACCGTAGCGATCAGGCTCCTCAAAGGTCCAGTCTCTGGAGGACAGTGGCCCTGCTCCCAGCCTCCTGTGGCCCCACTGAAGCCCGGCTCCCGGTCATCTCCACCGTGTTCCTCCCTGTCCTCCTCCTGGTCCTCACCCTCACTGTACTCTGGGGGGTCGTCCTCCTCTTCCTCCTCCTGCTCTTCCCCTGAGGCTCCACCCTTGAGATGGGGCCTCTCTTCCTCACCCTCTGAGTAGCCCCAGGATACAGGCCAGACGAGTTCCTCAGCAGGCAGCCAGCGGGGGGCGCCCTCAGACCAGCGATTGTTGGGCTCAGCCATCAGGTCCATCTCCAGCTCGTCCTGGGGACCCACCACCACCTCGATGGTCACCTGCAGAGGGACAGACACACCCAGCCTCGGAGGGAGGGCTCAGAGCCAGGCTCCAAGGAGAAGGGAGATGACAGGCTTCAGGGCAGGAGGAAAGGCCCAACTCTTTCTCTAAACCAGCCCGTTCTTCTGGTCAACCTTCTTGGCCTCCCTGGGGCAACTGGGGTCACAGCCTAAGCCCTGGCCTTGCATCAGAATTTGCAGGAGATTCCTGACCCCCTAATCTCACCCCAGACAGATTTAACTAGTGTGAGATGGGACCAGATGGTTCCAACGTGTTGGAGATCCACTCATTTACAAGAAGCTGTGTTTGAATTCTGACTCCAGCAGCCCACAGACTGCCCAGCTTCTGGGGCCACCAACAGCCCTGAACCTCCACTTCCTCATTGTAGGGCCAGAAAATGAGACCAAATGACAGCAAACCCCCAGCAGCCCGGGGAATGGCTCTTGTTCACCAAACTTTGTAGACAGAAAATAAGTAACATGAAATCATGTATGTGAAAGTGAACTTTAAAGACATCATTTGGGAGCTTCTCTTGTAGCTCAGTCGGTAAAGAATTGCCTGCAGTATGGGAGACCTGGGTTTGATCCCTGGGTTGGGAAGATCCCCTGGAGAAGGAAATGGCTACCCACTCCAGTATCCTCGCCTGGAAAATCTCATGGACTTGAGGAGGCTGGTGGGCTGCAGTCCATGGGGTTGCAAAGAGTCGGGCACGACTGAGCTACTAACACTTACTTACTTACGAAGTAATATGAGGTCAAAGGACAAAATTTTTTTTGGGGGGGGGAACCAACAAAATATAAAGGAAAGGGAAATCAACCATATTCCATTTTTGACAGGTAACATTTTGGTAATTAACGCTTCAAGTTTAGATATACAGATACACATACATACTTTTAAACAACTTTAGAATGTTATGTGTTTCATATTTTTGTGGTCTTTTTTCTCTTTCAGTGAAAGTGTTTTGTAAGCTGTAGATGGCACACAAAATGCAGGAATTATTATATTTAGGGATTCAGGGCTGACAGTGAAGACTGTAAGCTGGAATTCCACCAACCTCTCTAGTTTTCTCTCCCATAAAGTCCCTCTGGTGGGCGATCTACCCTTCTCTTCTTCAGGAGTCTGTAGCAAGGAGTGGGCCTGGCCAGGGAAGTTCAGACCTTCAGGGGTTTCTAGTTGGCCTCTGCCCATATTCCAGGAACCTCCTGCAGCTCAAGAAGCATTCTCTGCTCATTCAGTCCTCATGACAGCCCTGCCAGATTGGTGCTGTTTGCCCCTTGCTATGGTCTAACCAGACATGAGTAGATAAGATCACCAACTCAATGGACACGAATTTGAGCAAACTCCAAGAGATAGTGGAGGACAGGGAAGCCTGGCATACTGCAGCTCATGGGGTCGCAAAGGGTCAGAGTTGAGCGACTGAACAACAACATGGTCTAGGCGATAGAGGCTGGGAGAGCCACGTGACGGTCTGAAGCTAAGAAGTGGGGAAGCCCGACTCCTCCTCCTCCACGGGTGGGGCATGGGAGTCACTTTGTCCGACCCACGCAGGACCCCCGTCCTCCAGGGAATATGGGATGGATGCCTGACCTCGGAGCTGAGCTGTTGAGCCCAACTTTTCTCCAGGAATCCGCTGGGTTCATGGCTGCCCTTGTAGCCCTCACCTGGATGCTGGGGTTCAGGGCACTCAAATCTGTATTGGCCAGTCCCGGCAATTTCTGCAGCTCCAGCAGCAAGGGAGCGTCCTTCAGGGTCCCAGTGTTATGCCCAAGTCGCGAAATCTCCCAATGACCACCAGGGAGCCGGCAAAAGCAAGAGAGTCTTTATTACCAAGCTCGAGCTGGGGCTCCCACCGACACCGACACACTGACGCAGCGGCTGTAGGGAGGAGCCTCGAACTCTGGGTTTCATTGCTTTTATAGGGTAGACGTCTAATTGGTTAGGTGTTGGGTTCTGATTGGTTCCCATTTCCCGGGCTTAATTGCTTAATTCAAATTTCCCGGGCAGGTCCTAAGTCCTATAGGTAAAGTCAGGAGATCCTAATCTGGGATCTGATTAGCTCGCAGGTGGTGGGGGTGAGGTCAGGGGATTTCCAAAGACTCTTTTCCTCAGAAATGGAGTCTTTTTTTTTAACAAAATAGAGTGCCTTAGGTCTTTCACCAGGTGAGGGCGTCTTGTCTAGGACCAGGGGTGCTGATTCAGGGAGCACCTGACATCTGTGTTGACATGGCCTTGCCTGGAGGTGGGCCCTGGAGAGCAGAGGGCTCTCCTCCTCTTCTCTGGGACAGCTGGGATCTGGGGAGGCTGAGACCTGAGGGAGGGAGGAGCAGGGAGGTGCCTGAGGTCAAGGCCCATGTGGACCTGGGAAAGGCTGGGAGGGGGTGGGGAGCAGGGGGGAGGCAGGAGATTTGGGGGCAGATCAGGTCACACACTCACTTGTGACCCCACACCCAAACATGTCTGTTTGGGGACTTCCCTGGTGGTCCAGTGGTAAAGAATCTGCCTTCCAGTGCAAGGGATGTGGGTGTGATCCCTAGTCGTCGAGCTGAGATCCCACAGGCCGTGGGTCAACTAAACCCATGCACTGCAAGGAACAGCCCGACAGCACAGCGAAGACACAGCACAGCCAAATAATAAATAATTAGACAAAGCCAGACACATCTGCTCTGACACCTTAGAGGGTGGACGATGCCCCCAAAGCGCCCGGGTGAAATGATGCCAACGTGAGGCATGAGGAGGAGGGGTCAAATCAGATGGAAGAGACACAATCCCACCTCCTCATTCACAGATGGAAGAAACAGAGGCCTGGAGGGGAAGGGAGCTGTTTAAGGCAGCAATTCCAAAGTCCAGTTCACAGCCTCAAAATCCCCCAGGGCCCTCATCAGAGAACAGACACTCCAGCCCTCCCAGGTCAGGTCAGGGGGCTCAGAAAGCCTTGATGCAGGTGTGGGCAGCGGGCCTGGACCCTTCCCCTCCAATGCCCCCCTGCCACCTGGCCTTCCCAAGCCATCCATGTAGGGTCTGTATTCCCTGGCACTCCTGTCCACAGCTATACCTTCCTTTGCCTGCCCACTTGGTGCCTGGATTTCCAGGCCGTGGTTGTGTCCATCCATCTGCCAGTCAATTCCCTCCTCCGGCCAGTGTCATGAGGTCCACCCTGGGACTGTCCTTGCTGCAGCACAAGTAGTGAGTGAAAGCAGATCCTGGATGTCTCTGGCTCTTTCTCTGGCCTTCTCTGCGCAGAGTGGGACACCAGGAGCTCAGCACCTGCCTCCAGGGTGCAGCTCCATGGCCCAGGTCCCTACACCAGGGCAGAACGAGCCTGTCCAGCTCTGCCCCATGAGCCTCAGGGGCCGGGAGCCTCTGGACCCTGCTTCACCCAGGCCACAGCCTTGACCCCGCCTCCCACTTCCTAGCTGGGCAGTGTGGTAGCACTGGAAAACATGGATCTGGAGAGTCAGATCAGCTTGGGTTCAAATCCCAGTTCTCCTTCTTACCAGCTCATTCAATCTGGTGATTTCCCATCAACAAAATGAGGACAATAATTCCTGCCTGGAAGGACTGTCAGAATTTTACTTATCAAATACTTCCACAGCATCCACTGTGTGCCCAGAACTATTCCAACACTTAATTGCTTGCTTCATCCTCCCAACAACCCTCAGATGTCAGTGCTAGCTGTCATCTCCATTTTGATAATGAAAGCTAAGGCGCCAAAAGGGAAAGTAACCTGCGTGGGGTGACACAGACAGTTAGTGGGAGAACCAGGATTTGAACCAGGCATCTTGGGCCAGGAGCCCACACTCTTAACCATCATGCTCCAGCCCTACAGGTGAGAGCACTGAGAGTCTACTGCACAAATCAGGGGCTGAATCAGTCTGATTTCTCGCATCTCTCCCCTTTGACCACCTCCCTCTGTGGTCCCCAAATGCCTGGCTCCAAGGCGCGTGCCCTAAACACCTGGTCCCAGGGCAGCCCTGGGCCCGTCTCAACCGGCGCTCGAAATCCAGAGTGAAAGTGTTCTGGTCCAGATAGCCAGGGTGGATGAATAGAGGATTGACAGAGGAGTAGGGCAACAACCCAACACCTTCACTGGCCAGTCCTGGAGGCCTGGAGCTTCTCCAGATGATGGCTTCCTAGCAGTTGCCACCCATAATTCCTACCTGTCTCTGTGAATTTGGGTAGTCGTTCCTGTCTGCAGCCTCTGAGCACAGAGAAGGGAGACTTGGGGGAACAGGAGTTCAGGGTCTGCAGCCTTTCCAGCTGATTTAGATGGCCCAGCCTGGTGGGCATAAGCACCGTGTTTCGCCATTTGGCAGTGATATTGGTATTAATAGTTATCACAGGAGGGAGTGCTAGAGATTTTATAATGCATGTGGGTTGCCATTTCCTCCTCGGGGGATTTTCCTGACCCAGAGATCAAAGCCGCCTCTCCTGTGTCTCCTGCATTGCAGGTGGATTCTTTACCACTGAGCCCCTGGAGAAGCCCTTTCACAGCAAGGAAATCAAGGATTTTTCCAGCCTAGAATGTCAACAGTGCTATTAGTTAAGAAACCCTGCTCTGGAGGCTGCCGGGTCTGAACCCCAGTGGTGGCCTGGTTTCTGACTCGTGGGACCCTGGCCCGTGAGCATCCTCATCTGTAAATGGAACAGCAACGGGACAGAGATGGGATCCAGCGAGTATTCAAAGGGTCCGTTTCCAGCCCTCCCCGCCCTGGTGCCCCTCGGACCAGACAATGAGCAGAGCCCGTAGGAAGCCCTGGCTCGGCTTCACAGCCACGCACGCTCCCTTTCTCTCTGGGAGCCTCCCGCCCTGTATCAGCCCCTGGGGAACTCCTCAAGGTGGAGGGGGCTATCTGGCCTTAGTCTGGGTTCCCTGAGAAGCCAACCTTGAGACAAAGCTTCAAGGGCAAGTGGTTCCTTTGGACGGTAATCCCTGGAGACCAAGCGGGGAGTCCGAGAGTGAGTCGGGGGAGGGAGGCGGCTAATAAAGAATGCTCCATGAAGCCAGTGACCACAATGGACCACTAGCGTGCGTCCCTCTGGGCACCCCAGGTACCCGTCAGTCACTGGTTGAGGGAGGCTGGGCGGGGAGAGGATCTGCAACCTAGCCACGTCTGGCTTGCCATGAACAGCTCAGAGCAGGTCCCGGTGCTGGCGAAAGCCCTCAGACAACGGGAAGTGAGGCCCGTGGGAAAGTGGGCGGAGCACCCGAGCATCGTCTAAATGCGTCTTCCATACCAGGCCCCGGCCAGGTTCCTTACATACTTCCTAACACTTACTCCAGCTAGTAAGTGTCAGCCCGTGTAGAAAGAAATGGCCGTCTGCTTTGCTCACATGTATCTTGTGCTCAGTATGGTGCCTGGCACCCTGCAGGCACTCAGTGAATCACTGCTGCGTGACTGAATGACTGCCAGCAACACTGAAGGGTGAGTGTGACTATCTCTGTGTTAACGATGGGGCTATGGAGGCTCAGAGAGGGCAAGGGATTTACATAAGATCTCGCAGGTTACACTAAAGAAGCGCGCGTTCACGTGCAGTTCTGCTGGATCTCAATGCCCAGGCATCAGTGCAGAGGTGCCTGTGCAGACACTGAGGCCAATAACCCTTCAAGGGCAACCACCTCAGCATGCAGAGCACCTCCGCTTTTATCTTTTTGTCTGGTCCCCAACGTGGGGGTAACGAGTGCAAGCTGGAGGCCACATCGCCTGACTTCAAACCCCAACTTGGACACTTACTGTGTGACCTTGGGCAGGTTACTTAATCTCCCTGAATTGCTGCCCCTGTAAATTAGGGAAATGGCTGGCCGTCCCTATCTGTAGGGTGGCTGGGTTAGCATGGCGCCTAGCACACGGCAAGCGTGTGGTGAATGTCACCGAGGGGAGGTGATAGATAGTTCTCGGAGAGAAAGAGAGAGGGGGCAGTACCCCTCTGGCCATCACAGTTACCTCTTTACATCTTATTTGGTCTGAAGAGCACATCCACCACCCTACCACTGAGGCAGGATTACCAGGCAGTGCACGGACCTCCAGGACGTTCTCAAACAAATGCTGGGGCTCCAGCCTGTGTTAAGAACACCTGCTCTGTCCCACGGGGCCACCTCCCACATCTGTTATGCTCAAATGTGGAGCCCCCGTGTGTACAAATACACAGCTCCATTCTTTCGGGGGATGGTGCCATTACTGTGATAAACATGAGATACACAGACATATACCAAGTTATAGCCACACCATCCATTGCCCCTCTCTCTATCACATACACACACGGGCCCATGCATACCCTCCAGGCTTGGCAGGGCAGCCCTGACCCACACGTTTCCAGTTAACACAAGAGCCTTCCCCACAAACCCTTACTGCCTTGCTTGAGCCTCCATCACAGGCCCCCTGCCCCTCTCCTCTCATACTTCCTCTCCGGGGTTGGGAACTTGTTCCAGATTATGAAACCCAGTTGCCAGGTGCAGCCCAGCACCCTGCGTCCTCTAACCCCCTGCTTCTGAGGCCCAGGTGCACCCCTCCAGAGCCAGGCTGCACACATTCACTCCAGCTTCCCGGAGGTGCTGGTGTCCCAGCAGTCAATGGCCAGAGGACCATGGGCAGAGGGACAGGGCTGGATGTCACCCTTCTCCCTGGCATGTGCTGTTCTAACCTAGCCCACCCTGGCCCCACCGTGGAGACCTTGGAGCACGCCCTCCAACACCAGGCCTGGCTGGCTTCAGGCTGTGTGACCTGTGTTCCTGCGCCAGGCTTATCGCTCTGTTGTTGCCATCTTGAAACGCTTAGAGAACCCACACTGTCACTCTGCACGGGGCCACTACTACCAGGCACCCTGTAGGTACTGACACACACCAGGCCCTAGCATCATCCTCGCTTCCCAGGGGAGGCAGCCAAGGATCAGAGAGGTGAAGTAACTTGCTCGGGGTTACACAGGGGGCTTTTGAACTGTGGTGTTGAAAAGACTCTTGAGAGTCCCTTGGACTGCAAGGAGATCCAACCAGTCCATCCTAAAGGAGATCAGTCCTGGGTGTTCATTGGAAGGACTGATTCTGAAGCTGAAACTCCAGTACTCTGGCCACCTGATGCAAAAAACTGACTCATTGGAAAAGACCCTGATGCTGGTAAAGATTGAGGGCAGGAGGAGAAGGGGACGACAGAGGATGAGATGGTTGAGTGGCATCACCGACTCAATGGACACAAGTTTGAGTAAACTCTGGGAGTTGCTGATGAACAGGGAGGCCTGGCATGCTGCTGTCCATAGGGTTGCAAAGAGTCAGACACGACTGAGCGACTGAACTGACTGACACAGGGGGTTGGCAGAGCAGGTTCGGAGGCAGGTGATAAGGCTGGAGAGCCCGTGCTCTCAACCCTTGTGCTTTGCCAGCTCCAGGCAGGGGCTGCACCCTCTGGCTCGCTGCCGCCACTCGAGGGTGCAGAATGTGTCAAACAATCAAAACACTGGAGCAGTGTTTTCTCATCCATCCTTCGCTTTGGTCCCTGGAACCATCAAGTGAGGTGAGAGCAGCAGGGGCGAGGTGAGGACAGCGAGATCCAGCAAGGAGGCTGCAACCTGCCTGGACTACTGAGCAGCCGCGCCTCCGGGCCCCGTTCCTGACCTTCCCTCTCTCCCTCACCTGGCTTGCCAGTGGTTCCAAGCTCTCAGAGCGAGAAGGATGGTCTGGGGGGAGAACGAAAGTCATAGTCAAGGTGGGGAGAGGAGCCAGGTGCTGGAGTTGGCAGAAGGCAAGGCCACAGGATTGGCCCCACACAGGCCTGGGTGCCAGTCCCCCTTCGGTCACTTACTCACCCATTAGGCTAGAAAGGCCTCAACCAAAGAAGGCCAATCTTCAGAAAAATACCTGCTTCTAGGTGCCACCCACCTGGCAGGTGAGACCTTTCAACCCCCCAGGCTCCTCCTGCAGTCCAGGCCCTGCTGCCGGGTAACTGGCTGGATGATGGACAAGGACTGAATTGCCAAGTACCCCCCCCCCACCCAGATACATACATACACACGTGCATGACGCTGCCCTGGACAGCATCCCTGGAGAGGCTCCTTCCTCTGTGTCCAGTCCTTCATCTCAGCCTGTGCCCTCGCAAAGTGCCTCCTCCCGCCATGGGGGAGCCCCTGCTGCCGCAGCATGAGTATCCCCAGCTCTGCCCCTGGGGTGGACCCTTCCTGAAGGACAGGCCTTGTGGCAGAGCAGCTGCCCTCTCTTGGTTCTTCTCTCTTGGCTAGTTCTAACCTCCATCACCCTCTTGTGGCTGCAAGCCCCCAACTCTCCTCTGCCCTACCCCAGGGTCTTCCCTTGCCAGCCAAGGAGGTGGTGGGTGCCAGGGTTAGGTGCCCAGAGCCCGGAGAATTAAGCAAAGCTGGGTTTGGATCCTGGCTGATGAGTTACTGGACCCATTGTCAGTTTCCTTGCTCTTCAAATGGGGACAAAAAAGACTAGGAACACAAAATGCTAGGCCCTGTGGCTGTTTGCTCAAGGCTGTTTGACGTTTGGCTGTTTGCTCCTAACTAGAACAGAAGATGGGCTTGCCTGGTGGCTCAGACAGTAAAGACTCTGCCCGCAACGCAGGAGACCCAGGCTCTATCCCTGGGTTGGGAGGATACCTTGGAGGAGGAAATGGCAACCTACTCCAGTGTTCTTGCCTGGGAAATCGCATGGACAGAGGAGCCTGATAGGTATAGTCCATGGGCTCGCAAAGAGTTGGACACAACTGAGCATGCATGCCAGGCTCTAACTAGGGCTGGGAACGTGACTTTGGCTCTGAAATAACTCATCCTCTAGGCTGGCCTTGGGGGCAGATCCGGCAAACATACTAAAGATAATTACAATATAAAGTGGTAAGTATAATACTAAAGTATTTCTGCCAAATGACTAGAAAAATGCCAGTTCAATTAATTAATTTCATTTCCACTGTCATTTCCACCCATGAGGCAGGACTGGCCAGAGGCTGTTCGGTTCCCTCTGGACTGCCCTCAGCAGCGGCTCCACACAGCAGGTGGGAAGGCGGGTATCTCTCAGAGGAAAATGTCTGGTTCTGTTGCAGGGCGAGGGGTGGTGGGTGCTACAGGCACCTAGTAGGTAGAGGCGAGGGACACTGCTAGACATTCTAAAGAATGTTAGAGCACAGAATTCTACAACCCCAAAATGACTGCAGTGTGAAGGCTGAAAACCCTTGGTCTATAGGATGTACTCTCAACAGCGGCAAAAGTTAGATATCGGGAAGAGGCAATAAAAAAAAAATATCAAAGTATTACAGTGGTTTGTAACACTCAAAAAGGCCATAGTGCATGAACAGACCGTATATATGTGGTATTAACATTTCATGGGGGGAGGTACTTAGAACAAAATAGAGTCTAAAAATCTCCTTAGGAGGGAGGGCAGTTGTGAAAACAATATGGGTAGACAGAGGTCCACAGAGACCCCATTAGAATGCAGTGTGTGCATGCTCAGTCGTGTCTGACTCTCTGGGATCCCATGGACTGTAGCCCACAGGCTCCTCTGTCCATGGAATTTTCCAGGCAAGAATACTGGAGTGGGTTGCCATGCCCTCCTCCAGGGGATCTTCCCAACCCAGGGATAGAACTCGTGCCTCCTGTGGCTCTGGCATTGCAGGTGGATTCTTTACCACTGAGCTACCAGGGAAGCCCCAAAACGCAGTGATGGGAGGTTCCTTCTTCCCATTGCCTCTGGAGTGACCTCAGCAACCTGAGCACCAAGAAGGTCCCAAGCTGGGGCTCTCTTACTTCACAGTGCTCCCTGCACCCACCTCAGCCCTCAGTCTGGAAAAGGAGGGCCACTCTGGCCTCCTCCTGGAATTGCCGGGCATAGGGGAAGGGCAGGACCCATACCACAAAGGCCTGCTCCTGCAAACCCCAGAATGAGTCTGGCAGGTCTGTTCCACGGGATGAGTGTCCACTGCAGTCCAGGAGGGAAGGGCGGGGCTGAGGACGACTAGTGATGGGAGACCTGGGTTTTGACAGACAGGGGTTTCTCTCCATGCAGCTCAGGCGGTAAAGAATCTGCCTGCCATGTGGGAGACCTGGCTTCCATCCCTGGGTCGGGAAGATCCCCTGGAGGAGGGCATGGCAACCCACTCCAGTACTCTTGCCTGGAGAATCCCATGGACAGAGGAGCCTGGCGGGCTACAGTCCATGGGGTCCCAAAGAGTAGGACACAACTGAGAGACTAAGCACAGCACAGAAACTACTCTTGGTCTCACTGCTCTGTCTTCGAGCCCACTCACAGGACCCCTCGGCCCCAGAAAGTGTTCCTCTACCTCTTACTGGCCTCTTCTGCTTGTCCAAGCGCCTAGTAATATAAAGGTCCCACTCAGCAGCTGGAGGACCCCACTTACTACCTCAGTCAGTCAGTTCAGTCGCTCAGTCGTGTCCAACTCTTTGCGATCCCATGGACTGCAGCACTCCAGGCCTCCCTGTCCATCACCAACTCCTGGAGCCTGCTCAAACTCACATCCACTGTGTCGGTGATGCCATCCAACCATCTCATCCGCTGTCGTCCCCTTCTGCCCTCAATGTTTCCCAACATCAGGGGCTTTTCAAATGAGTTCCCTCTTCGCATCAGGTAGTCAAAATACTGGAGTTTTAGCTTCAACATCAGTCCTTTCAATGAACACCCAGGACAGATTTCCCTTAGGTTGGACTGGTTGGATCTCCTTGCAGTCTAAGGGACTCTCAAGAGTCTTCCCCAATACCACAGTTCAAAAGCATCAATTCTTCAGCACTCAGCTTTCTTTATAGTCCAACTCTCACATCCATACTGACCACTGGAAAAACCATAGCCTTGACTAGACGGACCTTTGTTGACAAAGTAGTCTCTGCTTTTTAATATGCTGTCTGCTGCTACTGCTGCTAAGTCACTTCAGTCGTGTCCGACTCTGTGCGATCTCATAGATGGCAGCCCACCAGGCTCCCCCATCCTTGGGATTCTCCAGGCAAGAACACTGGAGTGGGTTGACATTTCCTTCTCCAATACATGAAAGTGAAAAGTGAAAGTGAAGTGGCTCAGTCATGTCTGACCCTCAGCGACCCCATGGACTGCAGCCCACCAGGCTCCTCCGTCCATAGGATTTTCCAGGCAAGAGTACTGGAGTGGGGTGCCATTGCCTTCTCCGAATATGCTGTCTGGGTTGGTCATAACTTTCCTTCCAAGGAGGAAGCGTCTTTTAATTTCATGGCCGCAATCACCTTCCCTCAATTCACACTCCGAAGGACTCAAATCCTTTGCAGATTTGACTGAAGAGGCTACACCGGAGGTGGGGCACTGGACTGTAACCTCAGCAACTCCCGCCGTCGGCCCGCAAAGGGAGGGGGTCCTCGCCCACTCTGCTCTCGGAGCGCTCCCCCCGGCCGGCACCGCTGCCGGCGAGGTTCGCTCAGGGCCCGGCAGCCGCGGGGAGGCGGCGGGCGGATGGGAGAGGAAGCCGGGCGGCTCCGGGGTGACTCCGCGCCTCACTCCGTCCACAAGTAAGTTTCTCCCCAGGGGTGGGGGCCCCCGTAGGTCGGGCGCAGCGGGCCAGCGCCGGGTGCTCGGGGACGTCGGAGTGGGGCCCCGGCTGCCCGCCCACGCGGGCCAGGGGAGCAGGCACCGCGCGCGCCCCGCCGCTCACCTCTGCCAGCTTCGCGCAGCTCCGGCCGGGGCCCCGCGGCATCCGCAGGGGGAGCCTTCGCACCGCGGCCAGCAGCACCGCGCCGAGGAGGAGCCCCGCGCGCCAGGGCAGGCGCCGCCCCCTCTCGCTCCCGAGGCGGCCCTGCCCGCCGCCCCCGCGCCTCTCGGCCGGCTCGCCAAGTGTGCGGATGTTCGGCCTCCTCCTCCCCGGGGTGTCTCCCGCCCTCCCTGGAGGACTGGCCGCCCGCGCTCGCGGACGCGTCTTGCGCCAGCGGGCAGCTCCCCGTGATCCGGCCGTCTCCCCGCCCTCGGTCCCCGCCACGGTCGCCGTCGCAGGCCCAAGCGAGTTCCTGTTCGGGGAAGTGGCGGCCTCCCGACTGCGCTCTCCAGTCCGGCGCTGCGACCCCGGCGGGGTCACCACCCCCACCTGCCCGGGCGCTCGGTGGGCGACGCCGGGGCTCACGGACCGCCAGGGCCTGGCGAGCAAGGGGCGCAGCCCAAGACGCGGGAGCCTTCAGGCTTCGGGCAAGTGTGCCCAAAACCAAGGGAGGTTGGCTTGGGGAAGGAAGGCCTGGAAATCACTCCGCCAGGGCTCCTCCAGCTCCCTTGCAGGAGGTTGAGATCCGTAAAACACCTGCTACTCTTCACCGTTTCCCCCCTGGTGTTCTCTGAGCACTTCAAGAGCCAGGAAAGAGCTGAGACTCGGGTGTGACAGCAGCCAGCCACATTTGAGAGAGTGGTCGGAAGATCCTGCCCTGCCCTGCCATCCTGGAAAGGGACCCCCGAAGCCCTCCAGCCAGACACTCGTGCAGGGATCGTCCCGTGTAGAACGAGCGAGTCAGCTTGTGATAACGATCAGGAACTGAGTGGCAGTGACGATTTTAGAGGCCCGGATGGGGCTGTTAGGGACTGTGAGCCCCGAGCCACAGGGCAGGTGGGGTGGGGTTTGGACAGGTAGGTGAGGAGCCATCAGAAGGCGTTACTAGGAGAGGCCTATCCAGGGGATATGGAGCAGCACAAAGGCTGCCTGGATTCTCGGCAGGGAGCCGCAGATCCCGGGAGATGCTGGGAAGGATGGCCAGAAACCTGGCCCTAGGGTTCCATTTGGGATCTGGTTTAGCCTTAGAAACTCCTAGGAGACTGGACACATTTCTAAGAAACCACTCTCAGCGCGGACAGCTCCGCCCCGAATGGTCAGTGTTCTGAGCAGCGCATCACAGGGGTTACAGCCGGGGTCTGGAGTCGGTCACATGGGTTTGAACCTTGTTGCTATCATTTACTAAGCAGGTGATACTGGGCAGATTCTTTGACCCCTTGGTGGGTGCTTTTGTCATCTGTAAAAGTGTCGGGTATGGGGAGGGGCTACTCCTCGCAGGTGTGAGGAGTAAGAATCTAAGGACTTATATTAGATTGAGCTATATGAGGTTGCTGGGCTTCCCTGGTGGCTCAGATGGTAAAGACTCTGCCTGTAATGCAGGAGACTTGGGTTCGATCCCTGGGTTGGGAACATCCCTTGGCGAAGGGCAAGGCAACCCACCCCAGTATTCTTGCCTGGAGAATCCCATGGACAGAGGAGCCTGGTAGGCTAAGGTCCACAGGGTCACACAGAGTCGGACACCACTGAGTGACTAAGCACAGCACATACGAAGTTGCCATTTTGGGTTCAAAGTGGGTAATTTCATATGGTTCAGCCTAATAAAATGGCTTGGAGAAGGCAATGGCACCCCACTCCAGTACTCTGGCCTGGAAAATCCCATGGACAGAGGAGCCTGGTAGGCTGCAGTCCATGGGGTCGCTAAGGGTTGGACACAACTGAGCGACTTCACTTTCACGCATTGGAGAAGGAAATGGCAACCCACTCCAGTGTTCTTGCCTGGAGAATCCCAGGGACACGGGAGCCTGGTGGGCTGCCGTCTATGGGGTCGCACAGAGTCAGACACGACTGAAGTGACTTAGCAGTAGTAGCAATAAGATGGCTAGTGTATACATGTCAAAACTCCTGCTAAACACTCAAATACTAGCCCAAAGAAACCTAGCATTTGAGTACCTGCTATGCCCTATTGCTTTTACTAAATGTGAAGTGTTTTTTTTAAGGATTTTTTTGGTAAAATGGTTTTCACATCCAGTTCAATATTTTGTCGTTTCATCAAACTTTTGCACCTTGCACCAGATTAAAACATGGAGTTTGAAAATCATGAGTTCATTCATTCATGTGTACTGTCTAAGTCAGTCACTACCACTCCACTGGGAGTCCCTCTGCCCCTTACCTGAACAGCTGTAATAGCTTCCTGGTAAGTCTGTATCCACTCCTGTTCTCACTCCCTCCTTCCCAAATGCTGTTGGTTATCTTTTCTTTTGTTGATCAACTTTATTGAGGTATAATTTACATACAACATACACACCTAAATATTTTAGTTTTCTTTGTTGGGGGATAAAGTAGAAAAATATAGCTTTATTGCTTTACCAGGCAAGGGGGACACAGTGGACTAATGCCCTCAAAACCCAAGTGTCCCAACTTGGAGAATATAGTGACAAGTTTTATTTTTATTTATTTTTTTAAAATGTATTTGGCTGCACCAGGTCTTAGTTGCAGCATGCAGACTTATATGGAATCTTCCCGGACCAGGGATTGAACCCATGTCCCCTGCATTGCAAGGTGGATTCTTTACCACTGATCCACCAGGACTTTCCTTACATTTCCCTTTTTTAGTAAGTCCAGTTTATCAGCATTTTTTCAGACTTTTTTTGTGTCTGAAGAAATCATTGCACCTAATTCAAAGTCACATATTTTCTTTTATAGTTTTTCCTGGAAGCTTTTTTTATTTTCTTATGTTCAGATCTCGGAGAAGACAGTGGCACCCCACTCCAGTACTCTTGCCTGGAGTATCCCATGGATGGAGGAGCCTGGTAGGCTGCAGTCCATGGGGTCATGAAGAGTTGGACACGACTGAGCGACTTCCCTTTCACTTTTCCCTTTCATGCATTGGAGAAGGAAATGGCAACCCACTCCAGTGTTCTTGTCTGGAGAATCTCAGGGACGGGGGAGCCTGGTGGGCTTCCGTCTATGGGGACAGACAGAGTCGGACACGACTGAAGTGACTTAGCAGCAGTAGCAGTAGTTCAGATCTATGATTTAATTGTGTTATGTTACATAAAGGTTGAAGGTCCTTTTCCCATTGAATTAACTTGGCATGTGTCAAAAATCAACTAACCATACAAGTGTGGGTCTATTTCTGGACTCCTGTTGTTTTATTGCTCTTATATGACTAGTCTAGTATCAACTGCTTGGTTGATACCACTCTTGGTTACTGCAGTTTTCTTTGCACAAAGTTTTGAAATCAGGTTCAATCCCTCAGTCGGGAAGATCCCCTGGAGTAGGAAATGGCACCCCATTGCAATGTTCTTGCCTGGAAAATTCGATGGGCAGAGGAACTTGGTAGGCTGTAGTCCACAGGGTCCACAGAGTCAGACATGACAGCACATATACACGTGTAAGTCCCATTACAAAATTGTTTTGGCTATTCTAGGTCCTTTGCATTTCCAGACAAATTTTATCAATTTGTCATTGTCTATAAAAAAGCATGCTAGGGGATATTCTTTCCAATGCTTAGTTTTCACTAGTTTTCCCAGTGAGATAAACTCACGACGACAGCCTGTGCAGCAGGCCAGCACCTTGTGAGCCCCACCTCACCACTGGCCCTTTCCCCAGCGACCATCAGCCACACTCTTCCAGATTCTCCACTCCTTAGAAGTTTCCTCTATCACCTTTGTCTAAACTGGGCACTGGTTCCAATCGCCTCACATTGTTCGCCTTTCCTTCACGGCACTGAGTAGTTTCCAATGTATTTGGTTCCTGTGCTTGTTTGTTTACTTGAAAGTAGGAACCTAACTTCTTTTTTCGTGATGCTCAGTGCAGTGCCGGGCATGGAAACAGCACTCGGTATTTACTGGTTGAATGCTGTGATGACCCAGACAAAGCACAAGGTGGGGAACAGCGGCTGAGTTATGTTGTTAAAATCTTAGCTTGTTCTGTTACTGTTCCAGCTACTGTGAACCCCAAAAAGTCTCCCCCACCTTTTTGACTCCCTGTATGAATTCCTCTTGGGCTTCCCAAGTGGCTCAGTGGTAAAGAATTTGCCTGCCAGTACAGGAGATGTGGGTTTGATCCCTCGGTCAGGAAGATCCCCTGGAGAAGGGAATGGCAACCCACTCCAGTACTCTTGCCTGGTAAATCCCACGGACAGAGGAACTTGGCAGGCTGCGTCTATGGAGCTGCAAAGAGCTGGACATGACTGAGTGACACACTGCGCAGTGCCTGGCATGCAAATAGTACTCGGTATTTATTGGCTGAATGAATAAAGGCAGATGCAGCTTTTCGAGTATTTTATTGGAGCAAAACAATGTATTTGCATGGGATGATTCTTAAGTCATCTCAAGTAGTTCCCCTTCAGCTCTTAACATAACACTCTCAGAATGGATACACCTCCCCCAAGCCATTATTTATAACTCAACTATCATCCAACAAATTAAAAACAAACAAACAAAAAAAATCATTCAGCAAAGAAGGGAGACAGGGTGACATTTTAACACAATACTAAATCTTAAAAAAAGTAATTTATATATTTCCCCTCTCTTTCTCAGATTATATGAGCATTACAGGGCTGGAGAAGGGTTATCACAGCACCTCTTGCAAATTCCAGTTTTTCAGGAATGAAAAATATATAGGCCAACAAAATAAAGAGCTCAGCTCCCCATAAGCTATGTCTCTATCCTTCGTTTATCTTTCCCCCTTCTCTTAATGGTAGCTGCCTTTATCCAGAGAGGGATCATTAAGACTGCATCTGTATGCTGGCTGACTTGGTGACCTCACTAGTCTCCTCTGAAGAACCACTGAGCATGTGTTTTACTGTTCCAACCCTTAACAACTGAGGGAACAAGACCTAATGCTAAGGGTGAAGACATTCCACCCTAGCCAGGCATATGTCCCACACTTCTTAGGAAGACCTGGGCCAAGCGACAAAGCTGTGCACAAGGAACTCCGGAACTGTGGTGGAAAAAGCAGACAATGAGTGGGCTCCAGGCTCCTCGTCTATGACAGGACCCACTATTCATGCAGACAGCAACAAAGCAGGATGCCTGGCACAGTATCAGGGCGCTGAACTTTTATCTTTCATTCAACTTCCCCACAACTGCTCCAGAAGAACAGAGCTTTGGGTATGCTTCATTAAAAACATAGTAATGGCAGTTTAAGATAACCACTGAATTCTTTACGGTCAGTTGAATAACTCATCATACCACAAAGAATTTCAGTTTATAAGGCCATTTATCATGTGTACTCCGTAGTAAACAAGACCTTGCCCACAGCTCCCTCAAGTCCCCCAAGAATGACTGGGAATGTGACAATTCCAGACTCAGCAGAGACTAGAAAAAATTTCCAATGAGGGCATGGGCTAGCCCCTTCAGTCTCCTCCCTAGAAAAGGCTCTATCTATAGGAAAAGGTGCTTAGAAGTACTGGAAATGACTAAAGGGACAATGACATTTTTACACATTAAGAGCAAAGGGATTATTGGCGAGTCCTGACAGTTCTTCTGTACGATAAGGCAGGAAGCCAGCTGTCTAACTTAGCTATCTGAGCACATGGCAACTGGCTAGGAGTCTGAACACCATGTTTCAGGGAGGTAATGCTGAGGAGAGAATGGAAGATATTTTGATTAACTGGCTTCACGGATTAAGATGCCTACTGGGCACTGAGCTTCCATGTTAGGCAGGTAGCAGCATATCAATCTACAGGCTGAGGGTGCATTGCAGCAGACAGCTGCTCAATGGCCAAGACGAATCCTGTGATTTTCAAAACTCCCCCTTCATTACCCCTTGGGGCTACACTGATTTTACCTGTGTGAAGTGCTCAACAATTCTTGATGTTCCTGACAGTGGACAGAGGAAAAGAACTCTTTCATCTTTTCTAACCACACAGGTTATAGCAAGTAGAGATTAAAACCTATTCTGGCTTACCTAGAACATCGAGAGACATCCTGGGAATGTGGTCACAGCAACTCTTTGTATTACACAAGAGCTAGGAGGGACTTTCCTGCCAGTCCAGTGGTTAAGACTCCACGCTTCCACTGCAGGAGGTGTGGGTTTGATCCCTGACTGCGGAACTAGACTTCTGCATGCCATGCAGAGAGGCCAAAAAAAGAGGAAACCGGGCAACAGTCAATTATTATCAACCTTCTGAAGGTGGTTTTGCCACAAATTCATACAAAAGAAGAACCCAAATTCTCTTTCTTCACATGACTAGCAGTTCTTGCTGCTGCCTAACCCAGTATGACAAGGTGCCAGAGATCCTCATCAATTTGGAAATGGAGGCGAGAGGGAATAAACACAACTTTGGCTTCTGAAAAGGCACCAGGCAAACACACAGCCCTCAGAAGCTGTGTTCCTTACTTCTGCTCACCTTCCATGACCACATAAAGCAGCAGCCTGTTTGACCAACTGAAATACCCTATCACAAAAGTTTAAGATAGTGATGAAAAGACTAAAGGGACCGAGTTCTTCAAATGAGCGAGCAGTACTCTGGGCTCCGGAGACCAGAATGTTTTTTAAAGGGAAAAAATGTTCCAAGGCAAAGTGAAAAGTTTGGTGCTCCAAAGACCTTAACCTTGAACCTTCCCTTTCAATATTTACTTGTTCCAAAACACACACCATATTCTAGGCCAAAGTTTTTAATAAAGATGGGAGGAGAATCTGACATTGCCACTTGATCCATTCTTTGGATATGATTTTGATGTCCTCTAGTTATACACTTCCTGGTTTCTGATGCGATCTGCACAAAATGGTCATATAAACCTGAAATGGATGAAGGCAATGCTACATGAAAAGAGGGATGAGTAAAAGTAGTAAGATTAGTCACACCTCTATCAACTAACTCTGATGGAGCAGCTTTGGTAGGAATGGTTAGCAGATACCTGTTTGAAACCCATCAGATTCCTGAAGCAGGCTGTGTTAAACCATGTACTAAACAACACTTATTTGTTTTGGGTCTGTTTCTACTCATTCCCAATGACTTCATTTATATACACTTGTATTTTCCCAAGTACGTGGTTAAATAATGGTGTTTGTGATATGACTGGACCCTGGATTTACATTACAGTTTCAGGAAGAGATGACCAGTGTGCATAATGTTTTGTCCTCTAGAAAGCAGAGTGCTTGGTGAGATCAGTTTTTTCACTTCAAAATAAACCTATAACTTAACTGCATTTATCCTGAAATAACTGCATAGCAAAGTGATATATATTTATATATATATATTTAAATGCCCAAATAACTGCATTTTAAGTTGCAGTGACTTCATGCAAGTCAAAATAAAAGACTGGCCATTAAGTTCATTGCTTAAAGTTTGTGACTTTTGCAAGCTCTATACCAGCAAAAGCTCTCTGGTATTCTAATGGGGTTCTATGGTGAGGACCTAGATGTGCAGGGATTGTTAGTAATGTATTTTATTTTACACGACTAATTACTTAGTTTACCACAGTCTTTTTCACTCCAACTTGTGCATGCTAAATGCAGTGTCTGCATCTCTACCTGGTTCATTTTTTTTTTTTTTTAATTCTTTAAAAAAGTATAATAAAACCTCAGACTATTTCAAGGGCTTAAGGTTCTCAGATACTGAGAGTGACCTAAGATAACTTAAGACAGGAAAACAAAACTTCACCAGCAATAGCATCATTTATGCCCTCCACTCAATGTATCAGCACAAAATACCACATCTGATGACAAGATGTCTAGAGAGAACTGGGACTGAGAATTTTTTTGCCGATAAAAGGAGTGATTTCAAAAATGTACAAAACTGCTTTCCCACAAAGTTCTTCCATTCTGTTTCCACTCCTTCCCCTGTAATACTTGATGGCTACTAAAAGACAGCTGATCCTGGGTACAAAAAAGTCCAAAGTTCTCTTCACTTAAGCTTTGGTCAATGGAAAAAAAAAAAAGTAAGAACTTTAACATGGTGATTTTCGGATTTGTTCTTTGGTCAAGCAGTATAAAGCTCACTGAAAGATGTTCCCTTGCCTGGTATGAAAACAGAGTCAAAAGAGGATCTCAGGTTAGCGAAAGTGTGTTTAGAATTTCTCAGGGAGAAACAAGGAGGTAACGGAAAGAGACAGAGCCCCTGAGGCCCAGATGCCAGCTGAGAACTGCACTAGGCCACTGAGGACGAAAGAGCAACATCACTCAGAGAGTGCTACTTACATCGGCCATCCTCTAGAAAGGGTGAGCTAACAAACTCAGGAACCTGACAGACGCTTTCTGGGTCATCCAGGGGGTTCACCCACATTTTCCTTTCTCAGTTTCATCCTAATCTGGACCCAGATCCAGGCAGAGGCTGTCATAATTTTGAAAAGCAGAAAGCAGTAATAACCAACCCAGATGTTCTGTGGATACGAGGAGCCACCACCTTTTTCCACACGGCCCCTGGCCTCTCGTGCTGGCAGGAGGAAGGATCACCGAGGGGCCACTCTGCACACAAGAGCAGAGAGCTTGGGCATCAGCTTCAGCACTGAGGTCTGACCAGGGTGGTACGTGGCTGCCATCTCCGTGTCTTAAAGAGGGGACGGGAGTGTCATATCGCAGCTTGGGAAACACCCAGAAACTGGACATAACCTTCAGAGGGTGACCATTATGGAGAAACATTTGACAGTGAAGGAGAATTATCCTCTGGTGGCCAGAACAAAACAGACGAAGCCCAAGCCTCAGAGGCTCCTGGCCAGAGAGCGTTCCAAGCGGACGGAGGCAGTTTCGGCAACATTAGTCTTGACTGCCTTTCTCACACGGCTAGACTTCAGTCACCTTTAAAACACTGGTGGATTGTGTCGTGACTGGCTCAGTAGGGATTCCAAGGCTGGCAGCCTCTGAGACCTTGACTGGAGGTGAGTGGGAGGCACTTGCTCCCCAGGAAGGAGGGCCAGGGATGGCAAGAGCTCTGGCAGGGCACAGGAGTGGGAGGGGGCTGCGAAAGCGGAACAGCCTGCGTGGTCAGCCAGAGACGGGCTAGGGTCAGCGTGATTTCACAAGTACAATAGTTATAAAATAAAACATTTTTTTTTAATAGACAAAAAAAGCAAAGTGAGTGACCCTCTTTTCTTTTAAAGGTGAAATGTAGCGAAGGAAGGATGTGCAGCAGTTTCTCACTATTTACAAAATGCCGCTGAGAGTGGAGGTGGCCGCCATCAGTAGCTGAGGAAATGTCTTGCACGTGAGGTGGCCACATAAGTGTGGCTCCTGCCGCTGGCTCAGAGGCCGCGCGCAGTCCCTGGGCGAGTGAGACAGTCCTGGGCGGAGCACCACGAAGGCTCAGTCTTCCGTTTCTTCATATGCATCTCATCAAAGGGCCTGTCCAGGAGGGGCACCGACCGACGGCGGGAATACTTCAGATGCAGCAGGTCCCCGACTTCACCTATCTCCTTTAGAGCCTAGCACACAAGACACAGCAGGAGTTACCACATAAGACACAGCAGGAGTGAGTCAGAGCCACAAAGAGGAAGGCACACTAGCAGTTTTGCCTTTCTAAAAACAATCATGGCAGGGTTATTCTGTGGTGGGACCGTACCCAGTGCATTTACTCTGAGCAGACTCGAGTCTGGAAGTGGAAAGAGCTGGTTTTTGAGCAAGGACATCAGGCTGACCATGAAGAACAGGCTGTGAAGAGCAGGGATTCAGGATGAAGGGTAGAATTAATCAACATATGACATGCTCGCCATAAGAAGAAGTGTGTACCCTGAATCGGCCAGGATGGCCACAACTTGTCACCTCTCCTTCTACCCTCCAGTATGTGTTCCTCCTGGTGTCACACTACCAGAAAAGCGGTAACAAGCTGACCTTGGGATGCTGCCTAGACGAGAGACGAAGAAAGTTCCCCAATGCACTGCTGTGCAGACTCAGTAAGAAAAAAGAAAGAACAGAGTCAGCATTTAAACTCAGGTTTGATTTTACACCCCCGAATCCTAACATGGACAGACTATCTTGTCTTTCCAGCAAAACTCTCAGTATAACTTTCTTGTCTGTAAGGTTTGCTCTTTTATTTTTCAAAGATAATACGTTTCTTATAAAAATTAAAACACTGAGATAAGTGATAAAGTGAAAAACCTCTTCCTGATTGCTATACTAGTCTTACCTCGTAATCTGTGTATGGTTTCTTATATATACTTAAAAACAAACAAAACCCAACTCCTGGTTGAAGTATACATACATACAGCAAAGTACACAAATCACAGTTCACCCAGTTAACTTTCCGAAAAGCAGCACACAGAGAGTCAGAATAGAGAATTACAATTTAAGAATGGAATGTGTGACATATTGATCAGAATTTCTCAGAGCAATCCATTGAAGATAGCCAAAATCTGAAATCCTAGACTCTAAGGCTTTCTAATAAAAGCACCCAGCACAGGTCAGAGACTGCATTTTCAGTTCAAGGCAGCTCTCCAGCACTGTCGTTCACTCCACAGGCATCTGTGGGTGTGTCTAATAGGCTCGGCTTTGGTGAGAATGGCTCTATCTGGGACACCACCTCATTAGACTAAGAAAAGGTAGAAGCCCAGCTGCCTGACTGTGACTCTCCAAACCTCCATCACATCACACAAATCATCTGTCTACTCAGGGTTATAATTACACAGGAAAATGTATACCATCTAGCTCAGAAAAGAAAATCAGTTGATTATTAGTTAATAGACACATTCAACTGTTCTTAAGTTTAGCCTTTAAGAAATCAGTGTTGGGGGGGGACACTAATAAAAAGTATTGCATATTTATTCTAACATAAGAAAAAAATACTCTTCACTCCAAATGTGAAACATACAAAAAGCAAGTAAGAGTTAGACTTCAATATGCTATCAGAACAGTGGTAAACCTTGAGGAGAGGTTTAATTAAAAGTTCCATATGGAAACAATTTAAGATTGAATTTTAGCTGTGAGAATCTCTTAAACCATTTATTCTCCCAACCTCTGATATAGGACTTACTAATTTAAAACAACATGTAACTTACTAAATCACAAAGTAAAGGATATTCAGAAGAACATGATATTGTTCATCAATTAAAAAAGAAAATGAGCAAGAAAGCCACTGCAGCCCAAAGGGATATAGACTGATACTATGACAAATATCTCAGATGAACAGGTTTTACTGACATAAAAGAGAAAACTGTAACTACAAACTGCTGGCCATGTTGTGAGGTTACCTGGTTAGATTAGGAATAAGGAACCATTACAAGTATCACAGTTTGTTTACAAGTAGTCTACACTGAACTTCTGGATGACAGGGTAAGATGAGTTCTTAGGGAAAAAACATGTTAATTATAGGGTTGAATATGGTCTTTGAATAAGAGAATATTCTAGAATAGCTGCACATCCCTGAGCTGACAATTTGCTCTTCTCCTTTCTAAAAATAATAGCTTTACTGAGATATAATTCACAAAATTCACCTGTTAGAAGTTCATAATTCACTGCTTCTGGGTATATTCAGAGTTGTACAACTTTCATCACTATCTAATTTTAAAACATTATCACTTCAAAAAATAAACCCCATACTCAAGTCCTCATTCCTCCTTTCCCTAGGCCCTGACAACCACAATCTATTTTCTGGCCATGGATGTGCCTGTTTTAGACACTGCATATCAATGGTCTTCTGCGTCTTCTTTCACTTTGCATGCTGCTTTCAAGGCTCATCCATGTTGTAAGGGTATAACTTCATTCTCTGGCACGTGGTTATCCAGCTGTTCAGTACCATTAATTGAAGAGACTTATACCTTCTCCATTAACCAGTCTTAGAAAATCAATTAGCCATAGATGTTTGGGTTTATTTCTTGACTCTTGATTCTACTCCATTGGTCTAAAAGTCTATCTTTATGCTAGTACTCCACCGTTCCAATTACTGTAGCATTGTAGTAAGTTTTGCACTCGGGAATTCTCCAACTTCTATTTTCCTTCTCAATATTGTTTTGCTGATCTGGGGCCTCCTACGGTTCCATACGAATTTAAGGATCAGCTTTCCTATTTCTGCAAAAATAGCCATTGTAATTTTGATAGGGACAGCAGTGGGTCTACAGATCTTGCTGAACTGACATTTTAATAAACTTAAATCTTCCAGTCCATGGATATGGGCTATCTTTACATTTATTTAAGTCTTTCTTCATTTCTTCTAGCAATGTTTTACAGCTTAATAAAGTCTTCCACCTCCCTGCTTAAATTTATTTCCAGGTATTTTATTCTTTTGAATGCTATCATAAATGAAATATTAATCTCCTTTTCATGTGTTCACTGCCAGTGTATAGAAATACACTAATTTTTGTGTTTTTTACTCTGCAACTTTGCTGAATATATGTATTAGCTATAGCAGGTTAGTTTTTTAGTGTGAATTATAGTGCATTTCCTATATATAGAATCATGTCCAGGGCCTGTTAATAAATAAAACTTCGTTTATATCTCATAATGTTCATGTTTACTTCCATAAAAAATCATTAAGACAAAATGACTTTAACAAACCTGCAGTTTCAAAAAAAACCACTTTATGCTTAAAAAACCTATATGGAAGGCAAAGTCAAATAATCCTTCAAGTGGATATCATGAGAAAAAGATCAGAACTGTCAGCTGGTAAACACACTATTGGCAATAGAAATCTACCAAGATACCTGATTACAGCTAAGTTATTTCATGAATGTGTTTAGTTGTCAGGAGTAAAAACTTTTAGAAGACATAGTGAATAACTTTAGTCATTGCTTTTAATGACAGTTATTTTTTAAAAGGTGTGATGAAACTCTTAAATATCCAAACAGGATGGAAGAGAAGCTGGTATCATTGGGTTAAAAAATAATCAAAGAAGAAATTCATCAGTAAAATTTTTGAGTAAAGGAAAAATCTATCGGAAAAATCTCAAAAGGTATAATAAAAATAAAGAAGAAGAAAAACAAAGATACAATATCAATAAACTGAATCCAATTTCAGTGTCAGATGATTAGAATATACCATATTTGTAGATTTGCTATGAAGACAAAAAAATCAAAATCTTTAACAGCTAAGAAAATTAAAATGTCAATTAAGCTGTTTTTAAAATTTTAGCTTTTGAAAACATGCATTCATAATGTTAAGATTAGTAGCTCTCCAATGAATTAATATTCTGATATTTCTATCACCTAATTTTTTTTCTATGAATCAATTTTATGCAAATATCATGTTCTAGAGCTCTATAAACTCTTAGAAAGTAGTATTTATTTAAAGTCTGAAATCCTTTTGTTTTTTAGAAGTCTGAAATCTTAGAGAGGCTGGAGACAAGACAGTGGAGAAGGACTTGAGTTCACTCTCTCTCTAAATCACAACCACCTGCCAAACAACCACTGACAAAAAGACTGGAACCTCTCATAGAAGAGATTCTACATCCAAAGACAAAGAAGGAGCCACAGCAAGATGGTAGGAGGCATACTCACAATACAATCAAACCTCACACCCAATGGGTGGGCAGCCCACTGCCTGGAAAATAATTACATCGCAGAGTTCCTCCTATAGGAAGGAGAGTTCTGAGCCCAGTGTCAGGCATCCCAGCTTGGGGTGGAGGGGTCTGGCAATGGGAGGAGCAGCATCTGGCTTTGAAGGCCAGTGGGGCTTGATTACCGTCCTCCACAGGACTGGGGGAAACAGAAACTCCATTTTGGAAGATGCACACAACGCCTTGTATACACCAGGACCCTGGGGAAAAGCTGTGACATAGAAGCCTGGGCCAGACCTACATGCTGGTCTTGAAGGCTCCCCAAGGGAAGGCAGGGGTGGCTGTGGCTCACACTGGCGGTGGAGGTATGGGGAATACTCATTAGAGTCTGGAGACTGCTACTCTGACACCAAGACCCTGCCCCAATCTACCAGCCTGTGCACCCAGTGCTTGGATGCGGCAGCCCAAACAACCAACACAGTGGGAACACAGGCCCACTCATCACCAGACAGGCTGCCCAAAGACTTCCTGAGCCCACAGCTGCCTTTAAACACTCCCCCTCATATGGCCCTGCCCACTAGAGGGACAACACCCAGCTCTACCCACCAGTGGGCAGGCACCAATCCCTCCCACCAGGAAGCCTGCACAAGCCTCTAGACCAGCCTCAGCCACCAGGAGCCAGATATGAGACGGATGAAGAACTTCAATCCTGCAGCCTGCGTAATGGAGACTGCAAACACAGAAAGTTAAGACAAAATGAGGCAGCAGAGGAATATATTCCAGACAAAGGATCACGATAAAACCCCAGAAGACAAATCAGTGAAGTGGAGACAGGAATCTACCTGAAAAAGTATTCCCAGTAATGATAATAAAGATGACCCAAGATCTCAGGGAGAAAAAAAATGGAGGCACAGACCAAGAAGGTACAAGAAATGTATAACAAAGAGCTAGAAAGTATAAACAACAGAGTTCAACAGCACAATAACTGAAATGAAAAATAGAAGGAATATTCTATTATTAGTGATTCTACTAGAAGGAATCAAAACAATACAATGAATAAGAACAGATAAGTGACTTGAAGATAAAATGGTGGAAATCACCAGAGTGGAATAGAATGAGGAAAAAACAGTTAAAAGAAATGTAGACAGTTTTAGAGACCTTTAGGGCAACATTAAACACACCAACATTCACATGATAGGAGTCCCAGAAGGAGAAGAGAGAGAGAGAGAGAGAGAGAGAGAGAGAGAGAAAACATAGGGAAATAATAGCGGAAAACTTCCCTAACATAGGAAAGGAAACAGCCACCCAAGTCCAGGAAGTGCAGAGTCCCATATAGCATAAACCCAAGGAGGAACACACCAAGACACATGTTAATCAAACAAACAAAACTTAAAGACAAAGGTAAAATACTAAAAGCAGCAACGGCAAAGGGAATCCCCATAAGGTTACCAGTTGATTGTTTAAGCAGAAACTATGCAGGTCAAAAGGGAAAGGCATGATATATTTAAAGCGATGAGAGCAAAAATCCTACAACCAAGAATACTCTACTCAGTGAGGCTCTCATTCAGATTTGATGGAGAAATCAAAAGCTTCACAAACAAGCAGAGGATGAGAGAATTCAGCACCACTAAACCAGCTTTACAACAATTATTAAAGGAACTTCTCTAGGCTGAAAAGTAAAGATTAGAAACAAGAGAAACACAATTAGAAACAAGAAAACTACAAATGGGAAAGCTCACTGGTAAAGGCAAACATACAGTTAACAAAACGGCAATAAGAACATACACACAGGCAATTACCTTAAACATAAATGGATTAAATGCTTCAACCAGAAGACAGACTGGCTGAATGGATGCAAAAACAAGGTCCACATATATGCTGCCTATAAGAGACCCACTGAAGATCTGGAATACATACAGACTGAAAGTGAGGGGATATAATCAGGTATCCATGTAAATGGAATTCAAAAGAAAGCTGAAGCAGTACTCGTGTCAGACAAAATAGACTTTAAAATAAAGACTGTTACTAGAGACAAAATGGCAACCCACTCCAGTGTTCTTGCCTGGAGAATCCCAGGGACAGGGGAGCCTCGTGGGCTTCCGTCTATGGGGTCGCACAGAGTTGGACACGACTGAAGCAACTTAGCAGCAGCAGCAGAGATAAAGAAGGATACTATATAATGATCAAGGGATCAATCAAAGAAGATGATGTAATGCTTTGACTGTGTGGATCACAACAAACTGTGGAAAGCTCTTAAAGAGATGGGAATACCAGACCACCTGACCTGCCCCGTGAGAAATCTGTATGCAGGTCAGGAAGCAACAATTAGAACTGGACATGGAACAACAGACTGGTTCCAAATAGGAAAAGGAGTAGGTCAAGGCTGTATATTGTCACCCTGCTTATTTAACTTACATGCAGAGTACATTGTGAGAAATGCTGGGCTGAATGAAGTACAAAGTGGAGTCAAGATTGCTGGGAAAAATATCAATAACCTCAGATATGCAGATGATACCACTTTAATGACAGAAAACAAAGAAGAACTAAAGAGCCTCTTGATGAAAGTGAAAGTGGAAAGTGAAAAAGCTGGCTTAAAACTCAACATTCAGAAAACTAAGATCACAGCATCTGGCTCCATCACTTCATGGGAAAAAGATGGGGAAACAATGGAAACAGTGACAGACTTTATTTTTTTTGGGCTCCAAAATCACTGCAGATGGGTGACTTCAGCCATGAAATTAAAAGACACTTCCTCTTTGGAAGAAAAGTTATGACCAACCTAGACAGCATATTTAAAAGCAGAGACACTGCCAACAAAGGTCCGTCTAATCAAAGCTGTTGTTTTTCCAGTAGCCATGTATGGATGTGAGAGTTGGACTATAAAGAAAGCTGAGTGCCGAAGAATTGATGCTTTTGAACTGTGGTGTTGGAGAAGACTCTTGAGAGTCCCTTGGACTGCAAGGAGATCCAACTGGTCCATCCTAAAGGAAATCAATCCTGAATATTCATTGGAAGGACTGATGCTGAAGCTGAAACTCTAATACTTGAGCCACCTGAGCAAAGAAGTAGCTCACTGGAAAAGACTGTAATGCTGGGAAAGACTGAAGTGGGAAGGAGAAGGGGATGGCAGAGGATGAGATCGATGAGAGTCGGACATGACTGAGCGGCTGAACTAAACTAACTGAACTAAATGCACCCAACACAGGTACACCTTAATGCTTTAAAAAGTCTGAAGTCTCATGTGTGAGGTAATAGCATATTAAAGAAATACCGAGATGAGAGCATGTTAAGAGACCATAAATTTTTATAGTCAGTAATAATTATGAGTTCCTATTATATGCTTGGCACACAGAATGAAAAAAAATAGACTTAGTTCCTGCTTAAGACTTGCCTAATGGAAAAGACTGCCATTAAATAACTACAGGTGTAAAGAATTTACTAGGCAAGAGTCTTAGGATTTTCAGAAACATCTAGCAAGAGGGTTTGGGAAAACTCTTAAGCAAGTCTATGTGGAGATGTGACGAATGAGTAACAGTCAGCCAGACAAAGAGGAGAGAAGGGTCAAGAGAGAAATTTCCACACACAGAAAAACAGGTGGGAAAGCTTACAAGAGAAAGCTAGAATAGAAAGAGAATAAAGAGTTGTAGAGACTATAATGAGGGAGAGAGTGGAACAAGATGAAGCCAGAAATTTCCCAACAGCCCTGATCACACAGGATCTGGTGGGTGATGCTGACAGCTATGCAATTTTTTGTTAGCAGCCATGTATTAAACAGCACTGTGTGCTCCCTCCTCTACCAGTGACTATCTATCTCAGGTGCTCAATGACCATGAGGACCAACAGATGATTGATTTCACCTGATACACAGGCCTTCTTAGTATAAGCTATATTTATATCAAAGTGATGGAGAAGGCACTGGCGAACCACTCCAGTACTCTTGCCTGGAAAATTCCATGGACGGAGGAGCCTGGAAGGCTGCAGTCCATGGGGTCGCTAAGAGTTGGACACGACTAAGCAACTTCACTTTCACTTTTCCCTTTCATGCATTGGAGAAGGAAATGGCAACCCACTCCAGTGTTTTGCCTGGAGAATCTCAGGGACAGGGGAGCCTGGTGGGCTGCCGTCTATGGGGTTGCACAGAGTCGGACACGACTGAAGCGACTTAGCAGCAGCAGAATATCAAAGTGAAAAGTGTCTACTTACAGTATCAAGCATTTCTCTGGTATGAGCTGCAGACAGGCAAAATCTGGCTCTGGACTCAATGATTGGGGTAGCAGGAAATCCTACCACAACTACACCAATATTTCGTTTCAGCATCTCCCGTCCAAAGGCGCTGTAAAGGGAAAACAAGAAACCACGAAGAATAATAAAGCACACAGTACAAAGGTCTTGCCATCCTGAGTGATTTAAACTCTTAAAGGCACCAGAGATTTCTATTAGGAATTTCTTCTAACTTCTGTGAAAGTTAAAACTGACAGTTTACCAAGACTCTATTTAATCCTAAAGTGGTCTTCTCCCAAATGGTTTCCTTCAGAAAGGTGAAAGGATAAGTGTTGGCAGAGACCAATTTTAAATAAGGCTTGTCAAAGTAATTTGCAGTTGTAGCTTTAAGGTGTCCCTGACATTTAACAGTGGCTCAGAGGTTTCAAAATGAACTTGAGTTTAAGCCTGGTCCTTAAAATGTTAGGCTTGGCAGTATAAAACAATTTTTAAGATTAAGAATGTGGAGGATCTGCTATAATATGGACGTTTTTCTGCTGGTAGAAAGATCAAGCGTTAGCCTTCCAGACCATGCAATTTCTGGATCGATTTAGGTGTTGAGCTGCCATTGGCATTCAGGGTTTCCTTAGGTGTGTGTGAGGCCAGCTTATCCCGCCTTCAGATGACCACCCAGACCACCATACTCCCAGGTTTCCTGATTTAATTTCCCCTCCTATAATAGTTCTGGGGTTTCCTGGTGGCTCAGATGGTAAAGCGTCTGCCTGCAATGTGGGAGACCTGGGTTCGATTCTTGGGTCGGGAAGATCCACTGGAGAAGGAAATGGCAATCCATTCCAGCACTCTTGCCTGGAAAATCCCATGGACGGAGGAGCCTGATAGGTACAGTCCATGGGGTCGCAAAGAGTCGGACATGACTGAGCGACTTCACTTTCACTTTCCTATAATAATTCACTTTAATAAACATTTGCTGAGTGCCAGGAGCTATGTGGGCACTGGACATTCAAAGGTGAAGAAAAAACTTGCTCCTCTGATGAGTTCATTTAAACCTGAGAAATGATCCTTACTCAGATTTATATTTAAGACCCAGTCAAACTCACAACTCTGAAAAGATGTGCCTTTTTTTTTTACTGACTAAGCAGATGACTCCTTTATCCACTTCATATTGGCTTTTCAAATATATTTTGGGTTTGTTATACATCTGTGCTTCTCAAATACACCGAAAGCTATTTCAGGGCAAAGATTTCCATTATACGTACCTTGCAGAAGCCAAAGGGGCTGGGGTACTGTGCACATCTGGTAAGTGTGCAGTTACACGGCTGACCTCATGGCTCACTGCTCCCCTTGGGCACTGCACTTCAGCCCATTCACCTCCTGCTAGTCTTCCACTGGCTAACTATAACTATGTTCCTGTATTATGGCCTTTGGACAGAAGCTTCATTCTCCAAGTGGCCAACTTGCTCAGCTATGAGTTCCAGCTTGTATATCATCTTCCCTTCCCACTGAGGCTCACCCAGGCGTGACCATCCCATTTACTTCTGTAATCTGCCCACCCACAAGGCACTCTCTCTCACCCCCTATCCTACTTTGTTTTTTCCCATGACACTTAAAACCTTCTAACATATATATTACAAATTTCCTTATTTATTCTGTTTGTCTGAGTCATGCCCCAGTAGAGCATAAACTCCACAAGGACAGGGATTTTTATTTCTGTGGTTTGTTAACTGATCTATCTTAACCCCCTAGAAGAGTGCATTTAACTCAAATGTTTGTTTAATGAAAGCCTAACAAGTTAATGCATTTTACAGACTGGAATTCACTGTTTACTCTATGGCACATCCAGTAAATGAAGGTTAACATAATGTGACGAAGACAATTTTACCTAACAGAACATACAGCCCTGGTTCACATCATGGGAGAGCTTAAGTCTAATAAGGGGCTCATCTGTCATCTGCAAAAAAGTACCCAATTTTGGAGACTTAATGGTTAAGAATCCACCTGCCAATACAGGGGACGTGGGTTCGATCCCTGGTCCGGGAAGGTCCCATATGCAGCGGAGCAGGTAAGCCTGTGCAACCCAACTATGGAGCCTGAGCTCTGGAGCCTGCGAGCCAAAACCAGAGGCCGTGTGCCACAGCTGCTGATGCCTGCATACTCTAGAGCCCTTGCTCCGCAGCAAGAGGACCCACTGCGGTGAAAAGCCCGTGGGCCACAACCAGAGAGCAGTTCCTGCTTGCTGCCACTAGAGAAAGCCCATGCACACAGCCAAAATAAATAAACAAATAATAATAAAAAAAAAGGTACCCGATTTTGGCTGGCATGTAGAGCATCAGAGGCACCACTGGAGAATCTTCATTCCCATAGATAATGAAGCCCATGCTTTTCAGACGTCTCCTGAAATACCTGACGTTTTCAGCTAACTGCTGAATACACTCTTTGCCTAGAAAATCGTGGGGAGGGAAACAAAATAATTTTTGCACAGTAAACTGTATGGAATATAAAAAGAAACAAATATATCTTGCTTTGGTAGATTCTATCATGTTAAGTGCCAAGTGTAGATTTCATAGTAATGTACAAAATAAAGTTTATGAGTAGTATTTCCACTCGAAGAAGGCAATGGCACCCCACTCCAGTACTCTTGCCTGGAAAATCCCATGGACGGAGGAGCCTGGTAGGCTGCAGTCCGTGGGGTCGCTAAGAGTCGGACACGACTGAGCGACCCGACTTTCACTTTTCACTTTCATGCATTAGAGAAGGAAATGGCAACCCACTCCAGTATTCTTGCCTGGAGAATCCCAGGGATGGGGGAGCCTGGTGGGCTGCCGTCTATGGGATCGCACAGCGTAGGACACGACTGAAGCAACTTAGCAGCAGCAGTATTTCCACTGCTATCAGTGGCACACAAGCATCCTCCAACACGGTCACTGTGCCACCTCATTTAACACCCTGCCACCCTTCACAGTAGGTAAGATACTTACCATCATTTCATTTATATAAATATTTATACAATATACAATATATAAATATATATATATATTTATATTAGGAGACTCACAAGGTTGTGACTGGCTTACAGTCATATGATAATGAGACACACAGCTGACTAGAATTAAGGTCTCTCAACTTTAACATTCATTCCAAAAACCTTGCTGCAAATGGTTTTACACATAAGATCAGAGAGAGAGCCATTCAGAGTCCCACATTTTCTTCTTGAGTTTTGAGTTTGTATTACCATTTTCCTAAAACTCCTATCAAGCAGCAGCAGCATACCCATGTAATGTAAAAATCTTATTTTTAACCCTACTTTGTCATCTTTCCTAAACACAAATGGATTAAGGCATACATTTTTCGAACTGCTGACTAGATATTTGACCTGGTTTTGACTTTATGGGATGTCGATCTACAAACAGATGTCCCAAAACAATCGTTCCGTTACAGAGAACAAGACACAAACTCAAAAGATCAGCTTGTAAAGGCTAAGAACTGCCGGAAGCCACCATGGGAGATCCCACCCATGAAAAAGGTCATGCGGAGAAGACCTGACAGGCAAAGGCAGATCAGGACTCGAGGGACTCCCTGGACCTGCTCGAGCATCTACCCCAAAACTAGAATCTGTCTGTCTTACTATTTTATGCCTTTCACCAACTCTTCTGACATTAACAGGGGGCTATCTCCAACCACCTTTCTCTGGAGAAAAATCAACTTAGGGCTCTAGCTAATAAGTCTCTTGGGTATGAAAGGAGTATTTCAATTCAATCCCCCGTTAGCATTCTAGCTTGCCTGACAGGTTTATCCAGACTCTTGCGGCTACGCATGTGATTATTCACAGCCTCTCAACTGTGAGAGGCACGGGAAGCCTAAAACATTCTAAAAATACAGAACCTTTCAAAGAGTTAAAAGCTATTAGAGTAGTGCTGGTGGAGGATTTCACTGTTGAGCCAATGCTTGCGCCAAGTTCCCTTATCTCTTACCCACTGTGCACCTGGGAGTGCATTAGTTAAAATAGTTGGAATGTAAGAAAAACAAGTGTAGCCCTGGAATTAACCACATCGGACCTTTGAGCTAATTGGTTCTTTCTTTGTTGCAACTCACTGCACCTTTGCTCCCTGAGAAATGTAACTCTGTTTAATACTTTCTGAGGCTGACATAGATTAGAAATATAAAGAAAAAACACTTCAAGGGAAAATAAGTTTTCTGGTTGAGCAGCCTTTATCAAAAGAGGGTCATAAAATGTCCACAGGCTTCCAAGGCCAGAAGATAATGTACACAACATTGTTTATGGGAAAGGTGTGCAGAAAAAAAAATCTTGGTTTCAATAAAGACAAAACAGATGTAATGTTCGGGCTGACTCCGTATGACTTTGCATCTTTCATTTCCCTGTATGTACAAGTCAAGGTATAAAAGCGTCCCTGAAAAATAAAGTGACAGACCAGGACCAGTTCCGCAAAAGCCTGGTTCCCCCGGGTCTGTCTTTCTCTCTCTCTCTTAGCTCTCTTTCTCAGGCTGATCCCCTGGAGCACAGAGGCTCTCTGTGTTCACTTTCCTGCCTGGGCTTCTAAGACCTGAACGGGAAGGCGCTCTGCCATCTTCACTTCCTCAGACCAGGAGGGCGCCTGCGGCCTATGTGAACAGAGCAAGTCTCTTGTCTTGGGATTTTATTGGCTTTCTGTGTAAACCAAGGAACATCAGCTGCTTTCTCTCCTCTATTTTCTTATCTGCAACATTCTTTATCTCTCTCTAAATCTCTTCGCTGACGCCATCTCTCCTAAGGGTTCCCCTGGATCCTGTGGGGGCTGGACCCTGGCAAAGAACAGTTCAACAGTTTTCAAAATCTACTCACAAATAAGGAAGGTTGTGGTCATTCTTTCACATATATGAGAAATCCAGCAGATTCATATTTAAAAAAATATAATCATACAGCTCAAAGATAAATTAATCAACTGGAAATACAGATGATTAAGAAATGTTCTTGACTCAAAACACTAACATATTCATCATTGATGTGGAGATTACTCTAGGTAAGCTTGCTACAAATAACCCCAAATTAATACTCTTTATGTAAATAATTTTAAGTTGACCAGAGACGCTAACACAAGCGTAGATTAGATTAGTGTGAACACTGAAGAACATCACTTAAGTTACGACATACATCTTAGAAATAATAAAGCAGACATTAAAGTATGTTACATTTATATTGATAACTGATGAGCGACATACTCTAATTTCCCCCTAGAAATACCAACACACATTTACTCTACATTTAGAATAAGCGACTTCCAATTCTAGCTGTGATAAGAGTACCAGGAACTGGATTTACTGTACTGCTTGTAACTAGATTTATTGAACTGCTTAAAAACAAGAGAAAGCTGGACAGGGTATATTAAAGAATGGTTTTCAGACACTGGGCCATAGGCAGTGCATAAATGTCCTCCTGGAGAGAAAGGAAACCAGAAGTGAGTCTTGCAATTGCCTCCATACCACCTAGAGACAGCTCCCAGGCTGCTCCAGAAGCGGAGACCTAGTCTTGTTCACTGAAGACAACAGATTTTGAAGTTGGGGAGGCTAAGGTGGCTAGAATTTACTGGGCAGCACAAAAGGAGAGGAGGAAAGTGCACCAAGAGAGCTTTGGGGCCTGCAGAAGAGCCTTTGGCAAAGGGCTGACCTGCACATATAGGAGAAGAAACCATGAGAGGCTGGGGAGATCCACCAGAAAGCAGCAGACTAGCTGCTTCTGCTCCTACGGAGCTGGGAATAATTTCTATTTTCACTAACTGAAACGGAAAGACCTTAGAATCACACCGGTAGTGGAGCTAAATTAGCCCTAGACTAAAAGCTGCTCTGGCCCACCCAAACACTCCTTAACAGCAAGTCCTGAGAGGATCCAATTGATTCCAAGAACAAAGTCCAACATTATCACGTAAATGAATATAACAAAATGCAGTCCCTAATAATGTGAAATTCACAATGTCATAATGGGTAGTAAAAGAATTTAGGATTCAAAGAAACAGGACAATATGACCCAGCAACGAGGAGAAAGGTCTATCAAGAGAAACAGACCAGAAATGACAGAGTATTAGCAGACAAGGATGAAAAATGCTATTATAAAAATGCTCCATCCATTCAGAAAAACAGAGGAGACATGATGAAGAGAGATAAAAACAACCGATACATACAAAAATGATGATGAGTTGCAGAGTATTATGTTAGATGAAATAAGCTAGACACAAAAGATTACACTCTTATGAATCCAATTATAGGAAATTCTTAAAAAGACATAATTATAGTGACAGAACAGATTAGTGGTTGCCAGGGAATGGAGGGATGATTGATGGAAGAGGGGGATGAGGGGTCTTTTCAGGGGTGATGAAGATATTCTGTATTTTATGCTATGGTTACATGACTGCATACATTTGTTAAAACTCATGGAATTACATTTTAGTGAATTTTACTGTATATAAATGGTATCTTATTAAAGATTTTTAAAGAAACTGACACATGCTAAGTTCCATATATTTTAATTTTTCCTGTATTATTTTACAACTTGCTACCTTTCTCTTACCACAAGTTACCTTGTTAGAAAAATTATCAAGGAAAAGAAGAAATGCCAAGAGATTCAGACCTCACCACTTCCACTTGTTGCTATATCATTCTAAGCATGTTTTCTGTAATGAAAGGAAGTGGAATTCAGTCTCGCCATTCACTGTCATCTGTTCCCTGACAAGAAGAGTCTCAGAAGAAAATACATCTAAACTAACTCACATGCATAACTGGAAGATACTTGGAATAGGCAGTTAAAATTCCCAACTTATATATCCTTATTGCAAAATAGTATTCCTTACCAAAGATATACCACAATTTGTTTACCTATTTACATGTTAATGAACATCAGAGTTGAGATTACCAACTTTCATTTTGGCAGTTATAAAGTTCAGATTCAAAAGAATTCTCTCCTAAATAGAGGATATGGATAAAAGGCAACCCAACCAGTACACTGCTGGTGGGAACGTAAAGTGACCAGCCACTAGGCAAAGTATGGCGATTCCTTAAAAAAGTAAAAATATAACTACCATATCATCTGACTATCCCTCTCCTGGGAATCTGGAAAAAAAGGAGAGACTAATTCAAAACAATATATGTACCCAATGCTCGTATCAACACTATTTACAACAGCCAAGACACGGAAGCAACATAAGTGTCCATCCACAGATGACTGAATTAAGAAGATCTGGAATATATATATATGTACCCACACAATGGAATATCACTCAGTCACAAAAAGAATGAAATAATGTCATTTGTGGCAGCAGGGATGGACCTAGAGAATATTATGTTTAGTGAAACAAGTCAGAAAGACACAAATATTATGTGATATCACTTATATGGGCATATATCTGGAAAAGATGAAAAGTCTAATTTGAAAAGATACTCCAATATTTATAAGTTCAGTTCAGTTCAGTCACTCAGTCGTGTCTGACTCTTTGCGACCCCATGAATTGCAGCATACCAGGCCTCCCTGTCCATCACCAACTCCCGGAGTTCACTCAAACTCATGTCCATCGAGTCGGTGATGCCATCCAGCCATCTCATCCTCTGTTGTTCCCTTATTCTCCTGCCCCCAATCCCTCCCAGCATCAGAGTCTTTTCCAATGAGTCAACTCTGCATGAGGTGGCCAAAGTATTGGAGTTTCAGCTTCAGCATCAGTCCTTCCAATGAACACCCAGGACTGATCTCCTTTAGGATAGACTGGTTGGATCTCCTTGCAGTCCAAGGGACTCTCAAGAGTCTTTTCAACACCACAGTTCAAAAGCATCAATTCTTCGGCGCTCAGCCTTCTTCACAGTCCAACTCTCACATCCATACATGACCACTGGGAAAACCATAGCCTTGACTACACGGACCTTTGTTAGCAAAGTAATATTTCTGCTTTTCAATATGCTATCTAGGTTGGTCATAACTTTTCTTCCAAGGAGGAAGTGTCTTTTAATTTCATGGCTGCAGTCACCATCTGCAGTGATTTTGCAGCCCCCAAAAATAAATCTGACACTGTTTCCACTGTTTCCTCATCTATTTCCCATGAAGTGATGGGACCAGAGGCCATGATCTTCGTTTTCTGAATGTTGAGCTTTAAGCCAACTTTTTCACTCTCCTCTTTCACTTTCATCAAGAGGCTCTTTAGTTCCTCTTCACTTTCTGCCATAAGGGTGGTGTCATCTGCATATCTGAAGTTATCGATATTTCTCCCGGCAATTTTGATTCCAGCTTGTGCTTCTTCCAGCTCAGTGTTTCTCATGATGTACTCTGTGTAAGTTAAATAAGCAGGGTGACAATATACAGCCTTGATGTACTCCTTTTCCTATTTGGAGCCAGTCTGTTGTTCCATGTCCAGTTCTACCTGTTGCTTCCTGACCTGCATATAGGTTTCTCAAGAGGCAGGTCAAGTGGTCTGGTATTCCCATCTTAGTCATGCCCAAATAAGGAAAGAATTACTATAATTAGCAACTGACAGCTCAATCTTACTTTAGGAGGATATGGTAAAAACATGTACTACAGTTGACCATTAATAAGACAGGGATTAATCTGCATATAATTTATAATCAAGACTCAGCAGCTGGAGGTGTCTCTGAATCCACAGATTCAACCAATCAGGGACCATGTAGTACTGTAGTATTTATTACTGAAAAATATCCACATATAACAGGATGTGGGCAGTTCATATCTGCACTGCACACAGGTCAACTGTATTTATACTTTATACACAGCAAAATAGGCCCATAGATGTTAAACTATTTTCTCCAAGGCCTTTCATTCAGTAGGAGGAAGATCAAGGTTTTCTGATTCCAGTTCAGTGCTTTTGCTTTCACACCACAGCCAGAAATTATGTCTGTTTCAAACTCTAAAGTGTTTATCCCTTTATTGGGTAACAATATCTGTATTTTGGGCTTCTGTGGTGGCTCAGCAGTAAGGAATCTGCTTGCAATGCAGGAGATGAGGGTTTGATCCCTTGGTCAGGAACATCCCCTGGAGAAGGGCTTGGCAGCCCACTCCAGTATTCTTGCCTAAGAATCCCGTGGATAGAGCAGCCTGGTGGGCTACAGTCCATAGGGCTGTAAAAAGTCAGACACGAGTGAAGTGACTGAGCATCCATGCACACACGCATCCGTGCCTTACTGTTTAAATGGCGCTTACTAGCAAATGAATGGGACAGGGATGAATGGGTGAGGGACCCTAAGAAGACGCAGGGCAAGGATGAGACAAGCAGAGAGTAGTTCTTCCAACAAACTCATCTGCAACAGCAAACTGCAATCACCAGTGGTGAGCAGAGAATAAAGACTGAGGGGAAGAATCAAGACCAGCACTGGAGAAAGAAGTGAACTAAATTAGAACTGGCAGTCATAGAGAAACCTAGAAATTAAGTGGTCTGTTTATCCAACAAAAACTACTAGGCAGAACCAAAAAGATGCCAATAGTTGACTATTTTTGACCTTAAAAAGGCAATTTCTTCTGATTCAACCTAATAATTTCAAAGATAAGAATAGGAAAAACAATCAAGTTACTTACAAATCAGTAAACTTTTGCAGTTATATATATTAGGAAAGTGGTTATCTCTTATGAGGTGATACTGAATTTTAAAGACAACACAGCTATCCATTTTGAATTAAACATCATATAAAATACCAGTTAATATTAATACAAGAAGAATGGTATTTAAGTTCAACCTCCAACCTCACTTCTAAAGAGTTTTCTCACTGCAAAGCTATAGCAAGTATAGGGTCAAATGTGAATTTAAAAACAAAAAAGGTTAGCATTGCTAAAAAAAAAAATAAAAATACTAACTCTTAAAAGGTCTTGATCTTTGCCTCAGAGAGAACACAGATGGTAATATAAGAAATCAGCATTCTTCTCTATTTTTCAAACATAAATCTTTACTTTTAAGGGTGACAAAAAACATAAAGGCAATTTAGAGAGAACCCCTGTTCTGATTCTCTTGAACTTTACAAATGAACCTTACTGTGTTGGCTGTCCTTTTGGGCAATTTGTTAGAATGAAGCCATTTTTAGGATATTTTCAGTAAAAATCTACGCTTGGCATGAAAGAGAGAGAGACAGAAAATAAATATGTATGTGTAGTTAATATTGCAGAAAATATAGTAGATAATTGGTTATTTTTTACTCCTCAACTTCTTATAATACATTTTATGCTAAGGAGCGAAGTAAATCAATATGATGCATCAGTGGGTTGTGACGGCATCATTAGATTTAATTCTTTAAAGGAAACTGAAAGCCTAAAAAGGGAGGAAGATGGATGAGAAGGAGCATCACAACTATCTATGTATTGACAACCACTATACACTGATAACCTCAAATCACTTTTATAAAACAGAGTCAGATTTAGAGTTACATTTATTAACTATTGCTAAACAGATTTTGCAGGTCTACAACTGCATTCCAGACATCCCTTCCAGACAGTTTATCAATCAGAACAGTGTTCTACAAGCTACAAATTTTCTGAAGTCTCAGGACTGGTTAAAAAGCAAACAAACAAAAACAAACAAAAGAGATAACCTCAATGTACAAAGTAAGGAATACAAAAGGGAGCAGACATTTTGTCTTCAATGGCCATTAGTGCTAACTACTCAGAACTTAGGCTTCAAAAAATATACCAAGTATCTAAAACCTGCTTACAAGGCCTCCTGGTAGCTCAGATGGAAAAGAACCTGCCTACAATGTGGGAGGCCCAGGTTTGATCTCTGGAAGATCCTCTAGAAGAGGGAATGGCTACCCATTCCAGTATTCCTACCTGGAGAAATCCCATGGACAGAGGAACCTAGCAGGCTACATACAGTCCATGGGGTCTCAAACAGTTGGACAGGACTGAGTGACTAACACTTCACACTTTTTTTCACTTCATACCTGTTTACACAGCAATACAACTTTCAATTTAGCTGATGAGTTTTTTAATATAACTTATAATCAATGAAAGAAGTTTGAGTCTGCAACTTCAAAAATAACATTTTCAGTATTAACTGAAATCTTCCAAAATAAAGGACATCAACAAGTGATGTTCAGAGTTGATCCCATACGTCACATTATACCCCATTAAACGCTCCTAATCTTCTTAGATTTCCTAGTTATGCTGACATAATCTACCTTCCTGGGAAAAATAAAAGTACTGTTATTCCTCAGACTCATACTTTCCAATTAATTATAATGGGTTGGAAGAATTTGAAACTGAAGAACTTCTTCCCCCTTCCCCACTTCTTCTTAAAGGTCATAATGTCAAAGCAGATGAGGGTTTTCCCAGTTTCAGTTCAGTTCATTTCAGCTGCTCAGTTGTGTCTGACTCTCTGCGACCCCATGAATTGCAGCATGCCAGGCCTCCCTGTCCATCACCAACTCCCAGAGTGCACTCAGATTCATGTCCATCGAGTCAGTGATGCCATCCAGCCATCTCATCCTCTGTCATCCCCTTCTCCTCCTGCCCCTAATCCCTCCCAGCATTTCCCAGTTTAGGGTCCCGCAAACAGAATATATCAGAGAAGGCAATGGCACCCCACTCCAGTACTCTTGCCTGGAAAATCCCATGGATGGAGGAGCCTGGAAGGCTGCAGTCCATGGGGTTGCTGAGGGTCGGACATGACTGAGCGACTTCACTTTCACTTTCCTGCATTGGAGAAGGAAATGGCAACCCACTCTGGTGTTCTTGCCTGGAGAATCCCTGGGATGGGGGAGCCTGGTGGGCTGCCGTCTATGGGGTCGCACAGAGTCAGATACAACTGAAGTGACTTAGCAGCAAACAGAACATATAGCTCCAAGAATGGTTTCAGTTAGTTTTCAGCATTAGGAGTTATGGGACATCAGTCAGGATAAAATATGAAGAAATACTACCTACCACCTTCTAATCTATACTATCAAAACATTACATTATGGGTATTTCACATGATATCTCTTTAATATTTTTTGTCTAAGAATTGAACTTTACTATCTATCTTTCAGTTTACCATCTGTCTGAAGTCTTATTTTTGCTATTTGGAAGGTTACTTTTAAAAATATTTTACCTTGGTTGGACTATGTAATCCAGAGTGAAAAGGAACATGTTTCACTCCTGCAGTTTTTCTCTTGAAAACATTTTGTTTAAAAAAAAAAAAAAGATAAACTCAGTCATCCTGAGTAAATTACTCTGCCTATGTTAAACACGTGTCTCCACTGATATCTAAAACTGGAGCTTATATCCTACAGACTTCCTAAACAAGTCTTTACAATATCAGGTAACTCAAATGCAGACTCTGTTTTCAAAGGTTATTTCCAAATCTTGGAAGCTTCTAGTACTAACTCCCTTTAAAGGAAAGAAACTGCATAACATAGCAAGCATAGTCCCAGGCTGAATAAATGCTTCCTCCCTTTCCCTTTGCCAGTTAAGTAATTTCTAATCAAGGAAAAATTATATTTAGCTTTAGTTATTATATGTCTAAATATTACAGTCAACTACTAACCAGCCTTACTTCCTGATAAGATACTACTTTGTAGTCTTCCATAAGTGAATGGATGAACATATTGATTTGTATTGATTTAAATAAACTTAGAGGCTTTCCTGGTAGTTCAGTGGTAAAGAATCTGCCTGTCAATGCAAGAGATATGGGTTCGATTCCTGGTCCAGTAAGATCCCACATGCTGTGGAGCAACCAAGCCGGTGAGCCACAACTACTGAACCTGTGATCCAGAGCATGGGAACTGCAACTACTGAAGCCTGCACACTCTAGAGCCTGTGCTCTGCAACAAGAGAAGCCACGGTAATGAGAAGCCCACACACTGCAAGCAGAGAGCAGCCCCTGCTTGTTGCAACTAGAGAAAAGTCCACACAGCAACAAAGACCCAGCACAGCCATAAATGTGTATGCTTAGTTGGTCAGTCATGTCCAACTCTTTGTGACCCCATGGATTCCTCTGTCTGTGGGATTCTCCGGGTAATACTGGAGTAGGTTGCCATGTCCTCCTCCAGGTAATCTTCCCAACCCAGGGATCGAACCCATGTCTCCTACATTGAAGGCAGATTCTTTACCATCTGAGCCACAAGGGAAGCCCTACAGCCATAAATAAATAAAATTATGGAAAAAAAATCAATTTAGCATCTCTTTCACTAGTGGTGTGATTCTAAATCCAATACCAGGACAACAGCTCCATCTCCCTCTCAGCTGAAAGTACTCTGGGGCTATGCAAAGGAGGCATTAGGTGTGTGGTAACTATTGCTGTCACATTAATTCCAAGAACTGGCTTGGCAGAAAAATCTCAAACGCAATCACAATGATACTTTCAAAAGAGACAAAGTAAGCCCAGGCCAAGAAAATGAATTCAAATTCCTTTTGTGCTCAACACTGAAACCATAGCATCTTTCATACACCACATCAATAACTTCTGAGAGAAAAAAGGTTTTCTCACCTCTTCCTTTTAGGAACAACTTTAAAAATTATTTTGCAGCTGAAAAAATTAAAGTAACATCCAGAGAGGTCATGTAAATCAAGTGGAAGAACCAGGATCTGAACTGATTCTTCTGGTTTCAGACTGTATTTTTAACCACTCACTGATCTACTCTAGTTTCTATATTAATAGGACTGACTGAAAGGAAATATTAGGAACAAACACCTAGGAATAAACTTACGTAAGGAGGCAGAAGATCTGTACTCCAAGATGTTGATGAAAGAAATCGATGACAGATGGTAAGATATACCATGTTCTTGGATTGGAAAAATCAATATGTCAAAACGACTATACTATGTAGGAAGTCTACAGATTCAACCTATCAAACTACCAAAGGGCATTTTTTGCAGATATAGAACAAAATATCTTAAAATTTGTACAGAGACATAAAAAACCCCTGAACAGCTAAAGCAATCCTGAAAAAGAAAAATGGACTTGGAATCAGGCTCCTTGGCTTCAAACTATACTATAAAGCTACAGTAATCAAAACAGTATGGTACTGGTGCAAAGACAAACATTGGTCAATGAAACAAGATAGAAAGACCAGAAATAGAGCCACACACCTATGGTCAATTGATCTGTAAAAAGGAGGCAAGAATATAGAATGGAGAAAACACAATCTCTCCAATAAGTGGTGCTGGGAAAACTGAACAGCTACATGTAAAAGCAATAAGAACACTTTCTAATACTATACACAAAATAAACTCAAAATGGGTTAAAGATCTAAATGTAAGCCTGGATACTGTAAAACTCTTAGAGGAAAACAAACGGAACACTCATTGACATAAATCACAGTTAGCATCTTTTTGGATCCATCTCCTAGAGTAATGAAAATAAAAACAAAAATTAACACATGAGACCTAATTAAACTTAAAAGCTTATACACTTGAAACACTATGTACAACTAAATCACTTTGCTGTGTACTTGAAACTAACACAACATTGTAAATCAACTATACTCCAAGATAATATTTTTTTTTAATTTTAAAGAAATATTAGGTAACAGGAATGTAAAAGGAGAACAGAGTAACCATGTTTAATTACAAGTGCTGGTCCCTGCCAGCCCAGCCCCTGGAGACTCACTTGCCTCTTAGCAATCTGTCACTGACTCACACTGCCTCCAACACCCCAGCTCAGGGGGTCCATACCACATCACCTTGACTGTCTGGCTCTGCTCTCAGGGAAAGGCATGGTGCCCAGAGACTCCTCTCATCCTGCATGCTTTCCAATTTCCATCGTAAGATTTCTGTCATCCACCATCCTCCAAAGGGGGGCACTGTGCAAAATTTTGGTCAACTATTGCCAGTGTTTCTCAGTAAGACTACTATTATTCTTGCCTGGAGAATCCCATGGATGTAGGAGCCTGGTGGTCTACAATCCGTGGGATCACAAAGAGTTGGACATGACTGAGCAAATAGTCTAGTCTAGATTTACTCCATGAAAAATACACCTGAAAGAGCTGAGAGAAGTGGAAACAGTGGCCCAGAAAATAAATAAATAAATAAGTAAGACTGCTATTGGCATTTGGGGCATGACAATTCTTGGTTGTCAAGGCTGTCCAGTGCCTTGCAGAACATTCAGAACCACTGGCCTCTTGGCAATAAATGCCAATAGCACCTCTCCATAGGCCAGTCTATGACAATCAAAAATGCCCCTCAGTTCAGTTCAGTTGCTCAGTCGTGACTGACTCTTTGCGACCTCATGGACTGCAGCATGCCAGCCGCCCTGTCCACCACCAACTCCTAGAGTTTACTCAAACTCATGTCCATCCAACCATTTCATCCTCTGTTGTCCCCTTCACCTCTCGCTCTCTATCTTTCCCAGCATCAGGGTCTTTTCTAGTGAGTCAGTTCTTCGCATCAGGTGGCCAAAGTACTGGAGTTTCAGCTTCAACATCCAATGAACATTCAGGACTGATTTCCTTGAGGATGGACTTCCTTATGTGTTGTTATTCATAAGCACCATCTGTATCCTAGCAGAACTCATCTGATTTTTGATCTCACCAAAATTATGGTGAAAGAAAGAAAGTGAAGTCACTCAGTTGTGTCCGACTTTTCGCGACCCCATGTACTGCAGCCTGCTAGAATAACCTTAGAATGAAATTGATCACCCAAACTGCTAAAAAGGCAATCAATATCCTCATTTTTTTCCCTCCCTTAAATGACTCTCCCTGTTCACTGATTTTTAGGTGGTCAAACTAGTCAAATTCCTCTAATCTTTTGGTGCTATGTAAAAAATAACACTAATACAATTATTATTTGTATATGTGTATGCTGCTGCTGCTAAGTCGCTTCAATCATGTCTGACTCTGTGCAACCCCATAGACGGCAGCCCACCAGGCTCCTCCATCCCTGGGATTCTCCAGACAAGAACACTGGAGTGAGTTGCCATTGCCTTCCTGGTATGTATGTATACTATTTGTATATATGTATATATGTGGTATTAAGTTGCTCAGTCGTGTCTGACTCTTTTGACCTCAAGGACTGTAGCCCGCCAGGCTCCTCTCTCTATGGGATTTCCCAGGCAAGAATACTGGACTGGGTTGCCATTTCCTCCTCCAGGGGATCTTCCTGATCCAGAACCCAGGGCTCCCGTACTGTAGGGAGACTCTTTACCATGTGAGCCACCAGGGAAGCGTTATATGTATATATATGTCCATGTAAAAGAATGTAGATGGCCGGGAGCCAGCACGGGAGATCCCACCCATGACAAGGTCATGCAGAGAGACCTGATGGGCAAGGGAGTCAGGTCTCAAGGGGTCCTCTGCCTGAGCTGCTGCTGCTGCATCTACCCCCAAAAAAACAAGAGTTGGCCTGATTTTATTGTACTGTGCTTTTCCACTCTTCTGACACTCTCTGGAAAAAGTTAATTTAGGGCTTCAGTCTTCTGCATTTGAAAGTAATGTTTCAGTTCAAACCCCCTCTGATAACTCTCTAACTTGCCTACCAGGTTACCCCAGATTTTTTATAGCTTGTGAATTGTTTATAGCCCCGCAACTGCGAGGGGCACAAAGCTTAAAGCATCTTAAAGTTACAGAGCCTTTTCTAAAAAGCTAAAAATCATATTGGTGGTGGATTTCACTGTTGACTCAATGATTGCTGCCAGGCCTCCATATTTCTTTATCTTTTAGGCACCTGGGAGGATATTTAATCAATGTAATCGGGATACGGAAAAAGGTATATAATAGTTTTGATGTTGGCAACACTAGACTTTTGAGTTAATTACTTTTCTTTTGTTATAAATCACTGTACTCCTTTTACTTGTTATAAATTGCTATATCTTTGCTATATAAGAATGTAACTTTGTTTAGTGTTTTCTGAGAGTGGCACCAGTCTTTGCGAGTTCAGTTCAGTTCAGTCGCGCAGTCGTGTCCGACTCTTTGCGACCCCATGAATCGCAGCACGCCAGGCCTCCCTGTCCATCACCAACTCCCTGAGTTCACTCAGACTCACGTCCATTGAGTCTGTGATGCCATCCAGCCATCTCATCCTCGGTCGTCCCTTTCTCCTCCTGCCCCCAATCCCTCCCAGCATCAGGGTCTTTTCCAATGAGTCAACTCTTCGCATAAGGTGCCCAAAGTACTGGAGCTTCAGTTTTAGCATCATTCCTTCCAAAGAAATCCCAGGGTTGATCTCCTTCAGAATGGACTGGTTGGATCTCCTTGCAGTCCAAGGGACTCTCAAGAGTCTTCTCCAACACCACAGTTCAAAAGCATCAATTCTTCTGCGCTCAGCCTTCTTCACAGTCCAACTCTCACATCCATCATGACCACAGGAAAAACCATAGCCTTGACTAGACGGACCTTAGTCGGCAAAGTAATGTCTCTGCTTTTGAATATACTATCTAGGTTGGTCATAACTTTTCTTCCAAGGAGTAAGCGTCTTTTAATTTCATGGCTGCAGTCACCATCTGCAGTGATTTTGGAGCCCCAAAAAACAAAGTCTGCCACTGTTTCTACTGTTTCCCCATCTATTTCCCATGAAGTGATGGGGCCAGATGCCATGATCTTCGTTTTCTGAATGTTGAGCTTTAAGCCAACTTTTCCACTCTCCTCTTTCACTTTCAACAAGAGGCTTTTTAGCTCCTCCTCACTTTCTGCCATAAGGGTGGTGTCATCTGCATATCTGAGGTTAGCGAAGAACAACACAAATAAGAAAAACCTTTATCAAAAAAGGGCCGTAAAATGTTAATTGGCCCTCTGGCCCAAGATGATGTAAATCACCTAAGACTTGTGTATACCACTAGGTATGCAGAGAGAAAAGCCTGATTTTGGTAAGAGTCTGGGCTGCTAACGCTGCATAACTTTGTGTTACCCATTGATCTCTATGTACAATCAAAAGTATAAAAAGCCTTCTAAACAATAAAGGATGGACCAGTTTCTCGGACTAGTCTCTTGAACTAGTTTCTTGGAAATCTGGTTTCCCCCGTGTCTCTTCTTTACTCTATTTTCTGGCTGAATTCCCATCTGGGGTGCGGAGGCTCGCCATGTCTACTTACTTGCCCCGGCTTTTAAGTTCCACGCAAGAGGGAGTCCGAGGCGGGGCAACCTCTGAGACGCCGGTGGCCTAACGTAGATGGTGCAAACTTCTTGTCCTGAAGTTTTATTAGTTCCCCACGTAAACCAAGTTATTCAGCCTCTTTTCTCCACTAAAATTTCCTACTATACTAGTATTTCCTAATCTTATATTTCTATATAAATAAGTTTTTCCTCACCTATCCGTCTCCCCTTCGAATCACCCTGGATCCACTGGGGCTGGACCCCGGCAGTAGATTATATGCCAAATACTGACACTGGTTATTCTGGTTTATTGTATGTGATATATGTTTGAATTTTTGAAAATGAGCAGGTATTGCTTCTATAAACAAAATAAGAATGAACGAGTAGGCGGATACATTTAAATGTAGTATTAAAGGGATTTCTCTGGCAATCCAGTGGTTAGGACTCAGCATTTTCACTGCTGTGGCCTGAGTTCAATCCGTTGTTGGGGAACTATTAATAAGATCCTGTAAGCCATGCAATGCAGTAAAAAAAAAAAAAAGGTGGTATTAAAAATTCCACATTTGGGATCCTTAACAGACTGATTCCAAAATTCCATACACTTATGCAGCAAGAGGACTCAAACAAAATATGTAAGAAAGAATTTCAAAATCAGAACTTAAATCAGAACAGGAAAAGACATCTTCTTATTTGTGCAAACAAACATGAGCATTTCCCTGTTAGTCTCCTGCTTTCCTTAATCAGAATCACATAACAAAGCTCCCCAATCAGCTTGCTCTTGGCTGTTACTGATGATCTACTTTCTAGCAACCTGACGAGGATAGCGACCCCATGGACTGCAGTCCACCAGGCTCCGCTGTCCAGGGAATTTGCCAGCAAGAGTACTGGAGTGGGGTGCCATTGCCTTCTCCATAAACATCATGCATGGGGTCAACTAAAAGTCAATTAGTGAGCAGAAACTAAAATACAAAGGTAACTGAACCTTATGTTGTAAAACTGTCAACATTCCAAGGAAATCAGAGTTTAGAGTCCAAAGTTGGGTCTTCACTGCCAAGCTCAATATGGAGGGAGGAAAAGCTGACAAGCTTAGACAAGTTTATTCACTTATTTACTTCTACTGAAGCTGAGAAACATTAAAGGCAAATTTTAGTATTAAGGAGAGGGGGAGGGGAATGGGTGGGAGGGAGAGAAAATTTTTTAGTATTCAAGAAGAGTGGACCAATTAGCTGAGAAAACTGTGCCGGCTAATCCTGTGTGTCACTCTGACTGGGCTCCATGGGCCTCAGATGTTTAATCAAACATTATTCTGTTGTGTCTGTGAGGATGTTTTGAATGAGAGTAACATTTAAGTTGGCTGACTGCCCTGTTGTGTGTGGGCCACAATCAATCAGCTGAAAGCCTAAATAGGACAAAATAAGACCTGCCAGGCTGCTAAGGTGGGATGTTATTATTTTTCCTGCCTTCATACTTGAACTGAAGCGCCAGCTCTTCCCGGATCTTGAGACTGACGGCATTTGGACTAAATCATCTGGGTCTCCAGCTTGCTTGCTGTAGACCTGGAGTCTTTCAGTCCCTGTAACTATGTGAGCCAATTCTTTCTCTTCCTCTTTCCCTCTACCCTCCCTATAAAAATACTGCACAGGAAAAGCTCAGCAGATGTTTTATGATGATGACTGTGGCATGGATGTCTTAGAAAGCTTGGAATCTCTCCAAGAGACAACAGTCTATTCATTTGACCAAGTTATTCCAGGTGCTGTGGGACGCACACGATACTTAGTAGAACACTTTCTTGAATACTGGCCACACTTTTACTTAGAAGTTAAAAACAGCGTCTACCTGCTGTTAGAGCCACTTATCTTCTGCTCTTTTCTGCTACGCTCTACGAACGGCTGCAACCCCAGCTCTACCATCTGAAGTATGAGCATAGAATTGGAAAGCATATTAACCCATATAATTACTGTACTTCACTTAAAAGGTTTTGGGTATAAGCAAGAGATAAGAACCACTTCTCATATCAAATGCTAAAATTGACCAAGCACTTCTTTTACCCTTTGTGTGTGCTGTCATGTCCAATTCTTTGCAACCCCATGGACTGTAGCCCACCGGGCGCCTCTGTCCATGGGATTTCCCAGGCAAGAATACTGGAGTGGGTTTCCATTTCCTCCTCCAGGGGATCTTCCCAACCCAGTGATCAAACCTGAGTCTCTTGTGTCTCCTGCATTGGCAGGAAGATTCTTTAGCACTTTTAACCTTTGTCAACTGCAAAGACAAACAGTCACTAGGTCTCTGGGAATAGGCACCTGACACTGAAGAGGTGTGGCTCAGACAAAACTGAATGGTGGACATTACTCAAAATTACATATGGCAGCAAATTATTTTATAATAAAAAAAATCTTGTAACCATGCTCTCTATATATCCCCACAAGAGCAGGGCTTGCTAAATAATTAAAAATTGAACAAGCAGAAGATGTAGTGAAATCCCTCCAGCCTTGGTGCTGTGCTGTGGAGCAGAGACATGAATCTGTAAACCCCGAAGTGAAGTTCTGCCTACCCAAGGCCGCTGCTGTATGGAGAACCCTGGGGAAGCTACTGTCACCAGGTCTGACCAGGAGGCAAAACCTTCAACTGAGGACTTGACGGTTAAAAGGGAAGGAGAATATATTACATTCAAGGTCACTGGACAGGAGAGCAGTGAGATTCACTTCCAAGTGAAAATGACAACACATTTCAAGAAAGTCAAAGAATCACACTGTCAAAGACAGGGAGCTCCCGTGAATTCATCCAGGTTTCTCTTTGAAGGTCAGGAAATTGCTGATAATCACACTCCAAAAGAACTGGGAATGGAGGAAGAAGATGTGATTAAAGTTTTTCAGGAACAAAAAGGGTCATTCAACAGTTTACATTCTTGTTTTTTTTCTTTTCCTTAATCCTTAAAAAAAAATTTTTTTTTTAAATAGCTCTTTTGTAATGTGGTGTTCAAAACAGAATTGAAAACTGGTACTTCACCTCTTTAAAAAACCTTATAATTTGGATTCTTGTGCCCATGATTCACTATTGTCTGTTTTCTTGTACTGAATTTTGGTGATCCAACCTCAGCCCTCGTTGTATTGCCCTCTGTTTTAAAAATAACATGGGTGCACAAAGAGGCCACCTTTTCCAGGACTGCATATTTGCATATTTGTGATAAATAAGATCCATTAATGTCAGTGATTCTAACGACTTTCCAGTTCTTAGGTATATGATTGCTTCACTCCTAGACTAGGATTTTCAGTGGGAGATGGAAGTTTTTCAGAGAACTGAACTATGAAAAGTGAGCTTTCCTTAGCTTGAAGCTAATTTTAAAATCTGAGGGTAGGACCCAAAGAAGAGGAGTATCAGGTTGGAGTCACGGTGACAGAGGTGGTGAGAACAATGATTAACTCCAAATATGGCTTCACGGAAGAGGAAGCGTTTTAAGATGAAAGAAGAACCTTGTTAGAAGATCCCAGAAAAGTTCTCGTTTTCATTAGTAGTTAAAGTTATTCACGTAGATGTGATTACAACAGAACACTGCTCTATTTGCTACTTTCTGGCCTGGGATAGTGGTTTTAAACGGACACTGTATCAGCTTCATTAAAACAAACAAAATATTTGCTTAAAAAAAAACTTGAATAAGGTAAAAATGGGGGACGAACCTTTTCTACAAGTTGTAGCAAATATTTTGTACTTGTTAAAATTTTGATATTGACTTTCCTGGAGGCTCAGACAGTAAAACGTCTGCCTACAGTTGTGGTAATTTTTGCTTAATTTATGAATCTTATAAATGCATAGATACTTAAGTTGATTTTCATGTCAACAGAAATATATTATTAAGGTTAAACCACGAAGGAACTTCTATTTTATTATAATATACATATATATTCACATTGAGATGATACCATAGTATGTGAATTGGGCAGAATAGGTTCATTCTTAACCAGCTCATCAAGCTTTCTTTGTTGAAGAAGCAGTCTCTTCTTGATTCATCTTTCTTAATCACTAGTGATCACTCTTTGATCAGCTCTAAAGTGGGTGGGGGCAGGGAGGCAGCAGACAACACTTTCAACTCTCATCAAAGAACTTTCTAGATCAATAAATGATGTACTTGTCACAAGTATCCAGACAAGATGCCTCGTGAAAATCAGCATCTCATGGCCTCCTAGAAAGGAGAGCAAGAGGGACAAAAGAATGCCAGCAAAGACACAAGTCAACTGACCTTTAAGGTCATCAGTTCTTTAACTTCTACATGAACACCTGCAGAGATGTAGGTGAAAAATTAGCATCACTATATCTAAAAATATCTTAAAATACCAAAAGGGACTAGAGAAGGCAGTAGTGGTGAAAGAGGGAATAGCATGGACCTAAAGAAAAACATCAATGAAGCTTTTTTTAAAACCACACTATGTTGGAACTTGAATTAATCTGTTCATGTTTTTCACATGATCTGAGAGAAAGGAGGATGAAATATACTATTAAAAAATGTTACCTAAAACAAAAGTAATAGAAATATTAGCCAAAAGGCAGGGTATACTGATTTTAATAACACTTAAGCCCCAGTTAAAGGGCACCAGGAAATCTTCCCATTGGGCTCTTAAGAGACCAAGGGAATAGAAAAATTAATATAGTGAACAGTCTTGTAAAATGGATACTTATAAAGGACTTTCAGGAAGCAAGAATTCAGTAACTTTGGAACACTGAAGCAAAATGAGTTTACCAGGCTCTAGACACAGCCCCTATTTTGCTAGACTGTTGACAAATATCGAACTGCTCAACTTGGGCAACTGTCAAATTAATGAATGTCAAAGCAGACGGCTTGCCTCTCCTTGGCCTAGGGATGCCGTTCTAAAGCAGGTCTCCAGCTCTTCAACTCCCTACAAGAGCGCATGTGTATGTGTGAGCGCGCTCAGTCGTGTCCGACTCTCTGCGACCGCATGCATCTAAGTATTTGAATCTACTCCCTGTTAATGACACCATTTCTATTTCTTTTCTTGGCAACTACAGGAGCTCTGTGAACACCAAGCACCATAGGTAAATTCCTTTCACGAGCATGGTTTATCACCCTCTCCCTGCTGCTGCTACTGCTGCTTCTGCTAAGTTGCTTCAGTCGTGTCTGACTCTGTGAGACCCCATAGATGACAGCCCACCAGGCTCCCTCGTCCCTGGGATTCTCCAGGCAAGAACACAGGAGTGGGTTGCCATGTCCTTCTCCAATGCATGAAAGTGAAAAGTCAAAGTGAAGTTGCTCAGTCATGTCTGACTCTTCGCGACCCCATGGACTGCAGCCTACCAGGCTCCTCCGTCCATGGGATTTTCCAGGCCAGAGTACTGGAGTGGGTTGCCATTGCCTTCTCCGCACCCTCTCCCTAGCAGCAGCTTAATTTTTAATCAGTTTCAATGCCCAAAACTAGGACTACCGCAGGATATCAAACAGGCAGCAGGGCCAAGGTTTTCAGTTGTTGATCCAATAAAATCAAGAATTTAAAAGAACGGTTAGAAACAGAGGGCCCTAAACAAAAGGAAGAAAAGAGGCCAAGTACCTCAGAAATTAGGGAACTGAGGTTTAAAGGGTGCCAGCCCATAACTAGGACAGAAAGGCTTAATTTGTCCAAAGACTGTCCCACTGTCCTCCTTTGGTACTGGAATGTATCATGGCTACTTTTAGAAAGAAATGAAGCAACGAGGAAATACGACTACTGTGGTCAAGCACCCATGGGCAGGTGAAGGGGGTTAGCAAATAAAGCAAGGCTTGGAATTAAACTAGTTTCAGAGGCAGAAGGCAAGGCAATGAGCAAGTACTGAACACTTAGGGGAAAAAAAGAGTATACAGTGGGCAAGGCTTTTGTAGGTTAGGTACAAAAGAATTTGAGATTCTGAATTAATAGGCTATAAAAATATAAGTAGCATTAAAACAAAAAAATTCCAGCCAGCCTATAGAGGCCTGACCATAGGCCCCTGATCTCTTTGTTGTTTCTTTTCCCTCCCCTAACTGGTTCTAATTTCACCCTTGCTGCTGATTCATTCAGCAAGGACCACCAGTTCTTTGGAAGGACTGTACCATTCAGTTCTAAACTCAGTGAAGACAGACAACTTAGCATCAACATCAAACTACTGTTCCACACGCCAATATTTCTCTTATTTTTCTTTTTAAAAGAAAACAGATCAAATATCTTGTCCTCCAATTCCTTTCCTTTCCCCAATCACCAACAATCAGTAGAATTGCTTTTGGTTCTCACTGATGTAAGCCGGCTCAAGAAAAAAGAAGAGAGGAAAAGACAACTCTCAAATCTCTTAAAAGTTAGTTTGCATTATTAACTTAGGTTTTCTTTAAAATGCATGGTCTTGTCCACCAAGACACATGATCTGGTGGAGTGGACTCGAATCCTTGTTTTTTTCAATGTTCTTCATTGTTTTCTCTCATTAATTAATTAACTATTTTTTTGGTTGTGCTGGGTCTTCGCTGCTGTGCGGGCTTCTCACTGCTGTAGCTTTTCTTATTGCAGAATAAGGGCCTTAGACACTCGAGTTTCAGTAGTTGCGGCTCACAGGCTCTAGAGCAAGAGCTCAGTAGCTGTGGTGAGTGGGCTTAGCTGCTCCATGGCACATGGAATCTTCCCAGACAAGAGATCAGACAGGCGTCCCCTATGTCAGCAGGCACACTCATCCACTGTACCACCAAGGATGTCCTCGAATCCTCATTTTCAACAAACTCTACAGCAGTGGTGCCACACATTAGAATCCTTTGGGATGCTTTTGAAAAAAAACTTATAAGAGCCTCACCCCCAGATATTCACTAGGTCTGCAAAGGGGCTGTGGTAATTAGGTATTAGGCATTATTACTAATTACTACTACTGTGTGTGAGCAAGGTTAGAAACCACCATACTAAAAGTGACTTTGATGCAGGTGGTCCATGGACAAAGTCTGAAACAGCTGAAAAGAATACACTTTAATGAGGTCCTTCTGAAACTCATTCCACTGTCAAAGTAGATGGTAGGCAGATACAAGTATTTAGATCATTTATTTTTTCCTAAACCACAGGCGACAAAAAAAAAAAAAAAAAAAAATCAATTCCTCTTCAAAAAGCTCTCAAATCTTAAGGAAAGCCTTAAGGACAATATCTGGTTCTTAACCGAGAAGAGTCCATCTGTCTTGTCACTTATTTATACATATTAAGTGTAATGGACTACAATAAAGTTGATGAAAATCTAGGATAAAGTCTCCTGGACAAAGCCCTCAAAAACAATTCTGGCGGGAAAAAAGCAGTTCCAACCATATTAAGGTTGAAAAAGTTATTCTTCTTCAACAAAGAAAACAGAGACTAGACTATAAAGTTGCCAAATTATAAGTGATGAGAAGAAATGGTCATTTGTCTCAGCTAAACAGTAACTGAACAAATCAAATCATGGAAAAATCTTTTAAATCAATTTATTATGAAATAAATCTAAAGTAGTTCATCTACTTCAATCTTAAAAATAATAATATGACTCAGAGTATTTTTTAATTAAGAGTTTAGTTCCCAGGCTTCCCTGGTGTCTCAGAGGTAAAGAATCTGCCTGCCAACGCAGAGGACACGGGTTTGATCCCCGATCCAGGAAGATCCCACATGCCAAGGAGCAAGGAAGCCCGTGCGCCACAACTATGGGGCCTGTGCTCCAGAGCCTGGGAACCACAACTGCTGAGCCCTCGCGCCCCAGAGCCCAAGCTCCACAACTAGAGAAGCCTCCGCAAGCAGCAGCCCAGGCACTTCAAAGAAAGAGTCGCCCCTGCTCACTGCAACTAGATAAAGCCCGTGCAGCAATGAAGATCCAGTGTAGCCAAAAATAAAAAATAAATCAAGAAATAAAATCACTTAAAAAAAAATTGGTTCCCTTATATCATCTTGGCACATCTTCTCCAAAATAGTTCAAGGCTCTTTTCCTGTCCAAGGGGAAGGAAACTCCATCCTCAAAGTCCTTATTTATGCTGTGCATTAATAACAATATTCTCCTAAATGAACAAGTCTACATTTGTTCAGAGATTAGCTTCCAGCCTGTTGCTGACTGTGGACATCTTAATAGCTAGCTTCAAACAAACTCTGACACAAGGAGACCACTTGTGTGGCAAGAAATTTTTATTAGTACTTGGATTTGGGAAAAAAGAAATGGGAGTGGAAGAAGAAATAGACAAACCATGCTACAGAAGCTCCTGAGGATTCAGGATGGATTTCTGAAGCAGAGAGGGAGGTTAAAGGGGTTACTAATCCATGGGGAGGAAAGACGTAGCAGGCTTTCATTTGTAGAGGTGACTGTAACTAAATAGCGGTTTTTGTTTTTTTTTAATTTGCAAACAAGAAAAAAGAAAATTAAAAATATGTTACAAAATAGTAGTCTATTTTAATAAGATGTTAAATATCACTTAAGGAACTTCAGAAGCAGAAGTGGATGGAGTTCAGGAAAGCCATATTCTATCAGATATTAAGAAAACCTGTCCTGTGTGTGAGCTCAAATTCCTCTACCTATAAAGTGGTTATGCTGCTTGCTAATTTCAGAAGGCTTAAGCCATGAATTAAAAATGATTTTTGCAAGATAATAGCCTACTTTACAGAAGGAAAATCTTTCTTTGATTGCTGGTTATTTTTCTAAAGTAATATATTCCACAGGAAAAATCCATGTGGCTAGAAAGATTAGTAGGAAATAGAAAATCAGTATCTGAATTTGCTTCGAATAGTTAGCTGGATTTAAGGAAGTTCATGGATTTTCTTTGGTGGGGTGGTGAGGGAGGAGAAGGAAGGAGGAAAATGAAGAACGGGGGAAGCTGAACCAAGAGGAATTTATTTGTGGCTCTGAAACCAGTCCCCAGAATCCTACCCTGCTACTAGACTGTGAGCATCCCCAAAGGCGAGGATCGCACACTGTTCCCTCTGCACCCTCAGCAGCACAGCCACCACAGGGCACAGGGGAAATGCTGAGAAACATTTGATAGATGAAGAATTAAATATTTCTCAACACTGTTATAGGCAGTAAGTTACAAGTAAAAGGATCTAATCTAACTCTCAGTATTAGATATACTGCTAAACTGTACTGTGGCCAAGAATAAAACTGTGTTCACTAGAAAACTTGACTTACTTAGATGAATCTAATAGTAAAATAAACAAATTACATAAAAGCAGATATGTAATAATAAGGGAAAAAAGTGGAACTCAAGCACTCCTAGCCTCAGAAAGCATAGGAAATCAGAAAGAAAGGACCCAGGCTCAACCAAAGGAGAAGCCTGTCTGCCAAACATAACCAGTGGGTGTCGGAAGTTCTCTTTATGACCACTCCCTCCCCCTCAAAGACTGTTTTCTTTAACAGTCCTGCCCCCTCAGTGTGGGGGCCCAGGAAGGCTTTTTTGGAAAAAAAGAAAAAAAAAAGAAAAAAAACCTTCTCAGTTCTAAATTAGCTTTGGACAGTTCCTGGGATTCTCAACGTGATTGTTTAACACCTCATTACAAGTCAATTATAGGAATTAATCCAAATGAGCTGAACCTGATTTTAATTAAACCTCAATCTGCCCAATGGGCTCTCAGTTCCCCTCAATACTAAGAAGTACAAAAAGTATAGTTTCTACAAAGAAAGTTATTTCTGTCATATTACAATCTATCAGTAAGATGCACCTAACTAGCTTATTTTGTTCCATAATTTTGCCATTCTGGCTTTAAAATTCAGTTATCTCTTGTGGCTCAGCTGGTAAAGAATCCGCCTGCAATGTGGGAGACCTGGGTTCGATCCCTGGGTTGGGAAGATTCCTTGGAGAAGAGAACGGCTACCCACTCCGGTATTCTAGCCTGGAGAATTCCAGAGACTGTACAGTCCATGGGGTAGCAAAGAGTAGGACATGACTGAGCGACTTCACTTTCACACAACTTGCTTTAAGAACCTATCCATCCATTTTCTAATATTTCTGGATCATGTGTGCATTCATTTGTTCAGCAAGTTTATCAAAAAGCTAGTAGATTTCAGACACTAAGCTATGTGCTATGCTTGTTATGGACTATGTCTTCAGACATCAAACCACATGAAAGCCCAGCTCTGGAAAATAGAAAAGCACAGTTTTTGTTGCTTTGGCCAGACATTTTGCCTTGATTCATGAATAGATCTTACAGCTAAAATTCCATTACTGGATGTGGCTTAGTGATGTGTGAAGTAAAATCTAGAATTTCAAATGTCTTGTGCAATTTGTCAGAATTTCCTCTATTTTTTTCCTACTAACCAGCCTGTTCTAACTTCACGTGTCCACTCAATAGTACATGCACAATTCCCAACCACTGTTACCTTACTGTGGTTCCTAAGGAACACGGCTCTTAGGACCTACTCTTCATTCTAGTCATACAGATTGGAGAGGAACTGCGGAAAAAACTGGGAGAAAGAAGAAAGGTATGCTCACAATGCAGGGTAGGGAAAGGATCTCAACTCGCCTGGCATGCTGCAGCTTCTCTGAAGGCTCTACACTCCTATCACCAAAGAATAACATTCTTTCCGTAAGAAAGATGAAAACATTTATCAATAATCAACCACAGACTACTTGAGTGCATGTTTAAGCCTTACTTTAAACCTTAAGCAGGATTATTTCCATGGAAGTTATTAATGTACTCTGGAATCTAAAACAAAAAGGTTTTAATCATAGAAGTAACATATTCAACCTGGTAACATAAAATTCATTCCTCCACCCAGCCACCTCCATTCCCACTCCCAGCAAGAAGCTGCAGGTTCTGCTTTAGGCTTTCCTCATGGCTGGTGCAGAAATGCCGAACGGCACCCTTGCCCCTCTGCTGCTTTTTCTGTCAATTTTGGATGGTGTCTAGGTAAGGCATCTATCTGGACTCCTCCTTTCCATGTTTTGTCCACTAATCACCACTACTTTTTTGTAATATTACTAATTTAAAAATTCCCGTAGTGGCTAGTTATCTTCAGAAATTTAAAGACTATCTTTTTGGGGAAAGCATGCTACACAGCTTGTGAGATCTTAGTTCCCCGAGCAGGGATGGAACCCGGGTCACAGGTGTGAAAGTGCCAAGTCCTAAGTGCTGAACCACCAGGGAATCTCCTAAAGACTATTTCTTAATTTCAAAACATGCTATTTATAAATTTAAGACAGTATCCACTGATTCCACTAAGTACAGTAAAAAGAAACCAATACACTTGTATGCCCCTCACCTTCCTTACCCTCTTCCTGTGTCTCCTGCCTTCTGTCGGCTACTTTCAGATTGTTAAGGTTCTTGATGCTTCTGATTTATAACCACAGCTAAACTTTCCATGCTTTACCTATAACCGAACCCCGAGATGAGAAACTAATTAAAAGCAGTAATGCTTCACTACACTTAAACAAAAGAAAAGTTTTCCAAGTGTCAGGCTCTATTTTGACCCCCAACAATTAGTTTTGATTTTATCTTGAGAGAGAACAGTTTAACATTTCACAGCTCACAGTATTATCATTATGAAACAACTATTTCAGATCCACTAATTCTGGTTTGGAGGGGAAAAAAAAGAGAGAAAATCTTATTAAGCCAATACACAGTCAAAGAAGGAACAGAAGCACTGTGTGAACATACAGTGCCATAAATCCTACCATCTGACACAGGTCATATCTTTGCTTGGAATAAAATAGAGGCAAAAGGAAAGCTGAAGTGTTTAATGGCAAGCAAGTACTTACATTTAGTCTAATCTGCTTTAGAGTTACCTATCTATAAGTCCTGTTTATAAGATACTTCTCCATCCTAATTTGATTCTTCATGTTCTTCCAATGATTGCTAGTCTCTGTATCTGTATCATTAATGAGCTACAACACCAGTCAGTTACCATGGGACAAATGTTTCCTTCTCTGGCTCTGAAAACTAGCTTACAAATGGCTGCTTCTTGCTCAAGCTAACTGTGTCATAAAAGCATGAAGACCGATCCCACTAACAGAAAAGCAGGGATAGCATCACATCAAAGATTATATTAAAATATTAATTTCCCTAAGTCCTATAATTCTAAGAACAGTGGTCAGTATACATGAAGTTTCAATTCAAGAATAATCCTGTTTGAGTGAATGATCTATCTTATCCTCTATTTAGGTGTCTAGATTTCATAAATTCTCAGAGTTTAAGAATACAAATAATGGGCGAAATTGTAAGTCATTAAGTCTTATGTTGCCTGTCTTCAAGGCACCAGAGTAATAATCATTTAACCATTCACCAAGTATGTACTGCATGCCTGCTGCTGCTGCTAAGTCGCTTCAGTCGTCTCCGACTCTGTGTGACCCCAGAAACGCCAGCCCACTAGGCTCCCCTGTCCTTGGGATTCTCCAGGCAAGAACCCTGGAGTGGGTTGCCATTTCCTTCTCCAACTGCATGCCTACTATGTGCAAAAGGAGAAGGGGGCGGCAGAGGATGAGAAGGTTAGATAGCATCACTGATTCCATTGACCTGAATCTGAGCAAACTCCTGGAGATGGTGAAGGACAGGGTACGCTGGCGCCCTGGAGTCCACGAGTCACAAAAAGTGACACGACTTAGCGACTCAACAACAACCATGTGCAAACATGGTTCTAAACAGAAGGGATAAAGCAAACAAGGGGGCCCCAAACTCCCCATTTCCATGGAATTTATACTCTACTTGGGGAAGAGAGACAACAATTTAGAGAAAAGTCAAGTCAAACAATTATCTACTCTAAGGTCTTCAAGTAGTTAGTATTTAAGATGCAAAGGAGGTACAAGACATATGTTCCTGACCTTAAAGAACTAACAATCTAAAGAGGAAGATGACATATGCATAGAAAAACTACAGTAAAGGGTTAGCCAAATTTCATATGTATAGCTTTGGAGTAACTCATATTTTCACACATTATACTATGAAACCCTAAGCTATCAATCTATCTGCATCAACTGACCAACAAGCCTTTGGAGTTACTGCCCCCAAAATACTGCCTATTAACCAGAAGTTCATTTTTGGTAAAGTCTCCATCTTTCTACAACAGCATTATTCTAATACCTTACTACATTTCATCCTTGTATTACCAAAAATGTTTGCTGAAGAGAAAAAATAGTGTGAATACTATTAAGGTACAGAGGATTCGGAAACTTCATTGAAGACAAAACCAAAAATCTTTAGACATGTTGAATGTGGCAACAATAAACTTCACATACTCATTGGAATTATGCTATTACAAGCATAATTAGCTGTATGTTAAAGAGAAAAAAAAATTGAGTAACATAAAACACTTGAGATATACAGTCAAAATTATAATGAAAGAAGGTGCAATATAGGGTTAGGGAGTGGGAGGCACAAACCGTTGAGAAAGGCAGGCTCAGAATGTGTTGCACAACACAGGCAATAGAGCCAATATTTAGTAATAACCATAAATGGAAAGTAAAATTAAAATTGTATAAAAGATGTAAAAAAATTTAAATAAAAATTTATTTACCTTAAAAAATTGCAATGTAAAAGCTTAGAGATTTCATTATATGTGTAGTATTTTAGGACTGGGACACCAACAATGACATCTAGCAAGTAAGTCTATTGATTTATACACTTTGAAGAAAACACTGTGTTCAAACATTAGCATTAGCTCTGTGAAACAATAAATGTGTGAAACTATAAACTTGTGAAACACAGTTTTTGGGAGAAAAAACATGTATCAACACAGAGGCATCATAAAAAACAGCACTTTAGTTTGTGGTGAAAAACGAATAGCACTGGGTGACAGGAGGATCAGCATTGTCAGAGGCACCAAACTGGTTTAAATAAGAGTACAAACAGAAAAAGATAAGGTTAAAAATCAAACTACAAAGGATCTCAAACATCCTATAACGAATTTGACTTCATTCTATAAGCAGCTAGAAGTTACTGAGCATCGTTATCCTCTGCTTCGGCATCTTCAGGCAGACAACGGCAGAGCTTTTGTCAGGAAGGTTAACAAGCGGTACAGGAGACTGGAGAGAAGGCAGTTACGGGCGGTGCGACTGTTTAAGGAACAGAGAGTCAGGGCCTGCAGTCACGTGGCAGAGGGAATAAGCAGAAGTGACAGGCAGAAGCAACAGACTCTGTCTCAGATACGGGGAAAGGCGGCTATGATTTCAGGCCTACAGAACTTGAAGACAGCTCTATACTATATTTAGTTGAGAAGACGAAGAGGAGATATAGTGAGAAAAAGCAGTATAACTTCTGCCTTTTTCCTGTTAAAAGGCAGGTAGGCTGAATCTTAATCATGAGGAAACACCAGATGAACCTGAACTGAAGGATATTCTGTATCATAACTGGCCTGTAATTGTTAAAAGTGTCAACGTCATGGAAGTCAAAGACTGAGGAACTGTGGCTGAAGAAGACCAGAGAGACGAGGCAACCCAGGGCAACAGGTGGCCCTGGCCCCGACTTCACACCTCGGGACGCGGGCCTGAGGAACAGACAGCCGCAGTGTGTCACTATCACTTACGGACAATAAGTGACAGCATGCTCACATTGGTTGCTGCTGCCGCTGCTGCTGCTGCTGCTAAGTCGCTTCAGTCGTGTCCAACTCTGTGTGACCCCATAGACAGCAGCCCACCAGGCTCCCCCATCCCTGGGATTCTCCAGGCAGGAACACGGAGTGGGCTGCCATTTCCTTCTCCAATGTATGAAAGTGAAAAGTGAAAGTGAAGTTGCTTAGTTGTGTCCAACTCTTAGCGACCCCATGGACTGCAGCCTTCCAGGCTCCTCCACCCATGGGATTTTCCAGGCAAGAGTACTGGAGTGGGGTGCCATTGCCTTCTCCAGCTCTCATTGGTTAATTAAACAATATTCATGTGTTAGTGCAAGCTTCTTGCCTTGACTGGCTGTATTATGGTCATGTAGGAAAACACCTTTGCAGGAAGTGCACACTAAAGCACTTGGGATGATGGAGCATAAGATCAGCAATGATTCAGAACAAAAAGTATTTTTGTGTGCTGTACTTCCAATTCTTACGTAAGTTTGTGACTGTTCTGTAAGAAGAAGATTTTAAAACATTATGCTGACAGATATTAACTCTGCCATATGACCACAGGTCTACATCATGAAACTGAGGGATAAACATTTTAAATTATTGTGACTTTTTTTCATAATTTTTAGTTCTCTTTCCCTGCTCCTGGTTCCTTTATACCAATTGGGAAACGCAAGACCACCAAGGAAGATTAGAATGTTCCTATTTTCCCCTATAATTTCCATTTTTTCCCCAGAAGTTGTAGGAAGTTTCAAAACCAAAATATATACATTTAAAAATGAAAGACATAAGAAAGATGATCTTTGTATGGAAACAGGAGACCTGCAAATGAACAAGGGTCCTTACTGGGCCAAGCAAGAAAATAAATGCTTCAGTAGAAGTGATGTATGTGTCCCTTAAGTTGCTAAATCAGTCTCAAAAATGAAAATTTGCCACAAATTTATGATCATATATAAAATGCTAACAATTCCAATAAGAGAGTAGCTTAGAGAAGAGATACCTGAATTCATGATCTTAAAACACACATACACACCTTTCAAACAAAATGTTTTCAGAAAAGTGAACCTGGGTCTCAAAGTAAGGGTGTGGCAATGAAACTAGAACATACAGGTGGGAGTACAAGTGGCCTAGGGAAAAACAGACCAAAACTGCTGTGCTCACTGCAGCTTGCGCACAGCCTCCAGCCCTACAATTCTTTGAATTATTTGAAACTGAAACAGGAGGAAAAAATAAATAAAAAAGGAAGTCAAGTTCCTGGTGACTCTTCTCTGTCTTCAGTCCGGTCTACAATGGAATTCTGTTGGTTTAGCATCCTCTTTGGTGAGGAAAACCTTCTAGAGTGACCCCACAAGAAGGACTGTTCACAGTGAAATAAGTTTACACAACAGAGAAATTAAAGGTGTGCAAGTATATAAAAGTATTATGTCTTACAAAATGGAGAAAACACTATGTCAAAAATGAGCTATTTCAAATAATGCTTAATACTTGTATGTTTGATAACAAAGTCAGAAAATTATATTAATGACACGAAAAGAAAGCCAGCTTCTTATTCCTGCTGCTGCTGCTGCTAAGTCGCTTCAGTCGTGTCTGACTCTGTGCAACCCCATAGACCGCAACCCACTAAGCTCCTCTGTCCCTGGGATTCTCCAGGCAAGAATACTGGAGTGGGTTGCCATTTCCTTCTCCAATTCCCTTAAACCAAGATTAAATTCAGGACTAAGCACTGACATTGTATTACCTTTGCCCCTCTTATTCGGAAACAGAAATTGTATGTGAGATATTTGGGCTTCCCTGGCAGCTCAGCTGGTAAAGAATCTGCCTGCAACGTGGGAAACCTGGGTTCGATCCCTGGGTTGGGAAGATCCCCTGGAGAAGGGAAAGGCTACCCACTCCAGTATTCTGACCTGGAGAATTTCATGGACTGTACAGTCCATGGGTCACAAAGAGGTGGACAGGATTAAGTGACTTTCACATTCACAGGTGAGGTATTTACCATTAAGTAAAGAGTTATTGCATTTGCAACATCAATATTATCATGTAACAGTCCCGTCTGTTCATATATGGGTCACGCTTTGCTTCCCCCATTTCCAGTTCACTGCACTACTGAAATTCACTCAAAGAAAAGTATCAGTATAGCTCTTAAGCAAATTTGATCTCCAAATTCCTTCAAAGGTAAGCATGGATATATTATATTCTGTACTTTTCATGAAATCTGAAGGGGCTATAAAATTCCTAACCTCTGGGAAACAGGCCACAAGTCTATCCGTATTAAGCAGCCCACAGAAACTGTTCAAGAATTTGAGTTTGGTACTACACAAGGCAAGACAGCCAGTGTGCCAGTGTTTTCATATCAACATAAGACTCTACCTGTGACCCACCCTGCTCACCCCCTTCATGCACTCCACCTATATAACTATGCTTCTGCCACAGTGGCCTCCATGCTACTGCTGAACACAGAGTCATCTACCTCTCAGGACCTTCTTGCCCTGGATTTTCAGGGCTAAAGTTCCACCTCCTTCAAGGGCTCGATAAAATCTTACCTTCTCAATGACCACCCTATTTAAAACTGTAAATTGCGTCTCCAGAACCCAACACATACTTTCCTCCTTCCTTCAAGAGTACTTACCACTTTTTGGCAACTGTGTAATTTATTTCCCTTATTAGAACCCCACAAGACAGCAATCCAGGGGTATTTTATTCTTTGATCAATCAGGAGTTCCTAAAAAGAGCACCGACCACACACTGTGGGCACGCAAGTATTTGGTGAATGATTAATAAAACTTCCATTTCTCTATGACATGGTAATCTCTGGGATTAATACAACAGCCCGCTATCCTCTACATCCCCAGTGACCCCCAAGTACACAGCTCATTCAAACGACCTGCTTGGATGTCCACTGTCTACAGATTCTGATTTACAGAGTCTAATATTAATACGTAGTGAGATACTCAATGTTTGCAGAGTTCATGGGATTCAATGTTCTGAACAAATGAGATCAAGTTTCTCTCAAGGCAGGTGACTTCAATTATAAAATCACATCAGGTAATTAATTGCAGATACCTCTTTTTTTTTTTTTTTTTTTAACTGAGAAGGCAATGGCACCCCACTCCAGTACTCTTGCCTGGAAAATCCCATGGGCGGAGGAGCCTGCTAGGCTGCAGTCCATGGGGTCGCTAAGAGTCGGACATGACTAGCGACTTCACTTTTACTTCTCACTTTCATGCATTGGAGAAGGAAATGGCAACCCACTCCAGTGTTCTTGCCTGGAGAATCCCAGCGACGGGGGAGCCTGGTGGGCTACCGTCTATGGGGTCGCACAGAGTCGGACATGACTGAAGCGACTTAGCAGCAGCAGCAACCTCTTTTTTAAAGGTTACCTTAAAGCACAATGAAAAGGCTACTGCCAGATTCCACCTTTTCTTCTTCAAGGGCAATGAAAAGATGAGTTCATTAATGCCATAAAAGTATTACCTAACCCACTCAAATCTAAAAAAAAATCAGGCCAAACTTAAACAGGATGAGGTATCAGGCTTTATAAGAAATGTATTTTTTACATTTCTTCCCTGGTGGAAAGACGTTAAGAATCTGCCTGTGATGCAAGAGATCTGAGTTCGATCCCTGGGTTGGGAAGATCCCCTGGAGAAGGGAATGGCTACCCACTCCAGTATTCTTGCATGGAGAATTCCACAGACAGAGGAACCTGGAGAGCTACAGTCCATGGAGTGGCCCCCACCCCTCCAAAAAAACTGACTACTTTTGGTTCGATTTTTATTATCCTATATTTTGAGAGAAACAATACAGCCAACAGAAGTCTGTCATACTAATTAGAAGTTTTAAAAATGGCCACAAATTCATCAACCTGCTCCCATTTGAGGTGGAGTCTGGTCACTCACGCCCTGCAATCTGGACTGGCCTTGGTGACGTGCTCTTAACATAAGATCAGAGAATGTCATGGGGTTTCAGCACATCCTTTGGGAATGCATGCTCTCTGCAGCATCCTATCTGGTCAACAGGCCATGAGGACTCACACCACATGGAGAGGATAGCTCAGCTAAGTCCAACCTTCAAATCATGCCAGCCTAGGTGATGTGTGAAGGAACAAGTCTCCAGGTGTTCCCAGCCCCCAGCCATCAGTCTTCCAAGTTCAACCCAGACACTGGAGCAAAGACAAGCCGTCCCTGACTGAACTCCTGACCCACGGAATCTGTGAGCATGTTAAGACAGCTGCTGTGTCACACCACTAAGCTTAGAGGGTGGTTACAGAGGCAAGAGATAAACTGGAGAACAAGTGCTAACCCAAAGCCTATATATAATTATCACATTTCATTTTCTCTCTAGCAGTAGAGCCTAGATTCCGTCGTTTGGCACAGATGAGTCATTTACCCAGAGGTCACACATCACTCAGATCCATGCTCTAGGATCAGGCAAAGACATAATCCAAGGTAACTCTGATAACTGTTAACATTCGTTTTTTAGTCACCTAAACCTATGTCAAATAACTAGATAAATAATAGCTATGTATATACATATACGTGTCTGAGCACAGACACACATACACTTATATATATGAGCATGTATGTATACTCAGGTCAAAGCACACTATTTCCAGCAATACATTATAAGAAAGAAAGAACGCTGTAGTTCTGTTAACAGGGAGCTTTTCACAAAGCTACATGCAGTGTTTACAACATTAGAGAATTACTTTCTTCCCCAAGGAATCAGTTTATGAAGCTGAAAATGATCAACACTTCCAAGAGCTAACAACAATGTATGTACCACAGATTAGAAAAAATATTAAGGTAAAATTCTGATTTAAGAAAACAGGCTCAAATCAATGAAAATGAGATGCACTACTTTCTTCCTGTTTTCTCAGTGCAAGCCAGATCAATCGTACCACAAAATATTACATAGCTGAAGAGTGGAGATTATCAAGGCCGATAATGTTTTACAAAAGTAAAACTGATTTTTAGAAGTATTAAAAAAGCAACAAGCAAATGTATGCTTCATACTCACAATGGAGATTCTTCTCAAAGTGAAAAAAGAAAAACCCCACTTGCTCCCCTTTTACTATGTTTCTATAGTCAACGCTGCCCTCTAGTGATATAAAATAAAAGTCAAGTATCAGGAAGTGAACACTTGTTCACTTGAGGATGTTTTAAGTCAAGGCATCTAGTTTGGACGACAAATCCTACCAAAGACAGAATAAATACATTCAGGATGACCTTTATTAATTATTTATGTTAAAGTAGAAAATCACTTAAAAGGGATTAAATAAAGGACACTAATTCATGGAAACAGCAGCTTTTACATACTATGGAAATGAAATATCACTACCCAGTGAATTATTTACATCTTCACATGAAATTATGCAATTCAAGACCCTGAAAACTATCACCTAAGACTTACCGAGAATACATAGGACAGTGAGATGAAAGCCTCACCGTCTACAGACAAGACAACTACAGCCTGGGGGACCAGCTGAGCCAGGGTACAGTGAGCCAGGCGAGCTGTCCTGGCAGGTGCAGACACACTGCAAAGTGGCCATAGACACCAAGACCTCACACCCGTCAGCTCTGCCCAGAAATATCCCTGACTCCTCACTTGAGGGAAAAAACTCAAGAAGAGCGAGCAGGTCTGGCGGCTGAGTACTGACTGAGTCCAGAAACTTTCCAGGGAAAGCAGGCCTTACCGAGGGTGGTGCCATCCTGCCCCATGATGCACTTCATGGCAGTGATGATCTGCTCCACCACAGGCGGGGACAGCGACGCGGCGTACACCGCGCTGTGGGAATGTGTCCGCAGGTAGTCGATCAGCGCCTGGGGACAGCAGAGGCAAGTCATTAGAGGCCGTGGGCGGGCGCGCTGGCAACCTCTCTGCCTTCCGCCCGGGTGAAGGAAGCCTCCTCCCCTCAGCAGCCCTGACTGGGGATGCCAGTCTGAGACACAAGGCCCACCAACACGGGCAGAGCACACTGTCAGCAACAACCAGGTTAGAAAAAATACAATACAGTTCCAGAAGAACATCTACCTCCTTCGTTATGCTAAAGCCTCTGACTGTGTGGATCACAACAAAATGATCCACATTTGTTGGAATGTGGAAAATTCTTAAAGAGGTGCAACTATCATCTTACCTGCCTCCTGAGAAACCTGTGTGCAGGTCAAGAAGCAACAGTTAGAACTGGACATGGAACAACGGACTGGTTCTAAATCGGGAAAGGAGTACGTCAAGGCTGTATGTTGTCACCCTGCTTATTTAATTATATGCAGAGTATGTCATGTGAAATGCAGGGCTGGATGAAGCATAAGCTGGAATCAAGATTGCTGGGAGAAGTAACAATAACATCAGATATGCAGATGACACCACCCGTATGGCAGAAAATGAAGAACTAAAGAGCCTCTTGATGAAAGTGAAAGAGGAGAGTGAAAAAGTTGGCTTAAAGCTCAACATTCAGAAAACAAGGATTATGACATCTGGTCCCATCATTTCATGGCAAATAGATAGGGAAAAAAATGGAAACAGTGGCAGATTTTATTTTCTTGGGTTCCAAAATCATTGCACACAGTGACTGCAGCCATGAAATTAATAGGTGCTTGTTTCTTGGAAGAAAAGCTAGAAAAACACAGACAGCATATTAAAAAGCACAGACATATGTTTGCCAACAAAGGTCAATATAGTCAAAGCTATGGTTTTTCCAATAGTTAAGTATGGATGTGAGAGTTGGACTACAAAGAAGGCTGATTGCCAAAGAATTGATGCCTTCAAACTGTAGAGCTGGAGAAGACTCTTGAGAGTCCCTTGGATACTGAGGAAACCAACCAAGTCCATCCTAAAGGAAATCAGTCCTGAATATTCATTGGAAGGACTGATGCTGAAGTCGAAGCTTCAATATTTTGGCCACCTGATGCGTACAGACAACCCACTGGAAGAGACTCTGATGCTAGGAAAGATTGAGAGCAGGAGGAAAAGGGGGCAACAGAGGATGAGATGACTGGATGGCATCACTGACTCAACATGAGTTTGAGCATAAATTCTGGGAGACAGTAAAGGACAGGGAAGCCTAGCGTGCTGCAGACCATGGGGTTGCAAAGAGGCAGACATGAATGAGCGACTCAACAACAACAACATGCAACGTCCTCAGGTTTCGTTTTGTTTGTTACTTTGGCCATGCTGCACAGCTGGTGGGATCTTAGCTCCCCAACCAGGGACTGAACCCACATCCTCAGCAGTGAAAGCGTGAAGTCCTAATCACTGAACCACTAGGGAATTTCCTGTTTTGTTTTTAAACATGTCACAACATGGAAGGATGAAAAACTAGTTTTAAAAAAAGACCTCAAATTTAGAGAACATATCATTTAATATTATAAACAGATCTACAATCCTAAATTAAACAAGAAAGCGTTTGGATTGCTTTTAGATATGACTTCCTTCTAAGTATTACAGAAAATATCATCTGCATCTTACCACATGCCTGCAAAGCCCATCCCTACACTCCTGAGTAAGAGAAAGACAGTTCTCCAATATCAACTTTAAAGACATTAAACATCCTCCAGATACACAGAGATTTATAAAATGATATAAATGTGGCAGAAATTTACTGGTTTTTTCGTTAAGAACATTAAAGCTATTTCACTGAATGAAAACAAAACAAAACCTTGCCTGCCAGTAAGAAAAATTTCCAAGCAATCAATTATATATCCCTATTCTCTGATGCCTTTTAACTTCACTAAGTCTTTAAATAAAATGTGCATACAAAGCAGCTTATGTTTCAGAACCAAACCAGGAAACACAAAATGCAACCAGGAAATAGTGCAGTGTGTTACTTCGAAAATACAAAATATTGTACAAAACCCAATGTAAAAAGGTAAATATACTGTATCTTGATGCTCTCCCAGAGCATTATTTTTCTATCTTTCAGTGTAGCAACAAATTTTACCAAAAAGCAATCAATTCTCCAAAGTAAGCCTGGAGATAGCCTTTTCCTAATAACAAAAACTTTAGGGCAAAAATCTATCAAACCTGATCAAAACCACTGAAAATGGGGTTTCTCTAAAAGGAATCAATGATAAAGAGAAAGTCCCCGCTTTAAGATTCTCAGGGTCAAATTTTAAAGAGAAATTTAAATATATTTAGAGTACCATGTACAAATACTTGATGTATATTGTTTTTCTAACATTGGGTATAGATTTTTAAAATAACTGTTTTATTGATATACAGTTCACATACTATAGTATTCCCTTTTTCAGTGTGTAATACAGTGGAAACAGTGTCAGACTATTTTTTTGGGCTCCAAAATCACTGCAGAAGTGACTGCAGCCATGAAATTAAAAGACACTTACTCCTTGGAAGGAAAGTTATGACCAACCTAGACAGCATATTAAAAAGCAGAGACATTACTTTGCCAACTAAGGTCCTCTAGTCAAGGCTATGGTTTTTCCAGTAGTCATGTATGGATGTGAGAGTTGGACTGTGAAGAAAGTTGAGCGCTGAAGAATTGATGCTTTTGAACTGTGGTGTTGGAGAAGACTCTTGAGAGTCCCTTGGACTGCAAGGAGATCCAACCAGTCCATTCTGAAGGAGATCAGCCCTGAGATTTCTTTGGAAGGAATGATACTAAAGCTGAAACTCCAATACTTTGGCCACCTCATGCGAAAATCTGATTCATTGGAAAAGACTCTGATGCTGGGAGGGATTGGGGGCAGGAGGAGAAGTGGATGACAGAGGATGAGATGCTGGATGGCATCACGGAATCGATGGACGTGAGTCTGAGTGACCTCCGGGAGCTGGTGATGGACAGGGAGGCCTGGCGTGCTGCGATTCATGGGGTCGCAGAGTCAGACACGACTTAGCGACTGAACTTAACTCGACTGAATACAGTGGCTTTCAGTATATTCACAGAGCTGTCCAACTTTCATCACTACCTATTTTCAGAACATCTTCATTACCTCAAAAAGAAACCTCATATCCGTTAGTAGTCGCTTTCCAGTTCCCCTATCTCCTTTGCTGTGGCAACCACTAACCTATTTCTGCCTCTATGATTTGCCTATTCTGGATATATCATATAAAAGAAATACTGTAACTGGTGAGCTTTTTTGACTGACTTCTTTAACATAATGCTTTCAAGGTTATTTCCATGTTATAGCACGGGCATGTATTATTTGTTAAGCCCTTGCTACAAATGTGAGCCAGGCACACTTATCTCTGTTTTTACTGATAAGGAAACTTAAACATTAAGTACTTTGCCCAAGGTTTCACAAAGTTAGGAAAATATTCAAACCTGAACCTAGGGTTCTGTCGCCATGGCTCAACCATTCCCACCATGCTATATGACTTTCAAATACCCAGGAGTTAATTATGTAGTTTTTGGATTGGCAAAGACAATGCCTTGCAGTACACCAGAGCCAGCAAAGTAATTCTTTCCCTCCTGTCTTGATGCTCACCCAAGATGCATTTGAGTCCAAAAGTAGGGGAAGAAACTGGTCTTCTGTCCCCACTGGCTCCCATGACATCCCTGCTATGTCTGAAATAGTGAGCACAACTCAGACCCAGCAGAAGACTGTGCCAACGGGCAGCACCCTGTGTGCTCCTTCATACAAGAGCATATTCTGTCCTCAGACCAGGATGTAGTTTAGCACGAAGCTCCAATAGGAACACAGCAAACAATGAGCAGAACCCGCCGTGGTTATCAGAGGCACTCAGAGGGAGCTGAAGTGTGAAGCCTGCTGGCACCAGGTGCCCAATCCACAAACAAATTTAGGATGTTCACATCCAAGTTCAGGACTCTACCGCCTCAAAACTGAAATCTCGTAGCCAGTGCCTTAGTGTACTGCTCGATTGTCAGGGCCCGTTTACCTTCTTGCCTCCAATGTATCCTCCAGAAGCACCAAAGCTTTTTGTGAATGTTCCCATCATGATGTCCACATCCTCAGGATCCAGGCCAAAGTAGTCCACCACGCCTCGTCCTGTAGGGCCCAGAGCCCCGATGCTGTGAGCTTCATCCAGATACAAGTACGCCTTGTATTTCTTCTTCAGGGCAATCACTTCAGGAAGGCGAACAATAGACCCCTCCATGCTGGTAAAACAGGGCAAAATACACACACACACTGAGACTTTTTAACTCTCAAAACCAGGAGGGATCCACTTTATTATCATTATTTTAAGTTCACTGCTTTTTTAAATGATTTGACAATGCTGCCTGTGGTTTTAAACTGGCAATGACAGACAATGCAATGGCTAGGCAGATATCCAGAGGAAAGGAGACTGGATCTTTTAAAACAAACACCAGAATACAAGTGACCTTAATTCACCACAGAGGGACAGAGGTTACAGTAGATTCTTCTAAAGTTTGTATTACAGGCAACATTTGACTTTGCATATATTGCGTGCGTAATTAAAGTTACACAAAAGAATAAAAAACATTAGGAGGTGGGAGAATAAATACAAGGGCTGCAAACAGGTAAACAATATAAAATATTTCTTTAAATTAAATGGCATGTAATTTGTTCTGACACATTAGAAAACATATTCTAATTCTTTTCCTTATGTGTAAACTCCCTATACAAACAGTAGAAAAATAATGGACCCAGAAAGAAAGGAGACTTGGAGATGATATATATAGCATGATGAAAACAATAAAGATGACCCAGGTATTTTAACAAGTCAGAAACTCTTGTCTCCTTAGTTTTCAGAGGGGTCTAGATTAGTGTCCCCTTCAACTTAAAACTATGACTTCATGCGGCAAATCAGACATCATATAGCAGGATTACCTATATATTCCCTCCACAAGGATTAGAATTTTCTTCCAGGGCCTTCGTGTCCTAGGCTGACCATAAACAATGGCATCTTTCAACAGCTTCTCTAGGCTTTGCATATCTGTAGCACACAAAAAAAGAATTTCAGCACAAAGTATCTTCCTCTTTTCTAACTTTATTCCTAAAATGCAAATATACATTTCTTATTCAGGAAGCAAGTCTCAGATAGCAAAGGACATTAACATAATCAGAATCGGACAGAACAAAAACGGGGCAAAATAGGTAGGCTACTGATAACTTGAATTAAAATCTCATTTAAAATTTAACAAGTGTTCAAAAACACCAGAAACTCAATTAAATGAGTGTGGTCAAGTTGACTCAGTTGGTTAGCATGCTTATGAAACGACCAATTTTTTTCATGAAATTTCAGTTATGTTTTTTAGTATCTGAACAATCAACTGTGTCTTTAATCCTAGTGAGCACCCAGAGGTAATGCATAAAGCAAGCTGAGTAAGAACACGAGAGCAGACTCCTGTGAACACACACACCTTCTCACCAGCAAATACAGGAGAAAAGCTTCTCGGTGCACACCGCGTTTCCTTTCACCTAGGATATATTCATATATACCTAACAATACCCTTGTTAAATAGTTTTATCTTGGTAGTGATAAAAAATGACACCAGTCTGGACAGGCATGAATCTGTATGTTAAACAAGCCTGGCAGTCAGTAGAGACTGTTCCATGTTTGATTTGACCAGCTGTCTGTCTACAACCAAGTTCTTGGGGCTCTGCTGTTACGGCAATTACCAGGCCTAGGAAAACACTTGGGGCGTACTGCCATTAAGAAGAATAACTTTCCTGTTAAAGATAAACACTTGGAAGACCACTGTTACTACCACTACAGACTTCACACTTAAAATTTATGTCCTGAAACAAGGCCCTTAAGAGTCCTCCACCCAAAAATGTATGCAACATGAAGTTTAGGGTTTATTTATCAGGGGTGGGAGACACCCCCGTCATAAATCTGGTTCTTTACTGTTCATCACTGAAGGGGGGTTATAAAGTCACACGGATTTGCTCTCTTTATAAAATATGGGGTAGAAAAGAGAAGTAAGGTAATAAAAACACACTGTAGACACAAATAAAATGGCCAAAAGTTGACTGTTTACACCTTCAGTTATTCATAACAAAGCAATCTTATCTGCTATCTAACCCAGAAAAAGGAGATGCTCCCACAAAGTAAAAAATCTGATCTGAAGCTGCGAGTCTTGCTACAGAGGGCAATGTGTGGCAATTAGCAGAAGACAAGTAAAATGGACTCATTGTTTCAGCTTCCTCTGTTTATACAGAGAAAGGAAGAGAAAAATAAAATGTTGATTCAAAATTTTCCATGAAAGAAAATATCTACGGAATTCTTGACCATATTATCTACTTGGGAAACAAAATTCAATACTTCTCTCATAGTATACTCTCCAAATCCCACGTAAATTAGAGATTTAGACAAAAAATGTACCACAAAATGACCAGAAGGGAAGAGAATAATCTGAGAATGAGAAAGGCCATCACACAAAATCCAAACAAAAGTCATAAAACAGTAAATGTGACAATGTCAACCTTTCAGTAAGTCCACACAGCAAGACACGAAAACAAAGTTAAAACTAAAAAATATTGCAACACAAAGGGCTCTTATAACCAGTAAAAAGAGAAACAGTTTGAAAATCACCAATTTACAAAGAAATACAAAAACAATAACTCTGTATAAAAAGTTGCTCAACACCTAATAATCAAATAAAAATTAATGTTATTGGACTTATTAGGAAAGAATTTAAATGATACATGTTGGCCGGAAAGTAGAAACAGTCACTGTTTTTGATTTCAGCTGTTGTTGAGTAAAAATCTGTACAGTGCTTGGAGGCAATCTGGAAAAGTATAGCAAATTTCTATCATTTTAACCATGCATTCTAAAGACTGCTGGGAATTTACCCTAAGGCACTAATCAGACTAGTGAGGAAAATATGAATGTAGGTGGAACTGCTTCTAGCAGAGAAACTCAGAAACAGCCTGTATGTTCAAACAGAAGGATGGACTGAATGAGAGCACAGCCTGCCACCTCGCTCTTACAGGAGGGCAGGCACATGTACTGCCATAGTTCCCAATGCGTTTTAAGAAAACAGCAAGTCATACAACAGTGCTTCCTAAATCCCATTTACGTAAAACAAAATACTGTATACATCATTCTCATTGTAAAGCATTTCAGACAAAGACAGAGATGAAAGGAAGGTTATTACCATCCGTAAACCTTCCATCCAGAGGCACACATCTAGTATTTGAGTGTACCTTCTTTGAGACTTTTGTCTGACGTTTGTCAAAAAGACTTCTTTTAGACCTTTGTGTACACATTTTGGTAAAAGATGATATTAGACAGTTTGGTCATATCTCTTAGCTACACGAGAACATTTTAACCTGGAAAGTTATGCGTTTTTATTAAAATTATTTTAATAATGCACTAAGATATTTCCTTTTAGGGAGAAAATCTTGGCTTAGTGCCACTTTTCTCTGCTTTTATGGCACTTATTCATATCTGCATTTCAGTATTCGTCTGTTGTATTCTAACTACTGGTTTGTCTACAGTCTCTTTAGCAACCAGTCGGAGATCCTGGAGACAGGAAGCCTGCTTTATTTCACTTCAATGCCCACAATGTTATGGCAAGACAGGCATGTAGTATAAATGTATACTGAACAAGGGATTTATAAACAAGGAAGATGAAAAATTCAAAGTCAGAAAAAGAACAATGTTTTACTTTGTACCAAAAGGCTTCCTTCAGCCTTTATTTTTATTCCAATGAGAAAGATAGTAACTTTTATTTATTTTTTTAGATATTTGAAATACAACTTCATTTTGATTCTAAACGGAAAGGAATGGGAACGACAGTAACAAACAAGCTTCTACCTCTCAATACTGTCATGTGACTACAGCAGTCTTATTATTTGAAACTCAAGGAGAAAACAACTGTGTTCCAAACCACCTAAATATGCAGGCCAAAAAAATGAAGGTTTTCTTTTTAAAACTGCCACATTCACTCCAAAGCCCATCCATCTCCTTCAGCATCCAAAGATTAAGCACATGTTCTGCTTAGCTATATAATAAAGTGGCAAACGTGCTGCACCGCTGACGTCACAGGATAGTTGCCTATATAACTAGACTTCTGACTCTGGGTCCCAGCCTCACTTTCTCACAGGTCATCATCTTCATCCGGGAGAGCAGGTGTCTGAACAACTTCTAAATCGTGCTCATACTGTGCTGCCAAGGCTGGGTCCATGACCACCTCTGGTGGGGCAAGAGCAGGCATGGCAACAAACTCCAAGTTAGGGTCTCCAATCAGTTTTCTGGTAAGCCAGGGGAAGGGCTTTTCAAAGTTGTAGCTACTTTTGGCAGAAATGTCATAGTACTGAAGATTCTTCTTTCAGTGGAAGACAATTGACTTTGCCTTAACTTTTCTGTCCTTAATATCCACTTTGTTGCCACACAACACAACTGGGATGTTCTCACACACTTGTACCAGATCTCTATCCCAGTTAGGCACATTCTTGTAAGTAACTCTTGGTGTTACGTCAAACATTATACTGGCACACTGAGCTTGTGTACAATAGCCATCTCTCAGTTCACCAAATTTCTCCTAACCAGCGTATCCCATACATTGAACTTAATAGGTCCTCTGCTGGTATGGAACACAAGAGGATGGACCTCAACACCCAAGGTAGCTACATGCTGCTGCTGCTAAGTCACTTCAATTGTGTCCGACTCTGTGCGACCCCATAGACGGCAGCCCACCAGGCTCCTTTGACCATGGGATTTTCCAGGCAAGAGTACTGGAGTGGGTTGCCATTGCCTTCTCCAAGGTAGCTACATACTTCTCAAATTCACCAGTCAGATGATGCTTCATGAATGTAGTTTTTCCAGTACCACCATCACCATCCAAAACAAATTTGAACTGAACTTGGGGTTCTCCTTGGGCAACCATCACAATGTTACTTCCAGAAACGTCTCCGCGCCTGTCTGACTCAGATAGCAACTTTTAAAACACAGGACCAGAACTTACATTTTAGGTATTGGTACTTCAGTTTCATTTACAGTTTCAACTGTTAATGTAACTAATTGTTACCACTGCCACTAATCCAAACAATCCTAAACCCTAAAGCCAGAGTAGATTTCACAACAAACTCACTGTTGTGTTTGAAGACTCGAATGGTTGCTCCTGAGAGTCTGGCTCCCAGAACCAGTGAAGCATGGTTCAGTTCATCACTCAGAATCAGGCAACCCTGGAAAACCACCAGGAGAGGAAGATAAGAATTTGAGGGGAAAGGTTTAGTTAGACGAACTACAAAACGCTAAAACCATTAATAATTACATCTTATTAGGGAAAGTATGCACAATGGCAAAGGTATCAGTTTGCTCTGAAGTCTTTGTTTATAATACTGATATTATAAAATATTTATTAGCTTATTATATACTAAATAATACATAAATCATATTATTATTATTGTTTATATGCTATAACTTTTTCCATCCTTTTAGTTTTAGGCTGTGTCTTTAATTTACAAAAAAAATTTTTAATCTAACTTGACAATCCATCTTCTAATTAGAAATACAAACCGTTTATGTTTAATGTGATATCAATACAGTTGTGTTTAAATCTCCTCTCTTGTAATATGTATGTGTATGTGAGTGCCAAGTCACTTCAGTCATATCTGACTCTTTGTGACCCTATAGACCATAACTTGCCAGGCTCCTCTGTCCACAGAGATTCCCTAGGCAAGAATACAGGAGTGGGTTGCCATGCCCTCCAACAGGGAATCTTCCCGACCCAGGGATCAAACCTGAGTCTCTTATGTCTCCTGCATTGGCAGGCAGGTTCTTTACTGCTAGTGGCACCTGGAAGCT
>SJXQ01013026.1:59490-282818 GCA_006408695.1 Aepyceros melampus | reverse complement strand
CACACACACACACACACACACACATGCGCATGCGCGTGTGCACACACACATACACTCACACCTTGCCCGTATATCTCTGAACAATGTGCATTACAGTAACAAGTATTAGGGACCTATATATTTTCATATTTTTCTACTAGAAAAAACAACCTGATTAATAATTTCCAAACTAAATATCCTTTCTTCCATTATTTTAGTCTTTTATGACATTTTATTTATAAGAATTCCTTTAAAATGAAATGAAGAAAGAAACAGTCATCTAAAGGCAATACAGAAAAAAATCATGGGTTCCAGTAGAAAAGCTTCAACTGATTTAAGTTTCCACGGGATACACTTACACAAAATTTTTCTGGCTTGCCTGAATGTTTTACAAAACAAAAGAAGATATACATAAGAGAGCTTTCATAAGTGACAGACTAAATCTTACTTTGCTAACAAGAGCAGGAATGTTCATGGAATTTGTTGCAAATCCCATGCCATATGCCATAGCAGCTTCCACTCCCAAGAAACTTGCCACAAGCTTCTCTAGCTCCTCATGCTTGTCCAGGTTTCCTGTGTGAAGAAGTAAATGAAGTCAATGTCACCAAAGTTCAAATTTAAGAGTTACTCATGACTTTAGAAAAAGAAACCATAGCCTATGTTATAACCTTTTCAGACTGAAGTCTAATGAAGGAGTCAGTATCATGAAGAGTCAAGGCTCATAAAGATACAATAGTTGGATAAAACCAGATGCAGCACCTGTGGTGGCATTTCTGTAAAGAGGGTTGCCAGCAATGTCTCCCATTCCTATTCACACATGCTGGTTCCAAGGCTATGCCTTAGGAGGCCTGGCAGCACCTGCTTTTATACATTTGAAGTCAGCTGCCATGTAAAACAGTCTAGAAAGCCTTTGTAAAGAGAGATCATGTGGACAGGGAAAGGCTCTGAGAGACTAAGGAAGGAAGGAGCAGGGCTCACCCATCAGCTGAGGTGCCAGATATGCAGGTGATGCTATCATGAATATGCTATCCTCAGTCATAATTCCCTGGTGACCACACATGGAGCTGCGATAAATGTCAAGTCTTTCCAAATGACAGAATCACAAGCAAATAAATGTATGTTTCTGTTTTGAGCCACTAAGTTTTGGAAAGGTTTGTTACAAAGCAAAAGGTGAGTTGAAAAACACCTTCCTTAACTTTGTATTATGATTTTAAATCAGTGCTCAAATCCATAAGGACCAAACAACGTTCATCAATGATACTGGCTACATGCAGAAAAGATGCTGAGAAAGAAGACTGCTGAATTGGGATGCTGTGTCTTCTTTAAAGCTTAAGCAAGTGATTTATCCTCTCTGGGCCTCTGTTTCTTATCTGTTTAACACCAATAATAACATCTGCTCTATTTACCTCATGACATTGTTATAAAGATAAAGAGAGATAAGATGTTCAAGCAATTCATAAAGGGCCATAAGGATATAAGGTTACTCTGTGTCATCACTGCATAAGGCTCCCTTAAGCACATCACTGGGGATCCCAAGGAAGAATGACCCAGTGGCACTTGCCATTCTCTAGACCCACGAGAAACCATAATGAATGACTGCTTTAACCTAGTAAGTTTTGGGGTGATCCACAGGAATAAATATCCAGAAAGTTGTCTTATAACTTTTATGGTTATCAGTTCTCTTGAACAAGATGGAAAAATTAAGACTCTTCCTTTGAGCTTAAATAAACTAAATCTCTTTGTAGGCACCTGTTTGCTTTTATGTTTTATAGACTTGTAATAATAATAAAAGAGTTAACATTTATTGAGGGTTTACCACGGTATAAGCACTTTACATGAATTAGCCTGTTTAATTTTTGAAACAGCCCTATAAGGTAGGAATTATTATTAGCCCCAATTTACCAGTATGGAAGCAGATTAACTCTCATTTGCCCATGGGCTCAGTATACCAGTAAAAAGTTCTCTCAACCACTATCATTTAACCAATAAAGTAAACATTAAAGCTATAAATGAAACAAATACCTAATGGAACTTTTCTAGAGATAGTCTGTATGTAAAACATAATGGAAAAGATAAAAATGTCTCAAAACACACTGAAGCATTAAATCATCCAACACTTCAGAAAAATAAAGCATTCTTTACTTGATCTAAACTCCAAAGCAAAGTATGTATTTGGATGTTCATATTCTAGCTCTGTATCAGTATTTTTCCTCCTGTGACAAAAAGTTAAGAACGTGAGCTGACCAAACTAACAGCCCACGCTTACCCATTTCCTGCCGGGTGCTGCACACGCCAACTCCGTACTCCTCCAGGACCTTGGCAGCTGCCTCCTGGCATGGTCCAGTGTTCCTCGCAAATCCGAGATAGTTGTAGGAACCCATGTTTATAACATCTTTAATTACATTCCCTGTGTACCTGTATTTCAACAGCATAAAAGTTCATGAAACTCAAGATCAAGTCAAACACTTACATGTGATAATAAACTTATTGATAATACAAAAGGAAGCACCATGTGTAGGAATTAAGAGAGAATATGGTCTCCATGGAAAGCAGCTCAGCTCACTACCAATTAGGAAGGTGGACATTAAAACAAAATATCAGTTTTCATTTATCAATAGGGATGTTGAAAAACTAACTACATCATGGGAATTCCCTGGTGGTCCAGTGATTAGGACTTGACGCTTTCAACTGTTGTAGCCTGGGTTCAATTCCTGGCCAGGAAACTCTAAGATCCCACAAGACACGCAACATGACTCCGAAAAAATTTTTAACTAAAAAAAGAAAAAACTGATCATATTCACTGTTGGCCAGGACACTTTCGTAAGCTGTAGATAAGAATATCTTTTCCTTTTGGAGGGAAGTTTGGCAGTACTTGGCATACCAAAAGATACATTGGGTTGGCCAAAAGGTTCATTTTTGAACAAACCTTTTGGCCAGGTCAATACATATTTTTGACTGAGCAATTCCTACACACATATAAAAGGATATATGCTTAAGGATTCTTCAAGTCACTACACAATTCATCGCATGTCCCTTTCTCAGGCACATGGATCAGTGACATTCCACATGTGGAAGCACACACAGCCCTGGACCCCAGAACAAGGACATCACAGTTCAGAGGCTTTACGGCCTAAGAGGGTCATGAAGTATAGACAAAGAATAAACTGCTGCTGTCTTAACTCAGAGATCTGGGGTTTTTAAGATAGGATGAGGCGGCCCAATGTGTTCTATACTATATGTATCTATATTGTATAATACTAAGTAGCCACTACAAATAATGAGCTTGCTGTGAATAGGCACAAGAGAGATGTTACTGATATGCTAGCAAGCAAAAAAGCAAGATGTAAAATACTTTCTATATTAAGATCCCATTCGTGTAAATCAAAATACTGTGTGCTGCTGCTGCTAAGTCGCTTCAGTCGTGTCCGACTCTGTGCAACCCTGTGGACTGCAGCCTACCAGGTTCCTCCGTCCATGGGATTTTCCAGGCAAGAGTACTGGAGTGGGTTGCCATTGCCTTCTCCTGTAACTGCACAGTGATACACCAATTCAACTTACTGCTATGGAGGAAAAACACCATTTAATGAGACATGAAGACAAAGCACAAACCCGACTAAGGGGATACATGCTGTGGACCACAGCACTGCTATGACCAAGTAATACACTATATACATATGCCACAGAAAATATCTGGAGGAATAATATACAATCAGCTGATAAAAATGCTCACCTCTAGGAAGTGAGCATTTGTGGGGAGGTGTATTTGCAAAAGGACAGTGGTTAGTTCTCATAGAGGACCTTCACTTTATTTGTATTATCTTAAAAAAAAAAATAATAACCATACAACCATGAAATGCTTGTACAATATAAACAAAATTTTATGAATATATAAAATTTTCTAATTTGTGTTCTGTGACAGCCTAGAGGGCTGGCATGGGCGGGAGATGGAGGGAGGTTCAAATGGAAGAGGACATATATATACCTATGGCTGACTCATGTTGATGTATGGCAGAAACTAATTATCCTCCAATTAAAAAAATTAGTTTTCTAAACAGTTCAATCCATTTAAGTAAAAACACTCCTTGAATCATCTGAGAAATCAAAATATCCATAAATAAATTCAGACACTTGACTCTACTAAACGGCCCACAAAAAGGACAATTTTTCTTTGTGTGTGTTTTTTTCAGTAAGTCAAATTTTTTTTCAGTTATAATCCAATAGTGGCAGATGTCACAGAGAGATGCATTAAAAAAAATCTCCAAAACAATGAACAACAAGCAAGAAAGTTAATCATGCTGTACTGTACTCTCAATATTTCTACTCCTGCTTTGACAGAATACTCTAACTGCAACAGAAAATCTTCTGAGGTGAAGAAATCCTCTGAAATAATCCCCCAAGCAAGACTCACTTGAAGGACCAGTTGTAGTCGTCAGACTGTCTCTCCATGATGTCCACCCTGGCTCCGGGCACACTGCAGATGGGCCGGTTCCAGTTGTCTCTGATCCGCATGTAGAGATTCCTCGTGTAGAAGTTCTCGAAATCCTGGTACAATGACACAAAGTCCTGCCAACGAATGGAGAGATGCCATACATTTAACTGAGTTTCTCTTCACAACTTCTCTTTTCATATTACAAAAGCACTTTAGAAGGAGAGGTCAGTTATTCAGAATTAACTGATACGGAAAACATTTGGGAAGGCATCCATTCTTTCTGTTGTTTTAAAACAACCCAACCAGATAAAAATCACTTAGCTTTTACTGATGAGCTCTAAGAAAATGGCTGCAAGTAACTACAAGACTGCAATAAAGTAGGGTCAAAGAATTTAACTTCGTAAAGCAGACCTCATAAAAATAAAACTTAGTTGTACAATTCTGTCAGTAAATCGTTTTCTTTCCTAATAACCTTAAAAACACTGCTCTCTGCTCTATCTCTGCCCACATAATGTACTAGGGGAAATGCCATAAAATCCTATAATTCCAGTTTCAACCAAGAAAATAATTCCAAAATTAAGATTCCATTCTCTGCATATTTTCAAGGATCAAAAGGAAATTAATCCAAAGAAGAATTATAAATAAGAAAATCTAAAAGGTAGGTTATAGAAAGACACCTATCTAAGGTTTCTTCCCTTGGATGGGAGTTTTTTAAAAAAAATCTCAAAATGAATTTCCATGTCAAGACTTTAGACTTTAAAGATCTCCCTTATAAGTTATGCTAAAATCTAAGTGTAAAAGCTACAGTCACAGTGGAGCTTTAATTAAGGCATAATGTTCTACTCAGAACAGAGTGACCAGACCACATGAGGTCTACTTGAAGGTAACTGGTAAACAAAACAGAAGAAAACTGTTCCAGAGTTTTACAACAGTCAGCAAACTACTGAGCTTCTAGCCCTCAGATCTGGGCTTGGTGCCAACCCAAATTAATCTTTTAAATAAGCTAATCAAAAATATTAAAAGTTTAAGCCTCATTCTGTAAAAGATTTTCACTGCTAAAGAAGGCTCTACATAAAACTTTAAAATTAACAACCTTCTAGGACATTGGACTCTAAAGTGCCTACTAAATAAGCTGCACAGTAGATAAAAATCTCCTTAAATAAAGCTAAAGCAGAGTCACAAAGTTCTCAGGAATTTGTGGTACCTGATACCATCTCTCCGGCAATTGGTTCTCACATTTACATTTCCTTAAGAGAAAACATCCACAGATGCTCCGTCTGTCACAACTGGAAACTTACTACTCAAATATTCGGTGGACCAGAAAGTTTCCTCAGTTTTTTGTGTGTTGTGTGCTTAGTTGGTCAGCAGTGTCCGACTCTTTGCGACCCCGTGGACTACAGCCCACCAGGCTCCTCTGTCCTTGGGGATTACCCAGGCAAAAATAATGGAGTGGGTAGTCTTTCCCTTCTCCAGGGGATCTTCCCAACCCAGGGATTGAACCCAGGTCTCCTGCACTACAGGCGGATTCTTTACCAGCTGAGCCACCAAACTTCCTGACCCAGGAATCAAACCGGGGTCTCCTGCATTGCAGGCAGATTCTTAAAAATAAAAAACATTTTCATTTTCACCAAGAACTTTACTGAACATATTCACTATTTTGTTCCACTACCTTCTGCTATTTTTCAGGCAACTTCGTAATTCCACCTTCCCTAAACTTTTTATCATTTTGACCAAAGAACTGTTCCAGGTGCCTTTTACAGTCTCCAGGGAGTTGAAATTTTTCCTACTAAGAGAATTTTGTAAAGTTCAAAATAAATGGAAATCCAAAGGCGTGGTGTCTGGTGAATACGGTAGATGAATCAGAACTTCCCAGCCAAGCTGTAACAGTTTTTGCCTGGTCATTAAAGAAATATGCAGTCTTGCAGTATCCTGATGGAAGATTGTGCATTTTCTGTTGACTAATTCCAGATGCTTTTTGTCAAGTGCTTTCAGTTGCTCTAAGAGGAAGCAGTACTTCCTGGAATTAACTGGATGAAGACCAACGAAGCCTCTGGTATTCATTTCACTTGCCCCAGGATCTCTTTCGTTCCAACATTATTGTACCGTATCCACTTTTCATTGCCCATCACAGCTTGTTATAAAAATGGAACTTTTCACCATATTTCAGTAGAGAATCACACGTGGAAATACGGTCAAGAAGGTTTTTATTCACTTATGTGGAATCCAAACACCAAAGTGATTAACATAACCAAGCAGGTGTAAGCTATTTCCAACACTTTATCTGGATATTTTGAATATGTTAGGTATCTCCTGTGTGATATAATGTTGGTTGTTCTCAATTAATGTCTCAATTTGACACATTAGTTAATCGACTTCAACTGGTCTCCCCAATGGTAAAGCATCAATCGGCGAAAAATCTCCAGCATGAAACTTCACAAACCACTTTTGACAGATAAGCCACGGTACCTTCTCCAGACACCATACAAATATTTTTTTATGTGTTTCAGCTGCATTGTTACCTTTCTTTTAATAATAAAACATAGAATCTGCCTGCAATGCAAGAGACCCGGGTTTGATCCCTGGGTTGGGAAGATCCCTTTGAGAAAGGAATGGCTACCTACTCCACTATTCTTGCCTGGAAAATTCCATGGACAGAGAGGAGCCTGGTGGGCTACAGTCCAAGGGTTGCAAGTCAGACATAACTGAACAAGTAACACTTCCACTTTATTTTTTCAATATAGAGAAAATTTTTTTTTCCTCCTCCATCTTCAATATTTAAATAGCTCACAAAAATTCAACAATTTTGATAATTTTATTAAAATGCACACTGATATAACACCTGTCACAACACAATCTAACAAGATTTTTTAATGAAGTTAAAGACAACTAAGTGCTACTGCTGCTGCTGCTGTCTCTGTCGCTTCAGTCGTGTCCGACTCTGTGCGACCCCAGAGATGGCAGCCCACCAGGCTCCTCGCTTGGGATTCTCCAAGCAAGAACTGGAGTGGGTTGCCATTTCCTTCTCCAATGCATGAAAGTGAAAAATGAAAGTGAAGTCAGTCAGTCGTGTCCGACTCCTAGCGACCCCATGGACTGTAGCCTACCAGGCTCCTCCATCCATGGGATTTTCCAGGCAAGAGTACTGGAGTGGGTTGCCATTGCTTTCTCCAATGCATGAAAGTGAAAAATGAAAGTGAAGTCACTCAGTCATGTCCAACTTGTAGCGACGTCATGAACTGGAGCCTACCAGGCTCCTCTGTCCATGGCATTTTCCAGGCAAGAGTACTGGAGTGGGGTGCCATTGCCTTTTCCAATGCATGAAAGTGAAAAATGAAAGTGAAGTTACTCAGTCATGTCCAACTTGTAGCGACGTCATGAACTGGAGCCTACCAGGCTCCTCTGTCCATGGCATTTTCCAGGCAAGAGTACTGGAGTGGGGTGCCATTGCCTTCTCTAGCTGCAAAGCTAGCATTTCCCAAATGTCTCAAGATAAAACTCCAGGGAATTCCCTGGTGGTCCAGGAGTTAAAACTCAGAGTTTCACTGCTGTTGGGCCTGGGTTCAGTCTTTGGCTGGGGAACTAATGTTCCATAAGCTGCACAATGCAGCTAAAAAATAAATAAAACTCCAGCATCTACTGTATAAAAGGACTTTGGCCCCCATGACAAAGAAGCTTTCTCTGAAAAGCCGAATAATGGGGCCATGTGGGGGTACATACATCCATATAGAAAAATGGCTCAACAAGCCTGTGCTTATTCTGCATTCAAACCAGTCTTTCAGCTACAAGAGGTAAGTGACACAGACAACAGAATCCCTGAGGGAATGTTTTACTTGAACTGCAGAGGTCAAAAGCCAGGGGCCCACTTTCTGACAGCTAGTTTACTTCTCTCATGTAAAAATAGGTAAAATAGGTACTAATCATAGTGCAGGGAAGCAATTTTTTAAGAATTAACAATTTCTATCACAACCTAAGTTGAACTTACCAACCATATTATATACAGCCATATTATACACATCTGTACTTTGTCCAGATATATGCCCTTCCTTATCTTATTAGACTGAATCACATTGAAATAATCATTTTAGCAGTTCAAAAACAGTCAGATATTGGTATTTTCATGTGATTTGATGTATATTTATCATTTAAAACGCAATGAAAACAGGAAAACAAATTTACAAACTTAGGACAAAACACCTTAAACACAGTCCAAAGGTGCTATTCATACAGGAAGACTGACACACTCGCTTACTGTAAGAGCTTCTGTTCATTAAAAGACACACACAGAAACCCTATGGCTGATTCACGCTGATGTTTGGTAGACACCAACACAATACTGTAGAGAAAAACAATACTGTTATTCTTCCATCAAAAACAAATAAGTTATTAAAAAAGATATACACAGAGCGGCAAGACAAGTCACAAAATGGGCTTAGACAGTTGTAAAATGTCTTCTAGAAGATATAAAAATTTCCTATAAACTGCTAAGAAAAAAAAAACAAAAGAGAAACCCAATAGATAAACAGGCCAAAGACTTTAATTGGCACTTCACAAAATAGAAACATCAAATGATCATTAAACATAATGCAAAGGTGTTTAGCTTAATTGGGCAATTGAGAAATGCAAATTAAAACTACAATGAGATACTAGACATAAATACACCAGGACTGGCAAAAAAAGTTTAATTCTGACAATAGTAATTGTTGGTTAGGATGTGGAACAATGAGAACTCTCAAACACAGCTGGTAAGTGTAAAAAATAGTACAATCACTTTGAAAAACAGTTTGTCACTATCTAGTAAAGTTGAAGACATGCATATTCTATAACCCATGATTCTAAGACTAGAAGAATTCATAGATACATGTTCAGGAAACATGTCAGAAAGTTGACAGCACCTTTATGAGTCATTGACAAAAACTGAAAAAAAAAAAAAAGCCTCAATGTCCACTGATACTAGAGTAGATAAATTTTAGTAGTTATACTCTTACACTGGGATTCTACACAGCAATGAAAACAAATGAAGCACAAGTACACCATAAAACAGCTGAATCCTATGCTGAATACATAAACTAAGGCACAAAAATATATACAATGCAAATCCATTTACAGAATGTTTAAAACTGGGCTTAACTAAGTTTTATTGCTTATAGATATACATGCAGATGATAAAACCATAAAGAAAAGTCAAGACAATCGCTAGCCTAGGGGAGAGGGAAAAGGCAGGACTGAGAAGGGACATGTTGGGGTGTGGTTTCTGAGGTGACAGCAACGTGTTACCTCTAAGGTGGCAGTTTCATCACTGCTCACTTGTATAAGCACTCATTACAACCACATTCACTTTTTTATTAACCTTTCAAGATGTGTGCTGTACATATGTATATATTGGTTATATATAACCAATGAACAGGTTAAAAACTAAGTGAAGTGAGAGTGAAGTGGCTCAGTCGTATCCAACTCTTTGCGACCTGTGGACTGTAGCCCACCAAGCTCCTCCGTCCATGGGATTCTCCAGGCAAGAATACTGAGGTGGGTTGCCATTTCCTTCTCCAGGGGATCTTCCTGACCCAGGGGTTGAACCCAGGTCTCCCACATTGCAGGCAAACACTTTAACCTCTGCACCACCAGAGAAGCCCTTAAATACAAGAAACCAATGAACAGGTTAAAAACTAAGTGAAGTGAGAGTGAAGTGGCTCAGTCGTATCCAACTCTTTGCGACCTGTGGACTGTAGCCCACCAAGCTCCTCCGTCCATGGGATTCTCCAGGCAAGAATACTGAGGTGGGTTGCCATTTCCTTCTCCAGGGGATCTTCCTGACCCAGGGGTTGAACCCAGGTCTCCCACATTGCAGGCAAACACTTTAACCTCTGCACCACCAGAGAAGCCCTTAAATACAAGAATCCAAGTACTAACATCAAAGATTTCAAGGGAGGAAAGGAAGCCAGGTTGAAAGAAGAAGGGGAAGGAGGCGGGAAAAGGGGGGTGAAAGGGGTGGCCTTACAGACGTCTCCTGTCACCTGCAGATGCCCAGGCATTATGGGACTTTACCCTGGGCCTCCAGAGAATGGAGGACTGGAACTCAGCCCTACCAGAAATCAGACCAGACCAGAACCAGAACTTGAGTTCTCTGCCAAGAGGAGGTGATCAGTCTCCAGTCCTCAGCTCAGGCTGAGGGCCCTTCGACCAGATTCCTGCATCCAGGACTGGGGGACTAGAAAAACAGGGAAGGATAGGAAGGGTTAAGAAGAGGAAAGAGAGAGGGAAGGGAAAAAACAAAGCTTTGACTAGACAGACCTTTGTTAGCAAAGTAATGTCTCTGCTTTTTAATGTGCTATCTAGGTTGGTCATAACTTTTCTTCCAAGGAATAAGTGTCTTTTAATTTTATGGCTCAATCACCATCTGCAGTGATTTTGGAGCCCTCAAAAATAAAGTCAGCCATTGTTTCCACTGTTTCCCCACCTATTTGCCATGAAGTGATGGGACCAGATGCCATAATCTTAGTTTTCTGAATGTTGAGCTTTAAGCCAACTTTTTCACTCTCCTCTTTCACTTTCATCAGGAGGCTCTTTAGTTCTTCTTTGCTTTCTGCCAGAAGGGTGGTGTCATCTGCATATCTGAGGTTATTGATATTTCTCCCAGCAATCTTGATTCCAGCTTGTGCTTCATCCAGCCAGCGTTTCTCATGATGTGCTCTACATGTAAGTTAAATAAGCAGGGTGGCAATATACAGCCGTGACGTACTCCTTTTCCTATTTGGAAGCAGATGGTGATTTTAAGTCATGAACTTAAAAGACACTCACTCCTTGGAAGAAAAGTTATGACCAATCTAGATAGCATATTCAAAAGCAGAGACATTACTTTGCCAACTAAGGTCCGTCTAGTCAAGGCTATGGTTTTTCCAGTGGTCATGGATGTGAGAGGTGGACTGTGAAGAAAGCTGACAGCCGAAGAATTGATGCTTTTGAACTGTGGTGTTGGAGAAGACTCTTGAGAGTCCCTTGGACTGTAAGGAGATCCAACCAGTCCATCCTAAAGAAGATCAGTCCTGGGTATTCATTGGAAGGACTGATGTTGAAGCTGAAACTCCAGTACTTTGGCCACCTCATGTGAAGAGTTGACTCACTGGAAAAGACCCTGATGTTGGGAGGGATTGGGGGCAGGAGGAGAAGGGGACGACAGAGGATGAGATGGCTGGATGGCATCACTGACTCGATGGACATGAGTTTGGGTAAACTCTGGGAGTTGGTGACAGACAGGGAGGCCTGGTGTGCTGCAATTCATGGGGTCACAAAGAGTCGGACATGTCTGAGTGGCTGAACTGAACTGAATGCTGTTTATAGGTTACTACAGTACTGTTGAGACATTTCATGGTGATAACCAGGATGACTGACTGACTGTGTGTGTGCTCAGTCATGTCTGACTCTTTGAGACTCCATGGACTAACCCGCCAGATCCCCTGTCCACAGATTATCCAGACAAGAACGCTGGAGTGAGTTTGCTATTTCCTCCTCCAGGGGACCTTCCCAGCCCAGGGATCGAATCCCTGCAGGTTCTGCATTAGCAAGTGGGTTCTTTACCACTGAGCCACCTAGGAAGCATGATAAAGAGGATACTGCATATCAAAGACAGGCTAATGATAAAAAGTCTTTAATGGTCTAAATTTTTATTTTGGCAACACCTTTTCTAGAGAAGGAAATAACCTCATAAGGTATGTCCAGATATAGCTGAAACATGACAAAATTGTTTCAATACTTAAGAGAATTTGAAAATCCTATATAATTCCACCTGAAGAAGTAACGAAAATGAAAAGCAGTCGAAAAAGAGAGGGAATATATGCATATGCATAGCTGGCTCACTTTGCTGTACAGCAGAAACTAACACAACATTGTAAAGGAACTAAACTCCAACAAAAATTAATTTAAAAAAAAAAGCATTATGTGGCTAGGGGTATTATAAACTAACAATGTCATCTCTAACTCTAATTAATGAAGACAATCAGGTGAAATAACCTGAGAAAAGTTATTAAGCTGGTGACTTTAAAATCTTTGAATTGTGGTCAAGAGCTTTCCCTATTATTCATGTAAGTCATATTACTTATTGTGTGTTCTTTCATGTTTTTAATGTTATAGGAGATCACTTCCTTGCTGTTTCTGTAACATCAGTGAAGGCATAAAATGAGATCTCAAGATTAGAGACATTTGTTTTCTCTAAAAGTGGGTCATCTGTGTGTGTGCATCTGAATGTGTATTCACACACACACACACACACACACACACACAGAGGACTGTGAACACATCATTTCAAAGCCCAGAACTTTTCACTGTAATTATTACCACCACTCACATCTTGAACACTTAACTGAATGTGTAATATGATACATTAACATGTGCCAAGCAGTCTTTCAGGCATCGATTATACAGTGAACAAAAAGAAAGTAATACTCTTTGCCCTTGTGGAATTTATGCTTTGGTGGAAGAAATAGATACGGAACAAGACACATGTATAAAATATAAAGTATGTCAGTAGTGAAAAGTGCTAATGAAAACAAGAATGAAACAGAGAAGCAGGATGTAAAATGCTGGCGTCATGCTGAAACTTAGCTAGGGTGGCCAGGGTACAATAAGGAAGAGAAAGCAAGGAAACCATTCACAAGACTACCTGGGGCAGAGCTTTCCTGGCAGGTGAACAGCAACTGCAATGGCATCAAAGCAAGAGTATACTTACTTAGAGCCTTGAAGGAAATGCAAAGAGACCAGTGTGCCTGGAGCAGAGGTGAGAGGCTAAGTAAGCAATAAATTATGCCAGGTGATAAATTAAGATTGATAAAAAGGGGTGAAGTCTAAATTTCCTAATGGACCACAAAAGGCATATGCCAAAAAGAAGAACAGAGGATTAACTCCAAACCCTAAGCAACTGGAAGAAGAGAACTGTTATTCAGGGAGATGGGGAAGACTGCTGGTTGATTAGAGAAGGGTATGTCTGCTCAGTTTTAGACACGCAGAGTTTGCAGGGCCTATGTGGAGATGCAAGTGGGCAGCTACCTACACAGTGTAGAGCCCAGTGAGGGAGACACCGCTGGAGACATGTATTTAGACATTCTCGTCATACAGAGGGGCACTGAAAACCAAAACAGCGGATGAAATCACCAAGGGAGTGAGTGCAGATGAGGAGAGGAGAGGACTAAGCATGAAGCCTGCGCCACAACCTACACCAACATCGAGGAGTTGGGCAAATGACAAGGATGCAGCAGCAGAGGATGCGAGAAAACAGTCAGAAAGACAGGAGGGAAAACAGGCAACCAGGGCCAGGAAACCAAGCGAGCAAAGCGCTTCAGAAGGAGGGAGTGATCAACGGGGTCCAATGCTGCTGAGAGGCCAAACAGGACGAAGACTGAGAAAGGACCATCAGATTTGGCGATACAGAATTGTTTCAATTGAAGTGGTAGGGGCAAAATTTGGACTGGAGTGGGTTCAGTGGAGAGCAGAAAGAAAGACATTGCTACATCGAAGAACTCTGCTTTAAAAGAAGAAAGGAGGCATAAATGAGGAGAAAGGATCGAGAGAAGGTTTTTTCCTGAGATGGGAGAAATAACCATCTACGCTACTTGCAAAGATGTGATATAGGACAAACTGAGACAAAGCTGACTCAGGAATCCCAGAGGCCAGCACTGATTGTGCAGTGATCAGGAGCAGAGCACTGGCCTGTGCTATCCGTGACCAGCTCTACTGGATAGTCTGGACAGCCACACTTAGGTAGAGAAGACTGTTTTTTTACATTTTCAGTCATCTACTACCAAAGATGTCATGGCATTTTCCAAATGTTTCATGAGAAGCAACAAACCCAAAATATAGCTTGAAATCTAAGGAAACCTCAACATGGTTTCTTACACTGGGATCTAAGAGCTGTTGAGGGCTTACAGGTAGTCTCTAGGACCTATGAATTTTATTATTGTTTTTAAACTTTATCGTAATAAGCATTTTGAAATTGGTTTGCCAGTTTGACACCGCAACGGTACTCAATTTAAACTTAGAATCACTGAGGACAGGGGACAGGACACCTGGTTTTTCAACTTCCACATTCTGAGTTAATAGTAAAAAACAGTTCTAAACTGCTGAATGCAAAGAATAGCTAAATAAACAGAGACCTCAAGATTCAAAAGTCAAAAAAACTTCCTAAAAAAGCTACATTGTTGCTATAAACAAAAAAGTCTAACAGGTGACAGGGAAACTCTTGCAAACCTAGCAACATCACTAGTGCAAAAGAGGAAAGTGGTTAACAGTCAATAAAACTCTTTAAAAAGGTTTATTCTGGATTTAGATTCCCAGTGAGAAATCTCTAGAAGAAATAAAAACAGATGACTATTCTATACAATGAAACATGATTTAGCAAAAAAAAGAAATGAATAATTGAAATACTACACCATGGGGCTTCCCTGGTGGCTTGGACAGTAAAGAATCTATCTGTGATGCAGGAGACCCGGGTTCGACCCCTGGGTTGGCAGATCCCCTGGAGAAGAGAATGACACCCCACTCCAGTACTCTTGCCTGGAGAAACCCATGGACAGAGAAGCCTGGTGCGCACAGTCCATGGGGTTGCAAAGACTCAGACACAACAGAGTGACTAACACTTTCACTTTTTTTCACTTTTTATACATGGATGAACTCCATAAACATTCCAAGTGAAAGAAGCCAGACACAAAAAATTACACATTGTATGATCCCATTTATATGAAATGTCTAGAGATGGAAAGTAGATTAGTGGCTACTGAGCGTGGGGTGAGGGAGGAAGGGAGATTGTTATTGCATATGGGTTCCTTTTTCAGATAATGAAAACGCTCTAAGATTAGCTATGGTGCTGGCTGTATGTTTTCTGTAAATAGTAATAAAAATCATTCAACTGTATGTTTTAAACAGGTGCCCTTCATGGTATATAAATTATATCTCAATAAAGCTGTTTTAAAAAAAAAAAGCAGGGGACTTCCTTGGAGGTTCGGTGGTAAAGTATCCACCTGCCAATGCAGGAGACACAGGTTCGATCGCTGGTAAGGGAAGGTCCCACATGCTGTGGGGCAACTGAGCCCGTGCTCTGGAACCTAAGCTGCAACTACTGGGCCCACGTGCCGCAGCTACTAAAGCCCTAAAGCCTGTGCTCCCCAATAAGAAGAGCCACACGAGAGGCTCGAGCACCGCAACTAGAGAGCAGCTCTTGCAGTAATGAAGGCCCAGCACAGACAAAATTAAATGAATAAATAAGCATTAGAAGGAAAAAAAAGTGTTGGGATAACGAACAAGGGCCTACTGTAGACCACACAGAACTCTGGCCCAATGTTATGTGGCAGCCTGGATGGGAGGGGAGTTTGGGGGAGAATGGATACAAGTATATGTATGGCTGAGTCCTTTCGCCGTCCACTTCAAACCATCACAACATTGTTAACTGGCGATGTGCTGTGCTTAGTCGCTCAGCTGTGGCCAATTCTTTGCAGCCCGCCAGGCTCCTCTGTCCATGGGGATTCTCCAGACAAGAATGCTGGAGTGGGCTGCCACTTCTTTCTCCAGGTAACCTTCCTAATGCAGGGACTGAACCTGTGTCTCCAGCATTGCAGGCAGATTCTCTACCGCTGAGCCATCAGGGAAGCCCGTATGGTAACTACGCACCATAACTTGCTTCTGATTTCTAGGTATTTCCTATTTAGATGTTGGAACATTTTTATTAACTCAAGCTTTTACTGTATCTATCACACACATGTTTCTGAACTACTAGCTTCACCTCACATAATAAATCAGACTGAGAAAAAAACATTTTCATCCAAAACACCACCAGTAACAGAGAATCAAGCAGTAAAGCATTCCAACAATTTTATGCAAGTTATTAAAACAGAACACACTTATGCAAAACTCACCTTTACTAGCATGCCTGTGTGGTTCATTTCTACCCAATGCAACACAGAAAGAAGAACTAACATAAATAGTTTAAGCAGGCTCTCTTGTAATGGAATGAGGGAAAAAAAAAGGATGTGGTTACAAGCACCATTCACTCAGGGAAATAAGAAAGTAACAACCTTGTATCTGCATTTTACCATCCTAAGCAAGCACTTTCCCTCCCCTCTTTCGGGTGCAACACTTTAAAAATGGCCTATCCCTCTCACTACACCTAATCCAGCATAAGAAAACACACGCCATCTACCATAAACCCAAAGAAGCCTTCCTTCCCTTCTAAAAGCTGAACTGTTACAAGAAAATGGCAGAATTCAGGTTTTAGCTGCTAATGCCAACTACTGTGAAAATCCTCCTGAAATGGATCTGAATGACTGAGTACGGCCGTCCCATGAACAAGCTCTAGAGGTGAATGTCCCCTGTTCTATATACTTCCTCCCTTTACTTCCTCCCAGAACTATTTCCTGATTCCCTCTGTTCTACGCAGCTTACTTTTTTGTTCTACGTCTGCATACAATCCAAGTACTATTTACCTGCATGGTGCTTTGCAAAGGCCCACGATTTTGAAGTGTTTGTGTTTCCTCAACAGAATCAGAAAGAAGAAAATCTACGTGTTCCAAATCCTTCTACACAAAGTGAAGTACACACACAGGCAGTCCCAATGCTTCCAAACAGTCAATTTACCCTCTGGAGACATGAAACAAGTTCCGAAGACAATGTCCTTCTTCACAAAGAAGTCCAGATGCATCCCATGGGTTCATCTGTTCTTCTACCACACTGCGAGAGCACGCACCAGCTGTGCACACTCTCCAGTCACTCCCCTGCTCAAAACTGCCTCGGACCTCTCACTGCCTACCAAACATTCAAACACAGCTTCTCACACGTGCACTTTCTAGGCTCTCCCAAACACTCCTCCCGCCTCTGCCTACACTTCTACCTCCTCAGCAGCAAATCTCTCACACCACAATCGGTGCTCCTCGACCCACAGCTGTACATGTCAATCATTAGGTTGCCATAGTGTACAGACACTATGAGAGATCCTTGTAGATAAAGATTTTCTAGTCTGAACATTCAGTGAATAAAACTTTAGTTCCCATCAGTCACCACCAGCGCCACCAATTCAGTTTAATAAGGAAGATACTGGTTTGTACATCAGTCATTGTGGTACTGTAACAAGACAGGAAGTAGATAGTAAGCTAATAACCTATAGTGGGTAAACCAAACCTGAAGGGAGTGAAAAATCAGTACTGTGGATGCAACCTACCAGAAAGCCTATTTGGGATATACAGGGGTGGAAAGGGGGGAAGAAGTGAATAAAAGAAATTTAATTTGTTCTAGTTTTAATGATGAAAATTAGTCTGGCATTCAGAGTGAGTTCTAGAGTTCAGAAAGCAGGGTTTTGCTTGTATTAGCTAGGGCAAAAAGGAAGGGCAGCTTGTGGCTCTGGGGCTGGGGAGGGGACAGCATGGTTGACTGAGAGAAGAGAGCCTGGCTCCTCAGCTCTCCCAGGTTCAGGATCCCCAAGGTTTCGCCTCCTAGAAGCCAAGGATGCCCTTTCCTTCTCCGTGTTTCCTGGTGCCTTACTCCCCTTCCCGCGTCTTGCCATCCACTCCCAGTATCACTGCCCCCTCTCAGTGCTGGTCTCACTGCTGCCACGTCTGCCTTGCTCCTCCTGTGCCCCATGAAGTGAGAGGTTCAGTAGGCCACAAGTGCCCAACTTCCAGATCTCTTCTCTGATCGACCACATGCCCTGGCCTGGAGGGCCACCCTCTCCATACTTCACATGCGAGAACACTCAAGTTTGCTTTTTGCAAGATCAGACATTATTTCACTCTGATTCTATTTACTTATTTTTTCAGTGGAAAAAGGAAAAAAAAAATTTATTATGGGAAAATCTTTTATCATTTTAAATAATACAATCAAGAAACTTAAAAAATGCCCATAACGAAAGTTTTGGTTTGGCAAAGAACATACTGTTGTCCTCAGCACAAGACAACTTAGGCTTTGTTTGTTTTTTATTGGAGTATAGTTGATCCACAATTTTTTACAGAGTAGATAATACATGTATATTATACTTAACTACAGAGGCACAAAGGAGTATGCAGAGAAAAGTGAAGGGAGGGGAAAGAGGGTCTCCTTCCCGAGACAGTCATCACATCTCTGTTTACCATGGCTGAAACAAGACTGCTCGCTATGGAAAAAGAGGGGCTCAGTGACATTCTGCTTCAGGGTTTGCGTTTTGGGGGGTAGAGGCGACCTGTGAACAAGACAGGCGTGTACAACATGTCTATGACAAAACACAACATGCGTTCTGAAGAACACGGTCTTTCCTGAAGACTGGAGACACAACTTGGACACCACGTGGTGCTGTGAACAGAAAGGGCATGGCTTCTGGCTCTTCAGAGGCCCGCCTCCACAAGCCAGTTCTGACATCACTCATTTTGGGAAACATCACTTAACCTGTGAACTGCAGCTTTCTTAGCCATGAAGTAAGTACAGATTTCTCATTCTTTGATTTCTCTGTGACTTCACCTTTGTCCTCACTTTCCTTGTGGAATGTTTTCGTTTAACTGCATCTAGAGTATTATTATTTTTTAAAATGGTAATGTATAACCAAATGCCTAGAGAAAAAAAATGAGTGAAAACAGCAAGATAAGAGGCTTCCATTTTCAGAATCGAAGACTGACAATTACCTTTTGTTCCTCTCTTTCGGTTGCATGGTGACACTTTTCAATTCTCCAGTGCCTCAAGAAATCTCGAAGATATCCAAAGAGAGTGAGGACACCATACCCCACATATGTAAGCACAGCAACCAGCATTGGTGTTTCTTCAAAACCTTCATTAAAGGGTCTTTTATACAGTCCTCCATTTTGTGTAACATGATGTACCTAAAAGGGAAGTTAAAAATGTTTATTTCAGTCATGGTAAGAAAAAGATTACTACTTAAAATCTGAGTCCCTACAGATGTGTAACCTTCAGAATTCTCTAAGTAACTGTCAAAAAAAAAAAAAAAATCCAAACATCCACTAAGTTCTAAGCAGGGAGTAAATTTTTTCAATGGAAATAAGTTTCAAGTTATATATACTTCAGATGAACAGCAAAGAGAAACAAGGGAAGAAGGACTGTCTAAGAAAAACACTTAACACTGATTTCTATCATTTTATTTTACGAAAGAGATCCTAAAATGGTATAGCTGGAGAATGCATAATTTTCTTTGGTCTAATGAAGAAAACAGAAATGGACAAAGAGAAAGCCTGTTCTGAAAATAGCATCATATTAGCTTACAAATAATCAAAAGTAAATTCAGTTTTAGAATAAAATAACATTCATAAATGTTTTACTAGCTTATATTCTTCAAGCCATAGCATTTCAAATAATTATCACCATGAGGCCCTATGAAAACACATAGTTTATACTGGCCTTTGTTGTTAGTGCTAACACAAATAAATTATGTGCAGAGTGAAATGCTTACATAAGAGTGATCCAGCATTCTATAAAGCAAAAAGAAAGTGAAATCTAACACAAGGGGAAAAACTGTGAGCGTGATCAGCAACAGTCCTGAAATCATTCTGTTCTCCTTCATCCTGACCTAGCGACTCTTTCCAAACACTGTAAGATTATGCCTAGCTTCCTTTTTTAGGGATATCCAAAATTTAACACAAAAACAACAAGGTACTATACTTTTGATCCCATAGGTGAAAACTTTTTACTCTTTGTTCAATTTTAATGGAAATGTTGCTTAGAGTAAATTTCCACTGAAGTAGTTTGTATGTACTTTTAATCTTAACTCTGAAACAACCAACTGCTGTGAGGATGGTCAATCACAATTTCATGTCATGTCCGACTCTTTGCAACCCCATGGAATGCAGCACGCCAGGCTTCCCTTTCCATCACAATTTATAATCACAATTTACCAGGAACACATATTTTCAATTGAGCACTGTACTCGAGTTAAGAAGAATTTCAAAGGAATAGAAGACTCTTTCCTGACCTCTCAGGGAACCTGATCCAAGGACTAAATATATTTAGATTTCTGTATCCTGGGAATGTTAGCTTGAGAAAGCTACCAGAATGCTACAAGTCAGAAACAGTTTGGGAAGAAATCACTGTATTTGATAGAGGAAAGACATTTGCATAGGCAAGATAAATGGAATCTGTTGGTACTAATTCAATTTGATGCCTAAAGAACTTCTGAAACCTATTCATAAAACTGACTTAGGTCTTTACCAATCTCTTCCCCAGAGATGGAAGTCTGTGTTAACATCTAGTGCATAGTAAACTTTTATTCAGGAGCAAAGCTGTAATGTGTTTAGAACAGAATAGTTAAAAATAAGTCAATATTTGAAGATTAAAAAATTGTTTAAAAGTAATAACATGTAAGCAAGCTATTAAGCTGGACAAAGCAAAATCAAGATCACTTAAAACGCAAGAAAAATAACATCCTGATCCTTAAAAAAAAAAAAAAAAAAAACTATAAAAATATTCTGCCGTAAGAACAGTGTTTGAATACCAGTACCTAACTCACTTTTTAACTCTGAAATTGTTTAAACTGTTTTTTCTCAATAGAACATACGAATAAAAAGGCAATTTTCAGAGCTCCTATGTCTCTAACAAATGTGTGGAGATACATATGCCAGGAATGCTGTGGGTGGATCTCTTTAAAAAAGATATTTGCCTTTATTTTCAGACACACCCAAACCAGCAAGACCATGTAAATTTACACAGTTGGCTGGACTGAGCAGGAAGTAGGACGTTTAATCCTTACTTTGCTTTGAAATATTGTGTCATTCTCTCATAGCTTCATTTAATAAAACTAAATGCATTTTAATGAACTGAGATTCAACTGTGAAGCAACTTCTATAACGTGGCCTCAGTCAAACCACATGTGTGTGAGTCGCTCCATTGTGCCCAACTCTTTGTGACTCCATGGACTATAGCCTGCCAGGATCCTCTGTCCATGGGATTCTCCAGGCAAGATTATTAAGGCAAGAATACTGGAGTGGGTCACCAGTTCCTTGTCCAGGGGATCTTCCCAACCTAGGGATCAACCCAGGTCTCCCACATTGCAGGCAGATTCTTTACCATCTGAAGGCTAAATCTGAACTCTAAATCTGAACGTGATTCAAAGAAAAATAATGATGTTATCACCCTATATGTGTATAATATTCCCTAAGGGAAAGCACCAGATTTCTGTTCATTGTACAACTAGCATACAGGATAGGATTTATTAAGTGCTAACAACATTCAGAAAACTAAGATCATGGCATCTGGTCCCATCACTTCATGGCAAATAGATGGGGAAACAGGGGAAACAGTGGCCAACTTTATTTTTTGAGGCTCCAAAATCACTGCAGATGGTGACTGCAGCCATGAAATTAAAAGACACTTGCTTCTTGGAAGAAAAGTTTTGACCAATATAGACAGCATACTAAAAAGCAGAGACATTATTTTGCCAACAAAGGTTCATCCAGTCAAAGCTATGGCTTTTCCAGTAGTCATGTATGGATGTGAGAGTTGGGCTATAAAGAAAGCTGAGCGCCGAAGCATTGATGCTTTAGAACTGTGGTCTTGGAGAAGACTCTTGAGAGTCCCTTGGACTAGAAGGAGATCCAACCAGTTCATCCTAAAGGAAATCAACTCTGAATATTCATTGGACAGACTGATGCTGAAGCTGAAACTCCAATACTTTGGCCACCTGATGCAAAGAACCAACTCATTTGAAAAGACCCTGATGCTGGGAAAGATTGAAGGTGGGAGGAGAAGGGGACGACTGAGGATGAGATGGTTGGATGGCATTACCGACTCAATGGACGCAAGTCTGAGTAAACTCTGGGAGTTGGTGATGGACAGGGAGGCTTGGAGTACTGCAGTCCATGGGGTCGCAAAGAGTCAGACATGACTGAGCAACTGAACTGAACTGAACAAACAGTAAGTACTCAATAATTTTTCCTTCTGGGAATTCCTTGGAGGTCCAGTGGTTACGACTCTTGTATTTTCACTGCCATGGGTATTGATTCAATTCCTGGTTGGGAAACTAAGATCCCACAAGCCAAGCGGGAAGTGGCCTTTATTACCATTTGTATTACAGAAAGTTGTCACCTTGTAGGAGCTCAACAAATATCTGTAAATGAAAACGCACATTATGCTCTTTGCTCTGTCACAGAAGGGGTTAACTTATAGGGATTGCCCAATTAATGTTAGGACATCCCTAGAACTCAGATCTGACACTTTGTAGTCTCAAGTGAACTGGAGATCAAGTTCACTCTAAACAAACACAGGCTATAAGTCCTTACAGGGTTATTTCATATTCTGGATTCACCACCCGAGAGGGCTCCTAAGAGGCCTTTCAGTCATTCTAACTTGATAATTATACTGACAACAAGGCAATAAAAAAAATTAGCATTTTACTCCCTCCAGGTTAAAAAATTTTACATTGAGCAGACCAGAGTGTGACAGTTAGTACTAATCATCAAGGGAAATTTAAGAATGCCAATGAATAGCAAGACACATTTGCTTGAATGGTAATATTTTTTTTCCTAAAATAAAAAAGGCAAATAAAAAATTTTTAAGTCAAGACAGACTATAAGCACATACCATAAAACATGATGAAGCCTCTTGATAAAAGTGAAAGAGAAGAGTGAAAACATCAAGCTTCTTGATGAAAGTGAAAGAGGAGAGTGAAAAAGTTGGCATAAAACACAATATTCAGAAAACTAAGATCATGGCACCTGGTCATCACTTCATGGGAAATAGATGGGGTAACAGTGGGAACAGTAACAGACTTTATTTTCTTGGGCTCCAAAATCACTGCAGATGGTGACTGCAGCCATGAAATTAAGACACTTGCTCCTTGGAAGAAAAGCTATGACCAACCTAGACAGCATATTAAAAAGCAGAGACATTACTTTGACAACAAAAGTCCATCTAGTCAAGGCTATGGTTTTTCCAGTAGTCATGTATGGATGAGAGAGTTGGACTATAAAGAAAACTGAGCACCAAAAAATTGATGCTTTTTAACTGTGGTGTTGGAGAAAACTCTTGAGAGTCCCTTGGACTACAAGGAGATCCAACCAGTCCATCCTAAAGGAGACAGTCCTGAATATTCATTGGAAAGACTATGATGAAGCTGAAACTCCAATACTTTGGCCATCTGATGCGGAGAACCGACTCATTTGAAAAGACACTAATGCTTGATTGAAAGATTGAAGGTAGGAGGAGAGGGGATGACAGAGGATGAGATGGCTGGATGGCATCACCAACTCAACAGACATGGGTTTGAGTAAACTCTGGGAGTTGGTGATAATATTCATTGGAAAGACTATGATGAAGCTGAAACTCCAATACTTTGGCCATCTGATGCGGAGAACCGACTCATTTGAAAAGACACTAATGCTTGATTGAAAGATTGAAGGTAGGAGGAGAGGGGATGACAGAGGATGAGATGGCTGGATGGCATCACCAACTCAACAGACATGGGTTTGAGTAAACTCTGGGAGTTGGTGATGGACAGGGAGGCCTGGCGCTGCAGTCCATGGGGTTGCAGTGTCAGACACTACTGAGCTACTGCACTGAAAAAACCTGACTTTTAGCACCGAGGTGCCTGGTGAGCTACAGGCTATGGATCACAGAGACATGGATGTGACTGCAGACTGGGCGCACACAGGAGGCCTCGGGCAGAATGTCAGGGCTGAGTGTTAGTGTCTCTGCCCCATTCAGATGTTAAAGGCCTAAGCCATTCTGTGCGAAGGTGTCTGAAGGCTGGGCCGTTGGGGGATATATCTGTTTAGGTCCCAAGGGTGGGCCCCTTTTGATGTGACTGTGTTCAGTCGTGTCTAACTCTTTGGGACCCCATGGACTGTAGCCCACTAGGCTCCTCTGTCCACAGGGTTTTCCAGGCAAGAATACTGGAGCAGGTTGCCATTTCCTCCTCCAGGGGATCTTTCCAGACCAGGGAACTAACCCGAGACTCTTGTGTCTCCTGCACTGGCAGGTGGATTCTTGACCCCTGTGCCACCTGGGAGGCCCTTGATGTGACTGATGTTGTTTAGTCACTAAGTCATGTCTGACTCTTTAGCAACCCCCTGGACTGTAGCTTGCTAGGCTCCTGTCCATGGGATTTCCCAGTAATCCCAAGAATACTGGAGTGGGTTGCCATTTCCTTCTCCAGGGGATCTTCCCAACCCAAGGACAGAACCTGCACCTTCTGCATTGGCAGGCAGACTCTCTACCACCAGGGAAGCCCATTTGATCTTAGAAGAAGAGCAGGCAGAGCTCTCCACTGAGGGAAGGCCATGTGTGCATACTACGAGAAAGTGTCTGTCTACAGCCGGGAAGAGAGGGTCCTCAGGAAGAGGGTCCTCCCCAAGAACTGAACCTGCCAGCACCTTGATCCTGGACTTCCCAGTCTCCAGAATAGTGAGAAACAAACATCTGTTGTTTAAGCCACCCTATCTATGGTATTTTGTTAGAGAAGACTGAGCTAAGAGAGAGGTAAAGGGACATAATGCATATAACCTACTCTCAACTGGTTCAGGAAAAAAGAAGTGTGTGTGTGTGGAGAGAGAAAATAATAAGGAATTTTCTTCATGAACCATTTGTGAGTCAGCAGCAGTTATAAAGTACTTTTAGTACTTCAGTGCATATTTCTAAAAACAAAGACATCCTCTTACCTAACTACAGGACAATTATCAAAACCAGGAAATTGCCAGAATACTAATATGGACTTTATTTAGATTTTGCTAATTGTCCTAAGAGGGTCTTTTGTAGCAAAAGAAAGATTTGGATAATGTATTGCATTCTCTCTTTCCTTTCAAAAAAGAAAAGGGGGGGGTGGTTTCATTGTAAAATAGGAGGAATAAGCCTGAGCAGACATTTCAAGAATCCCATAAAAGCAAACAAAGCAACTATGCAATGAAACAATGAGGAAGTAATTACTGAAAAATGGAACCTTACGTTTGTGATATAAACACAAAATCACAGCAGCATGACTTCTTTTAAGCAAACACACATGTTCCCACTGAACGTGCCAGCAGGATCACAGGACCTGCCTCATCACCACAGAACGTGTCCACCTGGCGGAGAGCTCGGGACAGGCATCATTTTAAAAACTAAAGTTCAATATGAACCACCCATTATGCCTCGGCCATCAAAGGACTGTTATGTCTTTTCTTTTAAATGAACTCTATTCATTTCCAGCAATATGCTGTGTTCTTCCTTAAAAATCAGTTCTGCTGAAATGGTCTTTTCTTGGAATTTTCCTGCAATGTACTAGCCTCTCTCTACTGCCTACCACACATACTAGAGAAAATAGTTTGGAGCTTTACGCCCATCACACAAGCTATGCGACCTCTGAGCGTGTTATTTCCAGAAGTGTCCTCATTTTGAAAAGCAAGGAGTCCACATTTACTTTTCTTGCAATCAGGATAAATTCCTGATTTCTTGCTGATTAGCATCTCAGATGGAATGGACTAAGAAATGCTTCCAGAGCCAGCTGTATTTTCACATGACCATATTCCTCCTGCAAACTCCAAGTGTGTACGCTCTGCATGATTTCAGACTGCGGCTCCTCGTGCGCTCTGGGCAGTGGTGCTCTGCACGGGAGTTACTATTGTCACCCACTACCCGCATCTCTGTAGCACACCTCCATATCCAGATAAGCATCGAGGTATGACGGATGAACGTCACAGGAGATGGTGTGCCAGGGCGGATCTGCACAAATCTCCCATCTTCCCTGAGGTCTCTCCCTCCTCTAGCATGTTCTGGGCCTGTAATGCAGTGCCCACCACCCTGGCTTTGTAATGGCCGCAAACTGGAAAGGCCACCAGAGTCACATCGGTCTCCCTTTCCTGGGAATACTCCCTCACACCAGGGGTGGGCACCTGGTGGTCACATCTGTGCAGTAGGACCTGATTTCCTGGCTCCCAACTGGCCGGCACAGGGGTAGGCAACTCTGCCAAATGAGCCCAGTTAACTCTGTCGTGCGGGGATTTAAAATTTCATTGGTGAAGGAGTCTGAAGGGCACTGGATCGCCAACATCCTGGGCAAAAAGTCCACAACCAGCTGCAGGGAGTAACTCCCAAGCACTCTGTTATTTCCTGTCATTCTACCTTTTCTGAGTTGTGCATCAATGCCCCCCACCCCCTCCTTTCCCTTTTGCTTCTATACTCATCATCCTGACAGTAAGTCGCCTTTTTGTTCAGTGAGAGTCAGTTGCTATCAACTGAAAGAAATTTAACAGACACAGATTCTGTGTTAAAAATACTTTAGAACTTTCTTCCTGCACTTACTAGTTTTTGTATGTTGGCATAGCCTGAAAACTTTTAGGGTTTTAGTAAATTTTAAAAACTGGCTCTCCACGTTATCAAATCGTACATTTGGAATACTGCTTACGATCTTATCTAGGATAAGGGATACCTGGCTCAACATTCTAAGTACTTACTTTTCTATATAAAGGGACATTGGGTTCTAACTGCCTGCTGTAAGTAACCTCTCCCCACGTTCTCATTAATATGCGTGATGATATACCCCCAAAAAGGGGGGGAAAGTCAGAACTAACATTTTTTTAAAGGGCAACAAATCAAAGAGGTCATAAATCAAAATTCAGATAATATTTGCCTGCTAAGTTTGTCTAAACTTCCCATCTTTGGGAAAGATGGAGAAGCTCTATACAGTCAGCAAAAATAAGACTGGGAGCTGACTGTGGCTCAGATCATGAACTCCTGATTGCCAAATTCAGACTTAAATTGAAGAAAGTAGGGAAAGCCATTAGACCATTCGGGTATGACCTAAATCAAGTCCCTTATGATTATACAGTGGAAGTGAGAAACAGAGTTAAGGGACTAGATCTGATAGATAGAGTGCCTGACGAACTATGGACGGGCGTTCATGACATTGTACAGGAGACAGGGATCAAGACCATCCCCAGGGAAAAGAAATGCAAAAGAGCAAAATGGCTGTCTGAGGAGGCCTTACAAATAGCTGTGAGAAGAAGAGAAGCGAAAAGCAAAGGAGAAAAGGAAAAATACAAGCATCTGAATGCAGAGTTCCAAAGAACAGCAAGAAGAGATAAGAAAGCCTTCCTCAGTGATCAATGCAAAGAAATAAAGGAAAACAACAGAATGGGAAAGACTAGAGGTCTCTTCAAGAAAATTAGAGATACCAAGGGGACATTTCATGCAAAATGGGCTCGATAAAGGACAGAAATGGTCTGGACCTAACAGAAGCAGAAGATATTAAGAAGAGGTGGCAAGAATACACAGAAGAACTGTACAAAAAAGATCTTCACTACCCAGATAATCATGACGGTGTGATCACTCATCCAGAGCCAGACATCCTGGAATGTGAAGTCAAGTGGGCCTTAGAAAGCATCACTCCAAACAAAGCTAGTGGAGGTGATGGAATTCCAGTTGAGCTATTTCAAATCCTAAAAGATGATGCTGTGAAAGTGCTGCACTCAATATGCCAGCAAAGTTAGAAAACTCAGCAGTGGCCACAGGACTGGAAAAGGTCAGTTTTCATTCCAATCCCAAAGAAAGGCAATGCCAAAGAATGCTCAAACTACCGCACAATTGCACTCATCTCACATGCTAGTAAAGTAATGCTCAAAATTCTCCAAGCCAGACTTCAGCAATACATGAACCGTGAACTCCCTGATGTTCAAGCTGGTTTTAGAAAAGGCGGAAGAACCAGAGATCAAATTGCCAACATCCGCTGGATTATGGAAAAAGCAAGAGAGTTCCAGAAAAACATCTATTTCTGCTTTATGGACTATGCCAAAGCCTTTGACTGTGTGGATCACAATAAACTGTGGAAAATTCTGAAAGAGATGGGAATACCAGACCACCTGACCTGCCTCTGGAGAAACCTATATGCAGGTCAGGAAGCAGCAACAGTTAGAACTGGACATGGAATAACAGACTGGTTCCAAATAGGAAAAGGAGTACGTCAAGGCTGTATATTGTCATCCTGTTTATTTAACTTCTATGCAGAGTACATCATGAGAAACACTGGGCTGGAAGAAGCACAAGCTGGAATCAAGATTGCCTGGAGAAATATCAATAACCTCAGATATGCAGATGACACCACCCTTATGGCAGACAGTGAAGAGGAGCTAAAAAGCCTCTTGTTGAAAGTGAAAGAGGAGAGTGAAAAAGTTGGCTTAAAGCTCAACATTCAGAAAACGAAGATCATGGCATCTGGTCCCATCACTTCATGGGAAATAGATGGGGAAACAGTGGAAAAAGTGTCAGACTTTATTTTTTTGGGCTCCAAAATCACTACAGATGGTGACTGCAGCCGTGAAATTAAAAGATGCTCACTCCTTGGAAGAAAAGTTATGACCAATCTAGATAGCATATTGAAAAGCAGAGACATTACTTTGCCAACAAAGGTCCGTCTAGTCAAGGTTATGGTTTTTCCAGTAGTCATGTATGGATGTGAGAGTTGGACTGTGAAGAAAGCTGAGTGCCAAAGAATTGATGCTTTTGAACCGTGGTGTTGGAAAGAAGACTCTTGAGAGTCCCTTGGAGTGGAAGGAGATCCAACCAGTCCATTCTAAAGGAGATCAGCCCTGGGTGTTCTTTGGAAGGAATGATGCTAAAGGTGAAACTCCAGTACTTTGGCCACCTCATGCAAAGAGCTGACTCACTGGAAAAGACTTTGATGCTATGCATGGAGGGATTGGCGGCAGGAAGAGAAGGGGACAACAGAGGATGAGATGGCTGGATGGCATCACCGACTCGATGGACATGAGTTTGAGTGAACTCCAGGAGTTGGTGATAGACAGGGAAGGCCTGGTGTGCTGCGATTCATGGGGTCACAAAGAGTCGGACATGACTGAGCGACTGAACTGAACTGCTACAGAGAACATGCTCATCACCATTAAATAAGACTAATTTTCCACAGCAGAAAAATCACAAAACAAAGGGCAAGTAATAGGTTATTTACAAGATTTCAAGGAAACTGGAAGTTGAGCCTGGGAGCCTTGACGTTAGCCATGAAGTCAAGCCTGGATCTGGAGCTGGGCGAGATCAAGTCAGGCTCACTGGCTGGATAACCTGTCAGCTCCAATGGGGCTGGCTTTTGGGCAGCCCAACTACTCAGGGTTATCATCCAGCTATGGGGGCAACCAGGACCCACAGCTGCCCCTTCGCCCCTTGGAGCCGACAATGGCCGGGTACCAGGCTCCCTGCCGACTCCTCCCCCACATTCCCCAGGAGCACCTCCAGCCTCCACAGCACAGGCTGGCTGTGGCCAGACAGCCTACAGCCAGTTTGGCCAAGAAGATGCACCTGGCTGGAATGCAGATGGGCAGGGCTGTGGCCTTCCCACTGTGAGGCTAGGCTATGGCCCACCAACATCACTGCCCCTCAGCGTCAGGAAGGCTCCCTAACCCTGGTCTGTATGGCTCCTACCCTCAGGGCCACCCTGGGACCCAGCCTCCCCAGCGATCTGCCCCACCACGGGCCTCCAGCTCCACACTCCGAGCTGGACAGTCTTGGGGGAGGGGACAGCCAGAGCCAGCCGTCATATGTCCTCCTACCCTCTTCAAACTCTGCCCCCAGCAGCCAAATGACTGGCCCCTAGGACCACAACCACCCATGCACTCTTCCCAGAAGCTAGGCTACCAGCTGCAACAAAATGGTTCCTGTGGACCAGCTGGGGGCCTCAGACCAGTTATGGAAGTTCCTACCCAGGAGCAGCCAATTTCATGAGGCAGCTAGGGCTTCCAACCACTGCTTCCTAAGTCCCTGGACCCTGATGCCATCCCAAGCCCTACTGAGGTTACTGAGGATGACAGGAACAATCGGGGCTCAGCACCACCTGTTACTCAAGTACGGGGCCAGGTGCTAAACCTAGTCACCACCAACCTCCTGGTGAATGACCAAGGGAATGCAACCCCCGATACATCCGCTGCACAACCTACACCACCCCGTGCCCATCTAACATGGGAAAGGCTCAGGTGCCCCGGCAGCTGTCATCAGGCCTCTGGCAAGGCTGCCCCCAGAGGAGGCTTCACTGTGTATCACTGACCATGGGGAACCGGGCCCTTTGCGCTGCAATCACTGCAAACCACGTGTGTGCCCCTTCATGCGGTTCCTTGATGGAGGGAAAAGCGTCCAGTGCTGCTTTTGCAGCTGTATCAATGATGTTCCCCACCCCACCCTAGTGTTCTCAACATCCGGCTCATACCAGCAAATGAGTGGGTGCTTATGATGGTCTTGAGCTAACCCTGGGCTCTTACAAATTCTTGGCCACTGTGGATGACTGCAAGAACAGCAAGTTCCCCAGGACTCTTGCCTTCATCTTCATGACTGACGTCTCCTATAACGGCACCAGGAGTGGTCAAGTTACACTCCTCTGTGAGCAGCTCAAGGTACTGTTAGACTTTCTGCCTAGGGAGGATGGACAGAAGAGTCAGTGATCCCTGTTGGCTTTGTCACATGTACTAAGGCGCTCTACCTGTACCATGCAGAGAGCTCACTGGCCCAACTACAGATGACGGTTGTATCTGATGTGGTTAACATGCTGGATGGCTTCCTGGTCAATGTCAATGAGTCTCGGGCAGTTATCACCAGCTTATTGGATCAGATTCCGGAAAAATCTGCAGACACGAGGGAAACAGAGACAGTATTTGCTCCAGTTATCCAGGCCAGGATGGAGGCTCTGAAGGCTGTTGTGTGTCCAGGGAAGCTGTTTCTGTTCCACACCTGCCTGCTCACTGCAGAGGCTCCAGGGAGACTGAATAACTAGATGACAGGAAGCTGATCAGTGTAGACAAGAGGACTTTGTTTCAGCCTCAGGCAGGTGCCTATCAGATCCTGGCCAAAGAATGTGTGGCCCAAGGCTATGGTGTAGACCCCGCCCTCTTCCGGAGCCTGTGTGTGGGTATGGTGATGCTCCAGTGCCCCAGCTCACCGGTGGCTCTCTGTAACATACTTGCCTTCAGGTGGAGCATGACCAACCATGGTTCCTTAGCAACCAGAGTCAGGATCTACAGAAGGTCGCTAGCTTTGATGCTGTGCTGCAGGTCCAAACAAGCACTAATGTCCGTGCCGCAGATCTCTCTGGGGCTTTCTACAGGAGTGACACAACAGATGTGGGGCTGGATGGGGACAAGATGGTGACGGGGAGGGGGGGTTAAGCTAACGTTTGGCTCAACGAGGAGAGTGGAGTCGTGCAGTGTGCTCTGCTCTACCCCGGCTGTGCAGGGCAGCCACGGCTCTGCACCCACAGCCTGGGGCGGGGCGGCGGGATTCCGAACAGCCCTGTAAAGATTATTCCTGACGCTCTCATCACTCGGTGTGCCCAGATGTTGGCCTGTTATAGAAAGAACTGTGCGAGCTCCTCCTCTGTACGACAACTGATCCTTTCCGAGGGCATGAAGCTCCTGCCAGTATACCTGAACTCTGTGTTGAAGAGTGATGTCCTGGAGCAGAGGTCACTACTGACAACCATGCCTAAGTTTGACCGCTGGTTACCTCCACGAACGTGGCTGAGACCAATGTCTTCTCCTATCTTCAGCTCCTACCGTTGACAAAGTCTCCCGTTGAGAATACCACTAAACCAATAGTTGGAGCATCTAGAGTATCTAAGCAACGGGGGTATGTATTTGCTGGAGAATGAGCTCAACTTCTTCCCTGGTGGGAGCGACTGTCCAGCAGAGTGTTGTCCAGAGCTTCTTCCACATCACCTCCTTCAGTCAGACCACCAGTGGTCGGATGTTCTGCCAGTTTTAGATAATCTGCTGTCTACGAAGGTGCGAGGCCTCACGATGGTCCGAGGGCACAGAGATGAAGCTTACCGTGGTGAAACGAGAGGACAGGCTGGAGGCGCAGCGCAACACCTCCCTGAGGTGAGGGGAGCCCACAGGGACCTTCTCTGTCAACAGGCACAAGAAGGCTTGGACAGCGACTGGGCTAGAGCACGTGGGTAAAGAGCACAGGGTCCAGGCCAATCTCCAGAGTACCCAGTAGAGCAGAGAAACGGGGACAGCGCCACAGCTGGCAAGGCACATAAGCTGACTTTAAAGGAGCCTAAGGGACACCTTCTCTCTGGGCTCAAGTACCCGACCACTCTGTCATGCCCTGCTGTTGGAAGGGGCCCTTACCCCTTACATTACCCTCCTGTTCCTGCTAATCCTGTTGTGAGAAATGCCGTTTCTCAGCCCACTGTATGTGATTTGGTGTTGGGGGCTTTGGAGCCACCCAGACCCTCGCAATATTACGTGTCCCTTTGGACCAGCCTCTAAGAAGAGAAGGGCAGGTGAGGAGAATAGGGATCCCAGGGAGAAGGGCTGCCAATTCAGCCGTGTTTCATCAACAACTTGCTATGCTCAGGATAAACACACACATGTGCACAAGAGCCGGGTATAAACCACAGACAGTGGAGAGAAAAGTGGTCAGTCTTCTAGGGTCTAGAAGTCAACAGCCAACTCACTCACTGAGGGGGGTTGATTAGCTTTTTCACTCTGCTTCCATGGCTCGTTCTTTCTCCTGCAGTGACTGGTGATCCCCTGGTGGAGAGGGGCACATTATCAGACACGAATGGGCCTGGGGACAGAGCTGCAGAGTGTCCTGAGACCCGGGAGAGGTATCAGCCCCCTTTCCAGCTGCAGAGGCCCCAACACTGGACGCTTCTGCAGGGAGCCTAGTCATCAACTTGCAATACCTCATGGAGCCAGCCCACATCTCACTCTGAGCTCCCGCTGGAACACCACTCTCCAAGCTGGAGGCTGACGGGGAGAAAAGCAGAGGTAGCTAGTCTTTCCTGCCAGGACACAGTCTCTCCACAGTTTCGGTACTGACAGAGTGCCTGACGGTTATGAGTGCCAGACCTGGCTGGGGCAGGACAAGGGCTGGGCTTGACAGTCACCAGGTTTGCCTGCTCCCAGCCTGGGATACTCCTGCTCTGGACCTCCCATTTCTCTTCATTAGTTTATTTTTCAATGCATCTTAAATTTGTAAAGAAATAAAATTGAGTAGGGAATTCCTTGGTGGTCCAAGGGCCGCAGAGCAGCTAAAAAAATAAAATTAAAAAAAAAAATTTTTTTTTAAGAAAACTGATAGTTTAAAGGAAAAAAAAAAAAAAAGACACTCCAGTTAGAGCTTGTCCTCCTACTATACTGTAGAAGAAACAGCTAAATGGCCCCCTGTATACATTCTCTTTAAATTCCCTTTAGCGATAGAGGCTCTTCAGTTTTCTCTGGGTACATGGCTACCCAGCTACATACCACATTCCTCAATCTCTCTTGCAGCAAAAGACAACCGTGTGAGGAATTTGGCCAACAGGAAGTGAACAGAAATGATGGGTATACCAGGGCTGGAGTACATCCTTTAAAACTGCAAGTGCTGCTTTCTCTCCACTTTTCCACCTCTCTGCCTGTGGCCTAGAATGTGGTGTGGTCGAAGATGTTAACTGAAGACAGCATCCTCAAAGACTGCAAGACAACAAAGAAGATCAGATCTCATACCCTACCTACTCAGGACTATTTATCTCCCGATTTTACAAAGAGATCATCTCTTATTTATTTAAACGTCACACTTATAGCAACAAAAACAAAACAAAAAAATTGAAAACACTGAGACTTTTGCTTCCAAGTTGGAGTTAACAGGTAGAGCCAAGCCATCACTTTCACAGAAAAGCTAGATAAAATTATATAGATTACTCAACACAAGAAGTAGTTTTAAAGACAATGAGAAACTGTTTTCCATGCAGAGGACAAGGTGAACTAAGATTCCAGAGAGGGAAGAGCCTTTCCTTAGTGAGCTAAAATCACTGGTCATTTTCTCTCCTCACAGTATTCATAGAATTTGATATGAACAGATCATAACTAGACTTGCCATGGGCAGAAGAGCTCTACCAAGGAAGAGAAAAACCAACAGAGTTTATAAGAGCTATATAGGTTGGTGTGAAGAGTCCTGGATATGTGACCAGTTTTCTGCATAGGACATTTATCAAGTGCTGGAGAAGCTAGGGAGATGGACTAGAAAGGGGATGTGAAGTCAACCACAATCTTACCTCACTTAGGAGGTAAGGTCATACTAGAGGGAGGAGCCTGCAACAAACACACAATGGATCCCATCCTTGAGACACTATACTCGCTAGAGTGAACTTAATCTACCTAAAAACTCTGCCCAGCCCACCAAACTCAAGACCTGGTTAGGCGGAGTACTCAGGCCCTTCCCATATCTCTAAGAGAGCAAACGGCAAAAGGCAAAAAAAAAATTGACTTTAATCTCTGCCAGTCTTTTATTCATAACATCCAGCAACCAATCAAAAACCTCCACTTTCCCAGGAGGCTGGGAGAGAACAGGTGTATGACTGAAAGAGAGAAGGCACAGTATAGAGTGGCTTTATGTTTCAGTACTGCTGGTCTTGGGATATGTGTTTCCCTGGTGGCCCAGTGGTAAAGATTCTGCCTGCTAATGTGGGAGATGTGGGTTGCTAAGGTCTCCTGAAAAAGGAAACGGCAACCCACTCCAGGACTCTCGCCTGGGAAATCCCATGGACAGAAGTGTCTGGAAGGCTAGAGTCCATGGGGTTGCAAAAGAGTAGGACACAACTTAGCGACTAAACAACCACAGCAACACAGTCTTGGGGCATCTCTCACACCCCGACCTCTCCCTTTAATTTATGTCCCCAGAAGTAGGGAATCCTCCTGTTTAACTGTTTTTAACATTTCTAAAACTGCAAAAATAATTTTTGGACATCAGACTCTTCTAGGAACCCAGAGCCCCCTTTCCACCAATGAGCTCAAAATCATCATGATCCTCTCATTTATTTCACTCATTCAGCAAATATTTCATTTCTATTTATATGTAAAGATCTATACCCTGTTTTGGAGAAGGCAATGGCACCCCCACTCCAATACTCTTGCCTGGAAAATCCCATGGATGGAGGAGCCTGGTGGGCTACAGTCCATGGGGTCGCTGAGGGTCAGACACGACTAAGCGACTTCATTTTCACTTTTCACTTTGATGCACTGGAGAAGGAAATGGCAACCCACTCCAGTGTTCTTGCCTGGAGAATCCCAGAGATGAGGAAGCCTGCAGGGCTGCTGTCTATGGGGTCGCACAGAGTCAGACACGACTGAAGTGACATAGCAACAGCAATAGCAATATCCTGTATTTGACAGTGCAAATAAAAGGGAGTCCTTTTTCAAGTCCTCAAGAATTCTGTAATTTTTAGAGAAAAAGAAGACAAAGATCATCATGATTTTTGAGATTAAAGAGAATAGAGAAACTTTTTTAAAGGACACTATCTAAAGGGGGTTACATATAAATATACAGAATGAAAACTGCACACAAAGTGAGGAGCATTTTGAGCACCAGTATTTCTCAAGTTGTCTCACTTTTCCTCTTCACATGACTAACAACAAAACCAAGGAAGATTCAAGCAATCTATCCAGTCACAGGAAAGCTGGATTGAAAGTCAAGATGAGAATGCAAGTTTCTACATTTTCCACTTACTGTCATTTCTTAGTCATATTCCCTGATAGCTCAGATGGTAAAGAATCTGCCTGCAATGCAGGAGACCCAGGTCAAAACCCTAGGTTGGAAAGATTCCCCTTGAGAAGGAAATGGCCACCCACTCACTCCAGTACTCTTGCCTGGAGAATTCCATGGGCAGAGGAGCCTGGTGAGCGAAAGTCCATGGGACCCCAAAGAGCTGGCCACAACTGAGCGACTAACTCTTTCTTTCACTTTCAGTCATATTCCTGAGATATTCTATGAATCAAATTTACTTTTATTTAATAGATAATATAACTTAATCTGTTTAAAAATTATCAGTGGCTTAAAATGAGACTTTCACTTTAAACTCAACCTTTGTGCTCATTTTTTGCTATTCATATAATTAGCATTTTTGCTATTCATATTATTAGCTATACATGAGTTGAGACAGAGGCTGAGTTTCATTTCCTCTACTAAGAAAATATCTGTTTCTAGGAAACCAGAACTAACACTAATTAACTTAGCTATCCTGAAGATAACCTGCTTCCTTTTCCTACGTACAAACCACGCCTGTACAGGAGGCGATAAAGAAATCACCCTTTAGTATGTACAGCAGAGGTCTCTAACGGATACTTCTATCACAATCATGTGTCCGTTTTAACACTGGTTTGTCTTTTTTTTTGGCCATGCTGTGTGGTGGGATTGAATCCAGGCCATGAGAGTGAAGATGCCAAGTCCTAAGCACTGGACCACTAGGGAACTTCCTTGGGGTGTTTTTTTATTGTTGAGTTAGAAGCGTGCTTTATACATCCTAGCTAACAGGCCTCTTATCTGCTATATGATTTGATTTTCAAATACTTTCTCCCATTCTATGGATTCTCATTTCACTTTCTTCATGGTCTCCTTTGAAATACAGTTCTTAATGTTGATCCAGGCCAATTTATCTTTTTTTTTCCCCTTTGGTTGCTGACACTTGGAGTCATGGACAAAAAAATAAACCCATGGCCTGATCAAAGTCTACAAAGGTTTATCCCTGTTTTTTCCTAAGAATTTTGTAGTTGTAACTCTTACATTTAGGTCTTTGAGCTTTTCCATGTGCCAGTTGCCCCCACGTCACTTTTTGAAAAGGTCATTCTCTCTCCCTTTGAATTATCTACTCTTGTAGAAAAATCAGTTGACCACAAATGTAAGGGTTTTAGTTCTGCCCCAATCTGAGATCCCTGCATTGGCAGTGCAGTCTTCAGTTCAGTTCAGTCGCGCAGTCGTGTCCGACTCTTTGCGACCCCATGAATCGCAGTACGCCAGGCCTCCCTGTCCATCACCAACTCCCGGAGTTCACTCAGACTCACGTCCATTGAGTCTGTGATGCCATCCAGCCATCTCATCCTCGGTCGTCCCTTTCTCCTCCTGCCCCCAATCCCTCCCAGCATAGGGTCTTTTCCAATGAGTCAACTCTTCGCATAAGGTGCCCAAAGTACTGGAGCTTCAGTTTTAGCATCATTCCTTCCAAAGAAATCCCAGGGTTGATCTCCTTCAGAATGGACTGGTTGGATCTCCTTGCAGTCCAAGGGACTCTCAAGAGTCTTCTCCAACACCACAGTTCAAAAGCATCAATTCTTCGGCGCTCAGCCTTCTTCACAGTCCAACTCTCACATCCATACATGACCACAGGAAAAACCATAGCCTTGACTAGACGGACCTTAGTCGGCAAAGTAATGTCTCTGCTTTTGAATATACTATCTAGGTTGGTCATAACTTTTCTTCCAAGGAGTAAGCGCCTTTTAATTTCATGGCTGCAGTCACCATCTGCAGTGATTTTGGAGCCCAAAAAAACAAAGTCTGACACTGTTTCTACTGTTTCCCCATCTATTTCCCATGAAGTGATGGGGCCAGATGCCATGATCTTCGTTTTCTGAATGTTGAGCTTAGTGATGCCATCCAGCCATCTCATCCTCGGTCGTCCCTTTCTCCTCCTGCCCCCAATCCCTCCCAGCATCAGGGTCTTTTCCAATGAGTCAACTCTTCGCATAAGGTGCCCAAAGTACTGGAGCTTCAGTTTTAGCATCATTCCTTCCAAAGAAATCCCAGGGTTGATCTCCTTCAGAATGGACTGGTTGGATCTCCTTGCAGTCCAAGGGACTCTCAAGAGTCTTCTCCAACACCACAGTTCAAAAGCATCAATTCTTCTGCGCTCAGCCTTCTTCACAGTCCAACTCTCACATCCATACATGACCACAGGAAAAACCATAGCCTTGACTAGACGGACCTTAGTCGGCAAAGTAATGTCTCTGCTTTTGAATATACTATCTAGGTTGGTCATAACTTTTCTTCCAAGGAGTAAGCGCCTTTTAATTTCATGGCTGCAGTCACCATCTGCAGTGATTTTGGAGCCCAAAAAAACAAAGTCTGACACTGTTTCTACTGTTTCCCCATCTATTTCCCATGAAGTGATGGGACCAGATGCCATGATCTTCGTTTTCTGAATGTTGAGCTTTAAGCCAACTTTTCCACTCTCCTCTTTCACTTTCAACAAGAGGCTTTTTAGCTCCTCCTCACTTTCTGCCATAAGGGTGGTGTCATCTGCATATCTGAGATTATTGATATTTCTCCCAGCAATCTTGATTCCAGCTTGTGTTTCTTCCAGTCCAGCATTTCTCATGATGTACTCTACATATAAGTTAAATAAGTGCAGTCTTAGCCAATGGAATATCAGGGAAGTCCCTACAGTAAGTTTTAAAATTGGAAAGGGTGAGTCCTCCAACTTTGTTCTTTTTCAAGACTGTCTATTCTGGGTCCTTTAAGTTTTCATATGAATTTTAGGACCAGATTTAAGTATTACCAAAAAATCCAGCTTATACTTTGATAGGAGTTGCACTGAATTTATCAGAGAAGGCAATGGCATCTCACTCCAGCACTCTTGCCTGGAAAATCCCATGGATGGAGGAGCCTGGAAGGCTGCAGTCCATAGGGTCACTAAGAGTCAGCCACGACTGAGCGACTTCACTTTCACTTTTCCCTTTCATGCATTGGAGAAGGAAATGGCAATCCACTTCAGTGTTCTTGCCTGGAGAATCCCAGGGACGGGGGAGCCTCGTGGGCTGCCGTCTAAGGGATCGCAGAGTCGGACACGACTGAAGCGACTTAGCAGCACCAGCAGCACTCAATTTGTAGACCAATCTTAAGTCTTTCAATCCCTTAACATTTGGATGTCTTGCACTTATTTAGATCTTTGATTTCTTTCAGAATGGTTTTGTAGTTTTCAGTATCCAAGTCCTACAATTTTTCTGTTGCATTTTTCCTAAACACTTAATTCTGTTTGATGCTATGTGTGCAAAAGCTGTGCTTTACTGGCTTTATGGAAACGAATGCGAACCGGCTGCCCTTCCAGTTCATGCCCACTACAAAGGCAGAGGGGAGGGCACAGGCCCAGAACATGTTAGAGGTGGAAGAGAGCTCACAAGAAAACACAGAACTCAGGGCAGACCTGTACTGGCACACAGGTCTCCTGCAACATCTGCCTGTCGTACCTTGGTGTTTATCTAAGAGGCAGGAAAGTGCTGCAGAGATGTGGGTGGTGAGAGAGAATGATGCCTCCTGTGCAGAGCATCCCTGCCCAGAGCACACTGGGTGCAGCAGACGGAAACCAGGTAGCTGTGCGCACTTGGGAGGCCTGCATTTCTGAATTATCAATGGGAATATGGTAACACCAAAATGTAGATTTATTTTACGGCTGGCTTTGGAAGCACTTCTTAGTCCATTCCATATGAGGTAACTTCACAAAAAATCAGGAACTTATCCTGATGGCAAGGAAAAAAATGTGGATTCCCTTCTTTTCTAAATGTGCCTGCCAAAAGAAAGAGGACACTTCTGGAAATATATGTTCAGAGTGAGGCACAGCTTGTGTGATGGGAGTAAAGCTCCAAACTATTATTTCTAGTATGTGTGGTAGGCAGTAGTGAGAAGCTAGCTCATTTCAGGAAAAATCCAAAGAAAGATCAGCCTCTATAACCAACTCTCAAGAGATGAAATCTATTGTCATTCCTAATACCCAAAGTCCTCAAAAACTAATTTAAGTTGTGAACTGTCAAATCCAGTGACATGACAGATGAAGACAAACCTGAATACAACCTGGTCTTGTTAACTTACTACCTGGGCCAGTTATTTAAATGGTCTGGAATTCACTCTTACTTGTAAAATGGAGATAATATTCACTTACCCAAGCTCTTGTGAAGATAGATAAGTAAAAAAAGCTGGGAGAGGCTCTGACCACAGTAAATGGTACCTATTACTATCACTTAAAAATTTTTTTTAATTTACTTTTGGCTATGCTGGGTCTTTGCTGCTGCACGGGCTCTTCTCTAGGTGTAGCAAGCAGGGCTCCTGGTCATTGTGGTGCGTGGACTTCTCACTGCAGGGCCTTCTCTTGTTGCAGAGCACAGGCTCAGCAGCAGTTGTGGCGCACAGAAGCTTAGTTGCTTCTCAATATGTGGGATCTTCCCGGACCAGGGATCAAACCTGTGTCTTTGCATCGGCAGGGGGACTCTGCAACGCTGAGCCACCAGGGAAACCCCCTTATGGCTATTATTATCCCTTACCCCTCCTTACTGAGAAACCCTCCATTTCCTTGGGCTTTCTCACACCACTTCCCAACACTTCCGTTCTTTCCCAATCAACCTTCTTCAACAGTGGTGTGTGCGTGCATGTATATCTTCTCCCAAGAACACTAGGATTCCCCAATATTACATCCTTGGTGCCTCCTCTGCTTGCTTAATGTCCTTTTTATCTACTTTACCAACTTCCATGGCTTCAGTCACCACCCCTTCATTCCTTCAACTAAGATCTCCTTAGTTCCTATCACCAGGCATAATTCAAATAGTAAAATTCAGATGTTTGCTGAAGGGGCTTACTTATTAAGCTGAAAGAGGCTTATTATTTAGAATAATTCAAAACCACCACACTGGACTGGTCAGTACTTTATCTGTCGTTTCTAAAGCTTTCCAAATCATAAAAATTGTTGAATATTTTTCCCCAACCTCAACGTGTAGAGTAACACTGGATTACATGCATAGTCTCAGTAATAACTACATACTTTTTACTCCATTTAGAAATATCAGAAAACAGCAGACTAATTCACAACAGATCACATGCAAAAATGAGCCCCCAACACAGGGTCCCAGCCTTTTAGGGTTTTATAGTACACATGTATTCTTTCTACAGTCAGAAGGAAAAACTATTTTAAAACAAAAGGAAAAATCACACTTTAATCTTCATAATAGGTTTGGAGGTAGTCTTAAAGACAACAAACGTTATGATAAATTTTCTGAGCTTGAATCAGGCAAGAGCAAAGGGTTTACTTGCTTAATTCACATTAAGTCACAAATTATAAATTACGGAAGTCTTCTTAGAACCAATTCAGAAGGCAACTGGCTTTTGAAGCCACAAACCGTGTATTTAATCAAGTAAGGCACACCCACTCAGAATGCAAACACAGCCTCTACCCATCCCTCTCAATTGCCTATTCTGCCAATAAACACTGCTTCTTTCTTTCAAAAATGGAATCTAATTGAATCTCAACCAATTAACTACTTGTCAGAACACTATGAAGTTTCTAGGCCACCTAGGCCAACCTTAAAAAATGGGCAAGCCTGTCTGTCCTGAATACCCAAGTTCTAAGATACTATATTAAGAATACAGTTGCGGGGAAGGGGGTGGGGGAGAAGAATACAGTGATTTATATGTTAAATACTGGTCTCATTTCCCAAGAATTTTTATTAACGAGAATTTATTAACATTCCTCAAACGACTCTGGAATCTTTCAGATCCAACTAGTAAGACTTGAAATGTTCTTCCTCTTGGAACAAAAAGCACTTGAAACAAACATCTAATCTCATGAGTTGTAACAGTTACAACATTATTTCTGCAAAGCTTTGAGGTCTTCTGATGTCTCATCAGGCCCTGTGAAACCTAAACAGGTATATTCACCATTCTAGCCACTCCTCCAGTTTCTGTGTCATAACCAACTTTTTTTCCCAGGTACTGTTTCCTCTCAGTGGAAACAAAAGCTAGTAGCTACTTAGTAAACCACCTTTCATTAGTTATTCATTTGCCTTCTGCTAAGTAACAAAACCAGTACTTTGTTCCTTCTACTTTGTTTATCTTATTACTTAAATAAGAACATAACTTGTGTGCCAATTCCTTAAGATAAAATCTTATTTACTGGGGTAGCTAGAAGGCTGTCATTCTTCTAATATCTCATAAAACTATTCCTAATGGACTGGGATGGACAGGGAGGCCTGGAATGCTGCGGTTCGTGGGGTCGCAAAGTCGGACACGACTGAGCGACTGAACTGATACTGAATGGGAAAAAAACTTATGTTTAAACTCTCTCAAAGGCACATCATTTTTTTCCTTCTATATTGTTAACTAATTTAGGAAAGTTAAATGTGTAAACAAAAGTTCTTCAAAGAAATAGAAGACAGAAAAAATGTAATGGTAACAAGGAGCTTTAAAAGTAGAAACCAACAGTACTGTATTTCAGGTGCAACAAAAATATGGCATTTATTTAACCAAATGTTAAATCCACAGTAATAAACTCTTGGTAATTAAGATCACTGAATACTCCAAATTGTTAAGAAAATTTCCTGCAAAACCTCTAGAGGTCTTTAAAAATAGGATAGAATCACCTATCAAGATTAGTTTTAATGATATACTTTTAATAAAGTCCTACAAATAGATAAAGGGACTGAATTACATAAACCCCTAAGGTTCCTTCCAGCTCTTAATTCTGCCAAAGCTTCCTTAAGGTTAACTGCCACCTTTTACCTCAAAAAATCTTGACTCTTCTCTCACTCCCTCTGAATGGCAGAGAAGAAAAATTACCTCTTCTCTTCCTTGTGAAAACTCTTATCTACCATCATCATTAAAAAACAGTAATGTCTACACCTTTAAGAATGGCTACTGTACAGAAAAAAACCCTGATTTTCCTGTGATATCTCTCCTTAATTCTCACACTGCCATACCACTAACACTTCTGACCACATGTGTGTGCGCGGGGGTGGGGTGGGGCTGTCTCTTATACACATCTCCTGTCTGTTGGTCCTGCCAGTCCTGGCCCCTGCCTCTGGTGAGGTGCCAGCGAGCAGCAGGGAGGCAACGACTATTGTCTTTTTGGCAATTATCTCAAAAAGTTAAAAATGTTCCTCCAAACACCAATATGATGATAGAAGCTGGAGAACACTTAGTCCTGCTTTCAGATCTCTCGAGTGAAGTGAACTGTCAGTTGCTCAGTCGTGTCTGACCTTTTGTGACCCCATGGACTGTAGCCCATCAGGCTTCTCTGTCCGTGGAATTCTCCAGGCAAGAATATTGGAGTGGGTAGCCAGTCCCTTCTCCAGGAGATCCCGACCAAGGGATTGAAGCTAGGTCTCCTGCATTGCAGGCAGACTCTACCGTGTGAGCCATGAGGGAAGCTCTCTTAGATCTCTCAAGCCTGTTATTTTATTCTTCTCCTACAGGAAAGATGCTATGTGCTTTTTTTCCCCTGAAATATCAGAAAGGTGAAAAAGTGAAAACCTCTGTTCCATCTCCAAACCAATCCTGAAGAATGAACCCCAGAAATATGGGAGCCTGGTGTTGGCAGCTCCATCCTTGGGACATGCAGAGAAGAAGAGAGGCTGTGGGTGGCCTGCGCAGCTGACCTGGAATGGAAGAGTGTGGATGCAACAACAAATGTTAAATCCACAGTAATAAACTCTTGGTAATTAAGATCACTGAATACTCCAAATTGTTAAGAAAATTTCCTGCAAAACCTCTAGAGGTCTTTAAAAATAGGATAGAATCACCTATCAAGATTAGTTTTAATGATATACTTTTAATAAAGTCCTACAAATAGATAAAGGGACTGAATTACATAAACCCCTAAGGTTCCTTCCAGCTCTTAATTCTGCCAAAGCTTCCTTAAGGTTAACTGCCACCTTTTACCTCAAAAAATCTTGACTCTTCTCTCACTCCCTCTGAATGGCAGAGAAGAAAAATTACCTCTTCTCTTCCTTGTGAAAACTCTTATCTACCATCATCATTAAAAAACAGTAATGTCTACACCTTTAAGAATGGCTACTGTACAGAAAAAAACCCTGATTTTCCTGTGATATCTCTCCTTAATTCTCACACTGCCATACCACTAACACTTCTGACCACATGTGTGTGCGCGGGGGTGGGGTGGGGGGAGGCCAGGGAGGAGGGGGGCTGCTACATACCACTGACCAATACTGTGACACAGCTGGATGTCCTGCAATTTCTTTCCTTTTTTAAAAAAACTGAAGAATATTACTAATTTACAATGCTGTTAGTTTCAAGTGTAGGAGTCCTACAATTTTACTCGCTTCTACACTGCCAGGAGACAGCATCAGATCCCACAGGGAAGAGTTTGGTCCCACAAGCCCGCCCTGCTCCACCCCCAACTTCACATGCCAGGATCAAGTCCAGGCTATCACCTGTGCTCTGACCAATCAGAGGCTCTGGGGACCCCTTCCTGGTGTTTGGTTAATTTACTAGAGCAGCTCACAGATCCCAGGAAGACTGTTTCCTTACTGTTTACCAGTGTTTATGAAAGGAGATGATAACAAAGGATACAGATGGAAGAGAGACGCTGGCAAGGAATGTGAGGAGGGCACAAAGCTTCCAGGTGTGCCGCTGCCCCAGCCCTCCACGTGGTCAGCAACCCAGCAGCTCTCTGAACCCAGTCCTCTCTGGACTTTTATGAAGGCATCATCACGCAGGCATGATTGATCATTAACTCCATTTCCAGCCTCTCTCCCCTATCTGGAGAACTGGGGGTGAGGCTGAGAATTCCAAGCTTCTTTTCTTGTTTTTTTTCGTTATTTCTGGCTGCATCGGGTCTTAGTCGTGGCCGTGGCGACCCCATCGCAGCACCGGGACTCAGCCACTCCGTTGCACGTAGCATCTTAGTTCCCCAACTAGGGACTGAACCCGTGTCCCACAAGGCAGACATTTAACCACTGGACCACCAGGGAAGTCCCAAATCCCAAGCTTCTAATCATGACTTGGTCTTTTTGGTGAGCGGGGCTCCCATTCAGGAGCCGAATGAGTCAGCTCATTAGAAGAAAAGATGTTTCTTTTATCCAGGAAATGTGAAAGTGAGTCAGAAACTGGAGGTCAAAGACCAAATATTAGAACAAAAGATGCTTCCAGGACTTTTATCACTTAGGAAATTAGACAGGAGTGGGTGTGGATATATACATATTTTTCTCCTATAAACCCCACAGCACTGTAAAAGGAAAAAAAAAACCCCACAGAAAATAACAAGTGTTGTTGAGCATGTGGAGAAACTGGAACCCTTGTGCGCTGTTGATGGAAAGGTAAAGTGGTACAGCCACCGTGTCAAACAGCATGTTTCCTCAAAAAAATTAAACATACCATATGATCCAACAATTTTGCGTCGCCGTATATACCTGAAAGAACTGAAAGCACGGTTTAAGAGTTATTGGCTGACAGTGGCATTATTCACAACAACTGAAACATGGAAGCAACCTGAGTGTACACTGACAGATGTACACACAACGGAATGTTATGGGGCTTTAAAAAGGAATGAAATTCTGATACATGCTACAACATACGTGAATCATGAGAATGCTACGCTTAAAAAAAAAAAGTCAGTCACCAAAAGACAAAAGAGTGGAACGTGGAACAGCGGTTACCAGGGACTGGGAGGAGAGAATGTGAAGATACTGTTTAATGGCTACAGAGTTTCAGATTTACATGATGAAAAGAGTTATGGAGATGGATGGTGTGGATGGTTGCATGACACCGTTAATGTATTTAAGTCCACTGAAGCGGACACTTACAAATGGTTAAGATGGTAAATCTTATGATACGTGTATTTTACCACAGTGAAAAAAAAAATTGGAAAACAGAACACAAAACCAAACAATAATATGATTGTTTCATATTGCCCTTTCTACCACAGCATCTATTGATATTTACTCAAACTCTAAACCTAAATTCAACAAAGAGGCCAGCATACACATTCACCCCTTCAAACACAGAAATGCAGACTCCTGAGAGCGTAAAGGGATCTTAGAAGTTTCTAACTTCTCTTCTGTTCATTAAAAGACAAAGGGGGGACATCCCTGACGGTCCAGTGGTTTAGATTCCATGCTTCCAATGCAGGGGGCTCAGGTCGATTCCTGGTCAGGGAACTAAGAGTCCATATGACTCAGGGCATGGGCAAAAAACAAAAAAGTGGAATATGTGAGCAAATGAACTTATATCTCAGATTTAAAAACCACTTACGTTCTCTTTTTAGTAAAAGCAAGACACACGTCTGTGCACTTAACATCTTAGGTGTATTTTTATGGCATAATTTGCCATATTTCCCCCAGAAACTGAGGGAAAACACACAGAGCACTAGAGTGCTCTGGGGCACCACAGCACATCCTTCAGTTAAAACAAACACAACTCTAAAAAATATTTTAAAGATATTCTTGCTCTCATGAAATTTCTTTTGCTTAAGAAAAAAGAAAGTGGGAAAAACAACACCCCACAGCCAAGTCCTCCTATTAGTATAAAAGTTAATACCTAAAAGTCTTTGTCTTAAAAAAAAAAAAAAAACTCATGAGAAATTGTTTTCTAGAAGGGATAGTGGAGCCCCACTATATTCTTTGGGCACTCCATCAAACCATTCTTCCAAATGCCATCTGTGTGTCTTAAATGAAAATTTTCACTAAGATATATTAGAAAAAAGTCAAGTTTTCCAATTATATAGATTTTTAAATTTCATTTCTGCAGCTTAATATTTCTTCAGTGTATCAGTCAGCAATCTCTGAAGAAATGTCATGCCCACCAGTGCAAAACAATTCAGGATTATGGGACGGAGAAAACTTATTTACTATGAATACTAACTCCGAACACAAGTATGTTAAGCAAAAAGAGCACTTGAACACAAAGCACCTCTAACGTGTGAACACCTTTCTCTTGATTTCCTCCTCACTCTTAAATATCATAACGCACTTGTTGGCCTGCAATGTATTTTCCGATTTCCACCATTAGGTTTCCCTGTTACAGTCTCTACCACAACAATTTTATCTTATTAGCCACTGCTAGGAAAACAACTTTTTCAGTTCAGTTCAGTTGCGCAGTCGTGTCTGACTCTTTGCGACCCCATGAATCGCAGCACACAAGGCCTCCCTGTCCATCACCAACTCCCGGAGTTCACCCAGACTCACGTCCATTGAGTCCATGATGCCATCCAGCCATCTCATCCTCGGTCGTCCCCTTCTCCTCCTGCCCCCAATCCCTCCCAGCATCAGGGCTTTTCCAATGAGTCAACTCTTCGCATAAGGTGCCCAAAGTACTGGAGCTTCAGTTTCAGCATCATTCCTTCCAAAGAAATCCCAGGATTGATCTCCCTCAGAATGGACTGGTTGGATCTCCTTGCAGTCCAAGGGTTATGGGCTTATAATGAGCTGATTCTTATCACTTCCTGTCTCATACAATTATTTCTTCAAAAATGGAAACAAAAATTTTGAGTCTGTGTATTATGTTGTCTTATGCCTTAAAACTTCAGGGGAGGCCAAGACTCTAAGTATTTCCCCTCTAACTGTTACAGACTTAACATCTCAACAAGACCCGGAGAAACACCTATTTTCTGTTTCAGGCCAGATAGTATCAGACCTATCTATTGTATTTACTGATTAGGGGAGAAGGCTGGCACAAATGTATGGTAATACCAAATTACATTACAACAGTCACATTTCCTGCTATGGGGAACAGACTACTTCCGGAAAAAAAAAAAAAGATTTCCTTAATTTCTTAATGAGATTTATCGGTATTAAAGTCAACTGAAAATATCACAACACTCTTCCGACAACACTGACCTTTCATCTTTTTAACCAGCTTCAAAAACACATTTCAGAATACCTGTCAGTCCACAGAACTGGAAAGTTGACAGTCATTACTGCTCTGAATTCAGAACTTTTCGAAATATTTCAGAAATGCCAGGGCTTAGTTGGTGACTCAGCCTTGGTGAATTAGTAGACAGACTCATTGCAAGTTGTGCGCTTGGGATCAGTCTCGGCTGAGTCTTTGCGACCCCATGGACTGTTAGCCCTCCCGGCTTCTCTGTCCAAGAGACTATCTTGTCAAGAATACTGGTGTTGGTTCCTTCTCCAGGGGATCTTCCCAACCCAGGGATGGAGCCTGTGTCTCCTGCATTGGCAGGTGGATTCTTGACTGCTGACCCACCTGGACTTCCCTCATCACAAGTCATCACCAGGCTAAAAAATTCCCTTGCCTGACAGCACTGCTGCAAGGGGTCAAAAGGACAAACTGATTAACCTGGAGCCCGGGATGGTGGGCGGTCGGGGATAGGGGGGGATTCTCACCTAGGACCAAGACCATTGTGCTTTTAGAACCAAAACCATAGTGCTTTTAAGCCTCTGGACTGAGTTCACTGACAGATTTGTGGTCCAAAGTCTTGCTTTGCAGAAAGGGGTAAGAAAGAGACTGAGTGCGTTTCCAGCTGGTACCACCTCCTAACTTTTCTTTGCCTCCTGAGGATTCTAAATGTGGTTTTCCCTGGAGGGCTTCAGAGCTTCTAGGAGGAAGCAAAACCACCTGAAAGAGCTAGAGGAGGGAGCCTCCGGAAGGGGGGAAAAAAACAACAACAACAAAAAAAACCAAGAGCCCACGAGTAGACCCTCCCGGGCTCCGAGGGGCAGAGGGGCACTCCCTGCCTCCCCAGAGCGGCAGCACCCACTTCTGGAGGGAGCGGGTGGCAGAAGCAGGGCCAGACCTCCCGGGCTGGGTGGGGTGGGGTGAGGTGGGGGGAAGACCTCAGGCGCAGGGAGACAGGGGAGCCCCAGCGGCCGCCCTTGAGCCTGCCGGCTGCGGGAAGGCCGGGTCAGCGCCAGGACGCGGCCGCTGGCACCCCTGAACCCCGCGGACGGTCACTGCGACCTCCCCGCCGCCTCTCCTCACGGGCGCCGGCTCGCGGGCACCGAGCCCCCAAGTCCCCGGCGGCCCGCTCCCTCCGTACCTGGCCGGCAGCGGCTGCGGCGGCCGCGGCGCTGCTCCTCACGTATCCGTTCCGCACCTCCCCGTTCGCCACGCAGCTGTTCGCCCGCACCGGGCGACGGCAGCAGCAGCAACCTCCCGGATCCGGCCGCATCGTCCCGACGGCACCCAGGCGGCCACAGGCAGACGCTCTCTGTAGGCGGCGGCCAAGGGAGCTGCGGCCCCGAAGTCCCGCTCCGCGCCCCTCCCGCCTCCCCGAAACCGGAAATGGCTGCACGCCGCCGCCGCTTCCCTGCGGGGCCGTCACGCAGGGGCGGGGCCCGCTCCCGCCGAAGCCTGCGCGCGCCCAAGGCGGTGCCCCCGGGAGCCCGAGACCCGGCCGAGGGGAGCGCGCAGGAGTGGCGTGCGCCTGAGGGGGCCGCTAGCCAATCAGGAGCGGAGGAGGAGGCGGACCCTCGCTCCTCCTGGCCAATCACGGGCTAGAACGACGCGGTTCCGCGGGTTTGTCGGGAGGGTTTGATGGAGGGGGCAGCTTGGACCTGAGAGCTGGGTTGATCCCAAGTCTGTAGAGCGGGTTCCCGGTTCTCTTGGATTGGTGGCGCTCTCCCTGCCTTTGCCTCAGGGGAAGTGCTCGGGTTGATTCCCAGCCTTCTATTTAATTAGCTAATTCTCACGATACCTGTTTTTTTTTTTTAACATTCCCTCACCACTCTTCAATGCTCATCGTAACACATTTTAAGTGATAATTCACATGTCTCTTTGCCCTTCACATCTGTTCAGTTTCAGGGTTTTCCGTACAATTTCTTTTGTACAGAGAGTCAAGAAACTTGGTCTTGTTCCAGGTCTGCCAGTAACCAGAAGCTAAACCTGAGTATTTAACCACGTTGGGAGCCAAATTCTTTAAAATGGAGTGAATACTTCCTGCTTAATAGCCTCATTGCAAGAATTCTGTTCGGAGAAGGCAATGGCACCCCACTCCAGCACTCTTGCCTGGAAAATCCTATGGACGGAGGAGCCTGGTAGGCTGCAGTCCATGGGGTCGCTAAGAGTCGGACACGACTGAGCGACTTCACTTTCACTTTTCACTTTCATGCATTGGAGAAGGAAATGGCAACCCACTCCAGTGTTCCTGCCTGGAGAATCCCAGAGATGGGGGAGCGTGGTGGGCTGCCGTCTGTGGGGTCGCACAGAGTCGGACACGACTGAAGTGACTTAGCAGCAGCAAGAATTCTATTAATGAGCCATTTTGCACCTATCACAATACTCGTACTAGAAGCATTTTATATATATTTATATACATTATTTTTCACCTATTTTTATCTATATCCCCATAGTTATTAGAGAGGAAATGGTTTAGTCACTAATCGTGTCGGACTCTTGAGACCCCATGGACTGTAGCCTACCAGGCCCCTCTGTCCATGGGATTTTCCAGGCAAGCATACTGGAGTGGCTTGCCATTTCCTTCTCCAAGGAATCTTCCTGACCCTGGGATCGAACCCAGGTCTCCTGCACTGCGAGCAGGTTCTTTATTGACTGAGCTACCAGAGAGGTCAATACATGTATGATGCTAAAAAAAGTTTATGGTTTTCCTCTCACCTTCTACAACAGAAAAGATGTACATACATGAAGTAGACAAAAACGAAAGGCTGGCCAAAGGCTGGAGTGATTAAGTAACAGGAGTTCTGATGAGGAAGGCTGGTTGGCTGTGACAAGTCTAGACTTTCTATATAGGAAGTTTTCAGGGCAGAAATCTGATTGGAAGCAGGGGTAAGGGATTTAATTGGGGCTTAGACAGTGGGCTGAATGAACTTGGAGAAGACTTGGGAGGAAGATGTGGAGTGAGCTTGATCTTTTTTTCTTTTTTAATGAACATTGGGGTGCACATATCTTTTGTTTGTTTAGATATATAACCATGAGTGGAGTTGCTGGGTCATATGGTGGTTCTTCTTTACGGTCCAACTCTCACATCCGTACATGACTACCGGAAAAACCATAGCTTTGACTATACAAACTTTTGTGAGCAAAGTTAGACCATAAAGACAACTGAGCACCGAAGAATTGATACTTTAAAATTGTGGTGCTGGGAAAGACTCTTGAGACTCCCTTGGACAGCAAGATCAAACCAGTCAATCCTGAAGCAAATCAACCCTGAATAGTCATTGGAAGGACTGATGCTGAAGCTAAAGCTCCAACACTCTGGCCTCCTGATGTGACAAGCTGACTCACTGGAAAAGACCTTGATGCTGGGAAAGACTGAAGGCAGGAAAAGAAAGGGCGACAGAGAATAAGGTTATTGGATGGCATCACCAACTCAATGGACATGAGTTTGAGCAAATTCCAGGAGATAGTGAAGGAAAAGGAAGCCTGGCATGCTACAGTCCATGGATTGCAAAGTCAGATATGACTTAGCGACTGAGCAACATGGTAGTTCTATTTTTTAATTTTTATTTTTGGCTGTTCTGGGTCTTCATTGCCTCCTTGGGCTTTTTCTAGTTGTGGTGAATGGGGGCTACTCTCTAGTTACAGTGCCTGGGCTTCTGGCTTCCCTGTTAGCTCAGCTGATAAAGAATCTGCCTGCAATGCAGGAGACCCCAGTTCAATTCCTGGGTTGGGTATATCTGCGGGAGAAGGGATAGACTACCCACTCTAGTATTCTTGGGCTTCCCTTTTGGCTGAGGCAGTAAAGAATCCGCCTGCAATGCAGGAGACCTGGGTTCAATCCCTGGGTTGGGAAGATCCCCGGGAGTAGGAAAGGCTGCCTACTCAAATATTCTGGCCTGGAAAATTCCATGGACTGTATAGTCCATGGGGCCCCAAAGAGTAGGACACAACTGAGCGACTTTCACTTCACCTCACTTCTCTTGTTGCAGAGTACAGGCTCTAGGGCATTCAGGCTCATCAGTTGTAGCCTATGGGCTCAGTTGCCCCAAGGCATGTGGAATCCTCCCAGTTGTTGTTGTTCAGTGACTAGGTCCTGTCCAACTCTTTGCAACCCCATGGATTACAGTGTGATAGGCTTCCCTGTCCTTCACTCTCTCCTGAAGTTTTCTCAAATTCATATCCATTGAATCAGTGATGCCGTCCAACCGTCTCATCCTCTGTCATCCCCTTCTCCTGCCCTCAGTATTTCCCAGAATAAGGGTCTTTTCCAGTGAGTGGACTCTTTGCATCAGGTGGCTAGAGTGTGGGAGCGTCTTCCCAGACCAGAGATCAAAGCTGTGTCGTCCACATTGGCAGGTGAACTAATAACCACTGGACCACCTGAGAGGTCAAGGGAGCTTGATCTTGAAAGATGAGTAGAATTTGGAGAGCTGCAAATGAGGAGTAGGGAGTAGGTGTTCCTAGAAGAGGGACCCTGCGGAAGCTCAGGTGTAGAGGTTGGAAACAGCAGAGCCTTGACCAGGGGATAAGGGTTAAGGAACCTGGCCAGATGAAGGAATCCTGCTAGTCAGTTCCACCCTCTGGAGGGTAAGACACCAGGTCCTTGTCTTGCTCTGCCACTTACTCACCACGTGTGCCACATCATCACCAAGTCACGCAACGTCAGCCTTTGTTTCCTCACCCATCTCCCAAAGCCGATACCCATACTACTTACTTCACAAAGTGTTTTTGAGCATAAATGATTTTGTCATTACTGTTGTTTACTCACTAAGTCTTGTCTCACTCTTTGCGACCCCATGGGCCCATGCGACCCCTAGAGCCCACCAGGCCTGTCTGTCCGTAGGCTTCCGCAGGCAAGAATACTGGAATGTATTGCCACTTCTTTCTCCAGGGCATGTTCCCCACCCAGGGATTGAACCCCGTATTCTCCTCAGTCTCCTATATTGGCAGGCAGCTTCTTCACCACTGAGCCACCAGGGAAGCATGAAATAATATATAAAGGATCAAATGATCATGCCCACCATTGCTAAATCACAAAAAGCATGCCTCAGAAGGTAGTAGGAAACACCCCTAGGCTCTATGCAAACAGTAAAACCACCCCTTCCAGAGGCTTAAGCAGCCTTATCATCACTTTATTGAGTTCATATGCAAAGTTCTGTGCAAGGCGCCAACCAGGCTTACAACTCTTTTGTTCTCCAAGATTGCTCAGATCTCTTCTGCTGTGAAACCCTTCTTGAACTCCAACCTCCTAGCAAAATTAGTCACTTTCTTCCCTGTGAACTTTATACACACCTCTGTAAATATATGATACATTGCTTTGGGATTCTTTATTTTGACAGAGAGGTTATACAATGACTGAAGCAAGAGCCCTGTACTCAGGACTGGAGATCTATCTCCAGCACCTAGAAGTTTTGTGACTTTGGCAAAGCCACACAACCTCTCTGTGACTCAGTTCCTTCATCTGTAAATTGGGACATACCTCATAGAGCTGTTATGAGAATTAAATAAGAAAAGCATTTAGTTAGAGTTTCATTAGTTTCTAGCACTATACACAATTTATTTGAAATTAATCTGTTGCTACTGGACTCCTAGTCCTTTTCTTAAGATACTATCCTGAGGCTGACTTCCAGGCATGAGCAAACCAGTCAAGGTTTATGTATATTATACTAGGATATGATGATTAAATCTTCTTTGCAATTTTCTTGCTTTATGGTCCAACTAAAACCCATTACAATAGACTTTGTTGTTTGTTTTTTTTTGATCTAGAAATGACTGAAGCAAGAGCCCTGTACTCAGGACTGGAGATCTATCTCCAGCACCTAGAAGTTTTGTGACTTTGGCAAAGCCACACAACCTCTCTGTGACTCAGTTCCTTCATCTGTAAATTGGGACATACCTCATAGAGCTGTTATGAGAATTAAATAAGAAAAGCATTTAGTTAGAGTTTCATTAGTTTCTAGCACTACTACACAATTTATTTGAAATTAATCTGTTGCTACTGGACTCCTAGTCCTTTTCTTAAGATACTATCCTGAGGCTGACTTCCAGGCATGAGCAAACCAGTCAAGGTTTATGTATATTATACTAGGATATGATGATTAAATCTTCTTTGCAATTTTCTTGCTTTATGGTCCAACTAAAACCCATTACAATAGACTTTGTTGTTTGTTTTTTTTTGATCTAGAAGAAAATAAATTTGTTTAAAGGTGTTAAGATGATCACCTGAAACTATTGAATATAAATATTACTAAATCTAACAAAAGATACAACAGGAAATCCACTTCCACTGACTCTGAAGCTACTGTGTTTGCTTTCAATCTGTATTTGCCTATATTTCTGAGAATCAGAAAAATCTGAAAACTGCCTTGGCACAACACCTCATGACTCATTTATATGCTTGTACGCAGCAGTGGGGAACTAGAAGTACTAGTCCTGACACTGTGATGTATTAAACTGCCCCAGCAAAAGAGACCAGCTGAATTGTTCAATTAGTTTTTCACCTTGGATCCGGTTCACCAGTGGTCATGCAGCCAGAGCCTAGGAAAACATTTTCCTGTAGATGGATGTTCAAGGTAATAGGATATTTTTCAAAAACATTAAATACATTTCCATTAAAATTGTCTTCCAAAATTTTGTAGATATTTTATTAGTTTTTATTTTGACAACATATTTTGGAGTATAATATAAAAAAGAAAAAAGAAAAGGATTTAGTTCTTGGGCCTGTCATGTAATTAAGTGCTGGTGACAATTAGTCCATTAGAATAAATGAACGATTTGTTAAATGAATGAATGATTGACTGAAGACATTTACACCCAAACTAGACAGAGAGCAGGCTCCTTGAATTCAGGTATTTGTCTAATTTATCTTTGTGTGCTAAGCACCTACCACAGTGCCTGAAACACAGTAAATGTCCAATAAATGGGTTATCAATGAATAAATGGATGAAAGAATGAAAACCTGTTCCTACCTCCAAGGAGCCTTATATCACATGGAGACTATGAATTAAGGTTGTTTTGACTACAGATGAGGGGCCCTCCCCGGTGGCTCAGAGGTAAAGAATTTACCTGCAATGCACAAGACAAGGACAGGGGATGTGGGTTTGATCCTGGGTCCAGTATCTCAGTCAGGAAGATCTGCTGGAGAAGGAAATTTTTGCCTAGGAAATCTCATGGACAGAGGAGCCTGGTGGGGCTACAGTCCATGGGGTGGCAAAAGAATCGACATAACGCAGCAGCTAAACAACAAAGCCAATGTTAGAAAACTGAATCAAGAAGGTCTGGACCTAACAGAAGTGGAAGATATTAAGAAGAGGTGGCAAGAATACACCGAAGAACTGTACAAAAGAAATCTTCATGATTCAGATAACCACGATGGTGTGATCACTCACCTAGAGTCAGACATCCTGGAGTGTGAAGTCAAGTGGGCCTTAGGAAGCATCACTACAAGGAAAGCTAGTGGAGGTGATGGAATTCCCACTGAGCTATTTCAAATCCTAAAAGATGATACTGTGAAAATGCTGCACTCAATATGCCAGCAAATTTGGAAAACTCAGCAGTGGCCACAGGACTGGAAGAGGTCAGTTTTCATTTCAATCCCAAAGAAAGGCAATGCCAAAGAATGCTCAAAGTACTGCATAATTGCACTCGTTTCACACGCTAGCAAAGTAATGCTCAAAATTCTTCAAGCGAGGCTTCAACAGTATGTGAACTGAGAACTTCCAGATATTCAAGCTGGATTTAGAAAAGGCAGAGGAACCAGAGATCAAATTGCCAACATCCATTGCTGCTACTGCTGCTAAGTTGCTTCAGTCGTGACCAACTCTGTGCGACCCCATAGATGGCAGCCCACCAGGCTCTGCCGTCCCTGGGATTCTCCAGGCAAGAACACTGGAGTGGGCTGCCATTTCCTTCTCCAGTGCATGAAAGGGAAAAGGGAAAGTGAAGTCGCTCAGTCGCATCCGACTCTTCGTGACCCCATGGACTGCAGCCCACCAGGCTCCTCTGTCCATGGGATTCTCCAGGCAAGAGTACTGGAGTGGGGTGCCATTGGATCATATAAAAAGCAAGAAAATTCCAGTAAAACATCTACTTCTGCTTCATCGACCATACTAAAGCCTTTGATTGTGTGGAACACAACAAACTATGGAAAATTCTTCAAGAGATGGGAACACCAGACCACCTTACCTGCCTCCTGAGAAATCTGTATGCAGGTCAAGAAGCAGTAGTTACAACCAGACATGGAACAATGGACTGGTTCCAAATTGGGAAAGGAGTATGTCAAGGCTGTATATTATCACCCTGCTTATTTAACTTATATGCAGAGTAAGTAAAGTCGCTCAGTCGTGTCCGACTCTGCGACCCCATGGACTGTAGCCTACCAGTCTCCTCTGTCCATGGGATTTTCCAGGCAATAGTACTGGAATGGATTGCCATTTCCTTCTCCAGGGGATCTTCCAACCCAGGGATCGAACCCAGGTCTCCCGCATCGTAGACAGATATTTAACCATCTGAGCCACCAGGGAAGTCCCTTATATGCAGAGTACATCATGTGAAATGCTGGGCTGGATGAAGCACAAGCTGGAATTAAGATTGCTGGGAAAAATATCAATAACCTCAGATATGCAGATGACACCACCCTTATGGCAGAAAGCAAAGAGGGACTAAAGAGCCTCTTGATGAAGGTGAAAGTGGAGAGTGAAAAACCTGGCTCAAAACTCAACATTCACAAAACTAAGATCATGGCATCTGGTCCCATCACTTCATGGCAAATGATGGGGAAACAAAGGAAACAGTGGCAGATTTTATTTTCTTGGGCTCCAAAATCACTGCAGATGGTGACTGAAGCCATGAAATTAAAAGACGCTTGCTCCTTGGAAGAAAGGCTATACAAAACTTGACAGTGTATTAAAAAACAGAGACATTACCAACAAAGGTCCATATAGTCAAAGGTATTGTTTTTTCCAGTAGTCATGTATGGATGTGAAAGTTGGACCATAAAGAAGGCTGAGTTGGACCATAAAGAAGGCCAAAGAACTGATGCTTTTGTTGGAGAAGGTTCTTGAGAGTCCCCTAGACTGCAAGGACATCAAACCAGTCAATCCTAAAGGAAATCAATCCTGAATATTCATTAGACGGACTGATGCTGAAGCTGAGCTCCAATACTTTGGCCACCTGATGCGAAGAGCTGACTCATTAGAAAAGACCTTGGTGCTGGAAAAGATTGAAGGCAAGAGGAGAAGGGGACAACAGAGGATGAGATGGTTGGATGGCATCATCTGTTGGGGTCCTTTATACGGGTAGATTTGAACATTTTGATAAACTTCTTGTACTTTGGTTTGAGAAATTTCTGCAGTTTGGTAAGAGATTTTTTTGTATAGGCCAAAATTTGGGCCATAAGTGTTTGGAAATAATAGTAATACCAGATCCAGTGTCAAGGAGACCAGAAAATCTTTTACCATTAATTTCATAAAGTTTCAGCTTTAGCATCATTCCTTCCAAAGGGCTTATCTCCTTCAGAATGGACTGTTTGGATCTCCTTGCAGTCCAAGGGACTCTCAAGAGTCTTCTCCAACACCACAGTTCAAAAGCATCAATTCTTTGGTGCTCAGCTTTCTTCACAGTCCAACTCTCACATCCACACATGACCACTGGAAAAACCCTAGCTTTGACTAGACGGACCTTTGTTGGCAAAGTAATGTCTCTGCTTTTCAATATGCTATCTAGGTTGGTCATAATTTTTCTTCCAAGGAATAAGCATCTTTAAATTTCATGGCTGCAGTCACCATCTACGGTGTGAGGGTGAATTCTTGGAGATTTTTTTATTAGCCTTCTTAGGGCAGTCCCTTTTTAAATGGTTTTTATCTCCACATGTAAAGCATCTTTCATTTCCCTTTTTAAAGATAGTAACCATTGTTTCAGCTAGCATTTGTATCTTTTCAGTTTCTGATCATAGATTGTGACAAGCCTTCAAATAATCAATAATAATCCCAGTTTCACGAATTGTAGCGATAGCTCTCTGACATTTCTGATTTGCATTTTCATAAGGAGATCCAACCAGTCCATTCTGAAGATCAGCCCTGGGATTTCTTTGGAAGGAATGATGCTAAAGCTGAAGCTCTAGTACTTTGGCCACCTCATGTGAAGAGTTGACTCATTGGAAAAGACTCTGATGCTGGGAGGGATTGAGGGCAAGAGGAGAAGGGGAAGACAGAGGATGAGATGGCTGGATGGCATCACTGACTCAATGGACATGAGTCTGAGTGAACTCCGGGAGATGGTGATGGACAGGGAGGCCTGGAGTGCTGCGATTCGTGGGGTCGCAAAGAGTCGGACACGACTGAGGGACTGAACTGACTGAACTGACTGACTGAAGCAAGTAATTTCTCTAGCTGTTTCTTGGTTTCTTCTCTGATTACAGTATGGGAAATAGCAGTTTCTAATCTAGCTAAAAAATTAGTATAACTTTCATTAGGTTTTAACAAAGGAGAGACTTTTGCAGTTGTGCCTGTTAGCAGAGGAGGAGCATTTGGAGAAGCTGGGGCAGGGCTAGTAAGAAAATTTTGAAATATTTTATGTCTAATTGGGCCCTTTTGTAAAGTTTTATCATCTAATTTATATTCAAGCAATAAGTGTTTTGTCTGTTGTTGAATATCGTGAGGGTTAGAAATCAATAGGAATATTTTTTTCTTGCTTGGCGGCTCATTCAAGTTTTCTTTGTTCAGTTCAGTTCAGTTCAGTCGCTCAGTCGTGTCCGACTCTTTGCGACCCCATGAATCGCAGCACGCCAGGCCTCCCTGTCTATCACCAACACCCGGGTTCACTCAGACTCACGTCCATTGAGTCCGTGATGCCATCCAGCCATCTCATCCTCGGTCGTCCCCTTCTCCTCCTGCCCCCAATCCCTCCCAGCATCAAGGTCTTTTCCAATGAGTCAGCTCTTCGCATGAGGTGGCCAAAGTACTGGAGCTTCAGCTTTAGCATCATTCCTTCCAAAGAAATCCCAGGGCTGATCTCCTTCACAATGGACTGGTTGGATCTCCTTGCAGTCCAAGGGACTCTCAAGAGTCTTCTCCAACACCACAGTTCAAAAGCAGCAATTCTTTGGTGCTCAGCCTTCTTCACAGTCCAACTCTCACATCCATACATCAACCACTGAAAAACCATAGCCTTGACTAGACGGACCTTCGTTGGCAAAGTAATGTCTCTGCTTTTGAATATACTGTCTAGGTTGGTCATAACTTTTCTTCCAAGGAGTAAGCGTCTTTTAATTTCATGGCTGCAGTCACTATCTGCAGTGATTTTGGAGCCCAAAAAATAAAGTCTGACACTGTTTCTACTGTTTCCCCATCTATTTCCCATGAAGTGATGGGACCAGATGCCATGATCTAAGGATTACATTTAACCACTGTTTGAAAGCAAGCCTCTATTCACTGGTGTGAAACCAAAAGTCTCTGAGGTTTAAACAAACGGTGAAGTAAAGTAGAGAAATGATGGGGCTCTCCCGCTGTGTGACTCATGTCTTAGTACCTACCGACTTCAGCAGGCCCTGACCTCAGTGGTCCCTGAGTCCCTCCGACTGAAATGCATGTGTACCAGAGTCCCTGTTCTGGGGCGCCACCTGTTGGGGTCCTTTAACGGACGAGGACCTGGTGGTCCAGAGGCGACGATAAGAAAGTGAAAGAGAGAGGCTGATACTCCCTGGTTTACCAAGACGGGTCTCTGTGCCCCAAACAATCAGCCAAAGAGAGAGAGAGAGAAATAAAGACACGGGGAGCCCAGCTCTGATGGAGCAAAGGTGTTTTAATGATTTCTCTGTGAGTGTATAAAGGCTGTGGTAAAGAGGTTTCTTTCGACGGTGATAAAGATCAGAAAACCAAATGTACAGCAACTGTTACCAAGGGAACAAGAGATTAATAATGGTCACAAGATCAGGAGACAATCCATATCTCAAGAAAGGGGACTGAGACTCAGCAGTTTTGTCGTAAAGAGAATGTTTACTAGAGGAGATCCAAGCCTGTGTCACATAATGACCTCAGTTCCTGGGAGCAGCGTGCTCCCAAAACAGCACGTAGGAATCCTCCTGTTAAACATTCCCTGATAATCACCAACTCAATGGACATGAGTCTGAGCAAGCTCTGGGAAATGGTGAAGGACAGGGAAGCCTGGCGTGCTGCAGTCCATGGGATCATAAATAGCTGGATACCACTGAGCGACTGAAGAACAACAATCAAGAAGTGTATATTTATTACCTCTCTCCTCAAATGGCAACCCACTCCAGTGTTCTTGCCTGGAGAATCCCAGGGATAGGGGAGCCTGATGAGCTGCCGTCTATGGGGTCACACAGAGTTGGACATGGCTGAAGTGACTTAGCAGGAGCAGCAGCAGCAAGATGGGTAAGTGTTGGGACCCAGAAAAAAATCCCAGACCTTAGCAACAGAAAACTATCGACCTTTCCTGTAGAACCTCACTTCTGAGGCCTAACTGTAGTCACTTACAACTTTCACATTCCCTAGGTTATGTTTATAAATTCCTAGGAGACAGAACGCTGATTGGCCCAGCATAAGCTATCTAATGCTTGAGCAATCAATGATGGCCAAAGCCCAAGTTCAAGCTGTTGGAGGTGAGGAATCAGTTACAGAGAAGGAGGATTCACTGCAGGGAAAGAACAACCCTATCATTATCCACTACAAGAAATGAGAATGAAAAGGACAAATAACAATTGTTTGGAGGAGGCTTCCAGGAAAGCACATTAAAAAGGGCCAAGCAGGACTGTAGCCTAGGAAGAGAAATAAACTAAGAGAAACTGGGCTATATCATTGGAGGAGCAGCTGGCCTGCATTGTCAAAGAGGTGTCTCATTGCATGCAACACAAGTTAATGCTGCCTGACTTGCACTGTGGAAACAGTGAGAGACTTTATTTTGGGGGGCTCCAAAATCACTGCAGTTGGTGACTGCAGCCATGAAATTAAAAGATGCTTGCTCCTTGGAAGAAAAGTTATGACCAGCCTAGACAGCATATTAAAAAACAGAGACATGACTTTGCCAACAGAGGGTCCGTCTAGTCAAGGTTATTGTTTTTCCAGTAGTCATGCATGGATGTAAGAGTTGGACTATGAAGAAAGCTGAGCGCCAAAGAATTGATGCTTTTGAACTGTGGTGTTGGAGAAGACTCGAGAGTCCCTTGGACTGCAAGGAGATCCAACCACTCCAACCTAAGGGAAATCGGTCCTGGGTGTTCATTGGAAGGACTGATATTGAAGCTAAAACTCCAATACTTTGGCCACCTGATGCGAAGAGCTGACTCATTTGAACAGACCCTGATGCTGGGAAAGATTGAAGGCAGGAGGAGAAGGTGATGAGATGATTGAATGAGATGAGATGGTTGAATGGCATCACCAACTCAATGGACATGAGTTTGAATAAACTCTGGCAGTTGGTGATGGACAGGGAGGCCTGGCGTGCTGTAGTCCATGGGGTCTCAAAGAGTCGGATGTGACTGAGAGACTAAACTGAATGGAACTGAACTGACTTGCACAGGTGGAAATTCACTGGAAGGTTATCTGCAGCTTAGAGACCTGGCTGAAGACTGGAGGTTCAGGCTTCGAAAAACTCAAGAGCCAGAGGAGAGCCAGAGCGCTAGGCAGCATGGGCCTTAGCAAGGGTTTTTGACAGAAGCTGGTGAGTGCACCACCACTGAAATAAATGAGCTCTAATGAGCTCTTCCATCCTTGAGTCACTTACATGAGTCAGTCATGGGAAAGAGTATCTGACTGGCTGAGTCTGGGTCACATTGGTCCACAGGGGTGGTGGCACCCAATCAACCAAAAAATGTATGTGAGGTCAGAAAGACTCAAACAACTGAGCAACTGAGCACCCACGCTCAAGGCATTTGCAGTCAGAACTCGGAAACGAGACACGAGATTTCAGGGAGCAGGCTGCTGCAGCCTATCTCTCAGTGGTAGAATTCTGCCTTGTGTTTCCTCTGCTCTAGAAGCACTTCTCTGCCAGTGTCTCCTCTGTCCTACTCAGCTGCCACACCTGCACTGGCCCCCTGCACTTCCCAAGGGCACTCGGTCTGCTGATTATTCTGATCATCTGTGGCTCTGCTTCAGGATGTGGACTTTTGCTTCTGGCTCCAGGAAGGAGGGGTGGTGCTGCAGATAACGATTATGATGATGGTGGTGGTATTACTCAAGACTCTGCCTTGCGAGTTTTGAAACGGAATTCAAGTTCGATTAAGCATAGAGGAGGTTTGGCTCACATAACCAAAAAGACAAGAGGTAGGGTAGATCCGACTGGATCTGTTGTGATCAAGAATCTGTCTCCATCTCTGGTTTAGTGTCTCTCTGAGTTGGCTTCATTCCCAAATAGGGGGGCCACCATGCGATGGTAAAGATGTAGCACGGCTGGCTGGCAAGCTTGCCTTCCACCCGCTTTAAAATCTCAACTTTTTAAAGAGAGAGAATGCTTCTTTTTCGGGGTCTCAGTGAGATTCCCAGTGAAGCTCCCACTGGCCCAGCTCAGGTCACATGTCTCAGGCGGATGGTAAGTTGATTGGTCAGGCATGAACCTTGTGCCCACCCACTCCTCCAATTATGAGCCACAGAATCTAAGAATGAGAGACCAATAGTTTTCCAAATGGAAGAGATGGGTGCTCTAAGCAGAAAAAGGCATGTTGGGCATGCATAAGCAACAGATGTCCCTTATACTGCTCATGTTAAATATAATGACAAGAAACAAAAGGCAGGAACGCTTAGGAGACTCTCAACACTTTTAGACAATGTTATAAGACATATGGATTCTAGATACATCAAATCTAACTGCCAAAATTTACCCCAAATTTACGTTTGATTAAAATGAGTGTCATATTTATCAACTTGTCATCTCAGAGCAGTTAATAAATTTTGTAGTTGTATAAGAAAAATAGAAATACCAACTTTACAGACAGAATTTACTCTTTAAGAGAGTATTCATTGTGACAAAGGACTCATAGATGACCATACTGGCTCTGAATGCTATGTATTGTTGATTTTATTTTATTTTTTAAATATTTATTTATGTATTTGGCTACATCTGGTCTTAGTTGGCATGTAGGGTCTAGTTCTCTGACCAGGGATTGAACCCAGGCCCCCTGCATTGGGAGTGCGGAGTCTTAGCCACTGGACCACCATATTGTTGATTTTAAAAGACATAAATTGAATTGTACTCTATGTAAATCATACCTCAATTTAAAAAATAGTTAAAAGAAAAATGACACAAATTAGAAGAGTCATTCATCCCTAGGCTATGTGGCATGTGTATTCTATGGGGCAATGATGTTTACATATTTAAACAGAATTTGTTTACGGTGAGAATGGACTGGTTGGATCTCCTTGCAGTCCAAGGGACTCTCAAGAGTCTTCTCCAACACCACAGTTCAAAAGCAGCAATTCTTCGGCGCTCAGCCTTCTTCACAGTCCAACTCTCACATCCATACATGACCACAGGAAAAACCATAGCCTTGACTAGACGGACCTTAGTCGGCAAAGTAATGTCTCTGCTTTTGAATATACTATCTAGGTTGGTCATAACTTTTCTTCCAAGGAGTAAGCGCCTTTTAATTTCATGGCTGCAGTCACCATCTGCAGTGATTTTGGAGCCCAAAAAAACAAAGTCTGACACTGTTTCTACTGTTTCCCCATCTATTTCCCATGAAGTGATGGGGCCAGATGCCATGATCTTCGTTTTCTGAATGTTGAGCTTCAAGCCAACTTTTCCACTCTCCTCTTTCACTTTCAACAAGAGGCTTTTTAGCTCCTCCTCACTTTCTGCCATAAGGGTGGTGTCATCTGCATATCTGAGATTATTGATATTTCTCCCAGCAATCTTGATTCCAGCTTGTGTTTCTTCCAGTCCAGCATTTCTCATGATGTACTCTGCATATAATTAAATAAGCAGGGTGACAATATACAGCCTTGACGTACTCCTTTTCCTATTTGGAACCAGTCTGTTGTTCCATGTCCAGTTCTAACTGTTGCTTCCTGACCTGCATACAGATTTCTCAAGAGGCAGGTCAAGTGGTCTGGTATTCCCATCTCTTTCAGAATTTTCCACAGTTTACTGTGATCCACACAGTCAAAGGCTTTGGCATAATCAATAAAGCAGAAATAGATGTTTTTCTGGAACTCTCTTGCTTTTTCCATGATCCAGCGGATGTTGGCAATTTGATCTCTGGTTCCTCTGCCTTTTCTAAAACCAGCTTGAACATCAGGGAGTTCACGGTTCACGTATTGCTGAAGTCTGGCTTGGAGAATTTTGAGCATTACTTTACTAGCATGTGAGATGAGTGCAATTGTGCGGTAGTTTGAGCATTCTTTGGCATTGCCTTTCTTTGGGATTGGAATGAAAACTGACCTTTTCCAGTCCTGTGGCCACTGTTGAGTTTTCCAACTTTGCTGGCATATTGAGTGCAGCACTTTCACAGCATCATCTTTCAGGATTTGAAACAGCTCAACTGGAATTCCATCACCTCCACTAGCTTTGTTCGTAGTGATGCTTTCTAAGGCCCACTTGACTTCACATTCCAAGATGTCTGGCTCTAGATTAGTCATCACATCATCATGATTATTGGGGTCATGAAGATCTTTTTTGTACAGTTCTTCCGTGTATTCTTGCCACCTCTTCTTAATATCTTTTGCTTCTGTTAGGTCCAGACCATTTCTATCCTTTATTGAGCCCATCTTTGCATGAAATGTTCCCTTGGTATCTCTAATTTTCTTGAAGAGATCTCTAGTCTTTCCTCTTCTGTTCTTTTCTTCTATTTCTTTGCATTGATCCATTTGTATATAGAACTCTTCAAAGATTTTGCTGTCTTCCCCATCATTTTCTTTATACTCACTTGACAATGCTACATATTCTTATACAAAATGACTTCCTTTAAAATGGCTTTTTTGGGGGGGCTTCCTTGCCTACAACTAAAGAACACCCTTATCTTCACCAAAGATACTGGCGGATTCTTCACCATCGAAGCCACTTGCAGTCAATACATCCTATCTCATGCAGACTTACATACCACATTTATTGTGAGTCTCAAGGAAGCCAAGGGCAGCTGCTCTCCATAGTCAGGAAGCAGGAAGAAGAAAGCCATCGCATCCTTAGGGAGTTACTCTTCCAGCCTCATCTCTCCTTCTCTCTGAGAATCTGTGTCCTTTCTTCTTTACAGACCAGTGTTCACTGATTTGACATTCAGGTGGCAAAGCCCTCCCTGCCTGCACCTCCTGCATCTAAGAGATCAGCTCAGGTTGCAATTAGCATCTTCAGCTCAATTCCAAAGTCTAGAAGAACGAACGGGCTTGGCGCAGTTGTTTGTCCGGTACTTTCTGGTTCAGTTAACACCATGGAGGCAAAGACCCGTTTAAGTGCTTAAACTCTAACATGGCTGCTGAGAGTACACCCAGAAACCTAATTCTCTCTCTGTGTGTGTGAAATCCTCAGAGGAGGGGCAGGCATGGGCTAAAAGCTACCCCAAAGAGTCTATCTTATTGGGTCAGGAAGAGAGGAAGGGAGATTAAAAATCAGGTTAATCTGTCAGGGAGTGGGTGCGAAGGGGCCACTCAGCCTGAGAGATGAACAGATTCCAAGAGCAGGTGAAAAGCTGAGAGAGGTAACAGCCATCCCAGGGGGGTCTGAAAATTCCTCAGAAGTCAAAATTCGATCTTGTAAGGACTTTTCTTCAATCAAGAGTGCGACAAAAAAAAAAAAAAAAAAGAGTGCGGAAGAGAAGTGAGTGAAGAAATAAGAAGGGCAGAAAGGACTGGCCCTGGAGAAAACCAAGAGGGTGGGGTTGGGCGTCTCTTCTAACCCTCCAGCCCCGCCCCTCGCCACAAGAGGGAAAGCCCGGACTGGAGGTTTTTCTATGAAAGCCCACAGGGAACTTGTGTTTGCCTGCGTTCCCTAGCAATCGCAGGCCGCCGCGTTTCTCTGCAGAAGAGTCACAGAAGCAGATTGGGGTCAGCCTTGATTCGGTTTCCCTGCGGAGATCTGAACACTGCGGGGAGGTCCGAGGGTCGCCGGGCTCCCATGTGTCCTGAACTGATAAAAGGCAGCGGGTGGGGGCTGCGCCTGCGAGTGGGGCGGGGGCATTTCCGAGAAGGAGGGCGAGGGAGGCGGCGGGCGGGGGAGAAGCGTGTGATGCCCAAGCTCTTTGCCCTCTCCCCCTGCGCGCGGGGAAAGGACCAGCGGCGGAAGGGATGCGCTGGCCGGGGAGATTGAAGCCTGTGTTTGGCAAAAGCACCGGAAGGAAATCGGGGAGGCAAGATAGCAGGGGGTTTGGAGTGACAGTGGGGACGGTTCTGGGAACCCAGAAGCCAGGGTGACTAACTGCCCTTCCCTGTTTCTCCGCATTCCTACGTGGTCCGTCCCCACCGCACTCAGCCCCCTTCCCCCGCTCCCCCACTCCTATTTCATCACTGGGCTCCTCCCTAAGAAGTCAGAACACCAGTGTGCTCTGCACATAGGGGGCGATCCACACATATTTCCTTAATGAGTGTATGGAACTCTGTGCCTGGAACAAATATATAAACAGGTCATAAACAAACATGCGTGCTTGCTAAGTCGCTTAGGTCGTGTCCGACTGTGCGACGCTACGGTCTGCAGCCCGCCAGGCTCCTCCGTCCATGATGAACAAACATACTGATCGTCTAAATAAGGGAGTCCTCAGGGAGGAAAGTGAACTTTTCTGCCAAATCCACTTTACTCTTTGAAATCTGCGTTTGTTTTGTGCGGGTAAAGAATGAGGAAGTAGGAAAAAGATTTGGAACCACTGGGTCATTTAGTAATTTCCCAGATGAATTCCAGGGGAACTTTCTGTTGAAATGAGATTTTTTTTACCTGGATGGCTAAACAAACAAACAAAAAGGATGAAAACAGTAACAGCAAAACCAACAGCTGCTCTCCTGCCCCATCCTCAGTGAAGAACTGGTTTTAATAAACATGCCTCTACTGCTACTCTGGGTTACTGATAAAGAACTAAAGCCCAGATGGATGTGAACTAAAGTTATTGTGGTAATCCTTTCATAATATATGTAAGTCAAATCATTCTGCTGGCCACCTTAAACTTATAAAGTATTGAAGGCCAGTTCTATCTCATAAAACTGAAAAATAAATTTAGTGCCAAAAAAAAAAAAAAACCGCTGAGGCTCAGGGAGGCTAAGTGACTTACTCAGTGTCACACAGCAAAGAAGGAAAGAAAGAGGGCCACAACTAAAAAGGCACAGGAATTTGAGTAGAAAATTCCATCCAACTTCCAGGCCATCAGAAAGCTATGGCCTACAGGCCAAATTCTGCCTGCTATCTGTTTTTTGTACAGCTTGAGAACAGAGAATACTTTTTATATTTTAGGTAGTTAAAAAAAAAGATAACTTCTTTAATAGTGATCAAAAGAAAAATAATATTTTTTGACAGGTAAAAATTATATGAAATTCAACTGTCAGTGTCTATAAACATAGTTTGATGGGTACACAGCCATGCCCATTCACTTACAGCTGCATTCACACTAAAAAGATGGAACTGAGTAGTTAGCACATAAACTGTAAGTGGTCTGCAAACAAACTCTGGAATATTTACTTTCTGTCTCTTTACAGAAAAAGCTTGCTGTCTCCAGGTTGGGAATTCTCAGCAGTTCCTTAGGTTTTCGATGACTTTGGAAGTCTCAGATTCTGGGAGGATCTGAGATGTGAGGGAGTGAGAGGTGAAGGGAAAGAGGACTGCAGATGTTGTGGTTCTTTGGTTAAAGGCCCAGACACTTAGGGCAAGTTCAGGGCCAGCTGTAGGCAGGACAAAAAAAAAAAGACAGGGCCAATGTAAGGTGCTCTGCAGTAATTAGGAAACCAGGACCAACCAGACTTTCTGAGACTCTCCCATAATGTGTTCTGGACCCTGATTATAAATAAGGGGTTATAAACAAGTTCCTAGGATGCTGCACAAGAGGCTCCTCCTGCTATGAGGAGACTGACTACACACTGCAAATTACAAGAGATTCTGGCTATCATGTCGGGCGATGCCAGCTTCTCACCAAGCCCTGCCCCTCCTCCTGCTCTATTAGCTAACACTTACTGAACATGCCCTGCGTGCCAGGCATTATGCTCAGCCCCCTTTCAAGCATTATATCCTTCGTGAGCTAGACCTCAGCTATGTATTCCTCATTTTGCAGATGAGGAAATTGAGCCTTAGACTAAGGTGACACTCTGGTGACTAAACCAGGAAGTGGGTGGGGTCAGGATTCAGACTCAGGCCAGTCCAATTTGATAATGTCTTAAAAAAATTTTTTTTAATTTCTTTTTGGCTGTCCTGGGTCTTCGTTGCTTTGTGCGGGCTCTTCTCTAGCTGTGGTGAGTGGGAGGTACTCTCTGTTTGTGGTGTGTGGCTCCTCATTGTGGCGGCCTCTCTCGGGAGGCACGGGCTCCAGGGTTTCACGGATTTTATGAAGCACATGCGCCTCGTGGTTGTGGCTCCTGGGCTCAGTTGCTCAAGCAACTCAGTTGCACAAGCCCAGTTGCTCTGTGGCATGTGGGGTCTTCCGCACCCAGACGCATCTCCTGCATTGGCAGGCAGGTTCTTTACCACTGAGCCACCAGGGAAGCCCCAGTAATATCTTTCTTAAGCAGCACACTGTGTTGTCAGTGAAGGGAGCTAAATATGTCTGAGTCCATGCAACGTCTTTGAGCAGGATGGGAGTGAGTCATTCAGGGTCTGGCCAGGAGAAAGGAAACCACGGTGAGTCCTTGAGACAAAGGGAGTTCAATGCAGACAACTGGCAATAGAAAAGCTGAGAAGCCGAAGGAGAACTGTGAGACAGCTCAGAAATGAGCAATGCCAAGGCAGCTACCAGTGCTCCTCCGCTGAACAGGGGTCTTCATCTCTTCAAGATGCTCTAATAAAAGACCGCGGACTGGGTGGTTCACACAACAGAACTTTATTTCTCAGAGTTCTAGAGGCCAGGATGTCCAAGATCAAGGTGCCAGCAAGGTAGGGTTCATTCTGAGGTCGCTTCTCTAGGAGCTACCATCTCACTGTGCTGTGCGTGAGGGGGCAGAGAAAGGGGAAAGGAAGAGAGAGAGAGAGCTCTCTGGTGTGTCTCCTTAGAAGGACCAGGACCCTGATGACCATGTTTAACCGTAATCACCTCGTAAAGGACGTATCTCCAAGCACAGCTACAGTGAGGTCTAGGGCTTCAACATATGGATTTGGCGGGGGAGGGGGGGGAACACAGCCATTCAGTTGATGACGAAGAAGGGAGACGGTGTTATGGAGCTCAGGGCCTGGATCAATTAGTTTTAGTCAGAACTCTGGAGGGCCTGTCCAGTAAGAGCTAGAGGCACCAAAAGCATGCAGCAGCTGCTAAAGATGCATCAAGGCAATGAGAAAAGTAGAAAATACTCTGGCCTTTCCCTTTCTCCCGCCTCCTTATTTCTTGTCTTTTGTTGGCCAGACCCAACAGAAAGCCGCCTGACTCAAGAAGTGCAGTCTATAGGAGTCAGTTCTGCTTTGACACGGAGCAAGGAGAAGAGGTAAATAGATCTGGACCAAAGGGTTTCATAGAAATTCTCCTGCTCTGTGCTTGACACACATCGCTTAGGTTGTCATTACTCAGAGCTGTGGTGAATTGCCTACCAAGAACTCACAATGAATTAAAGTATAAATTCAACATACATATGATGAAAACACTTCACTCAGTCATGTCCATCTCTTTGCAATCGCATGGACTGTAGCCTGCCAGGCTCCTCTGTCCATGGGGATTCTCCAGGCAAGAATACTGGAGTGAGTTGCCATGCCCTGCTGCAGGGGTCTTCCCAACCCAGGGATCAAACCCAGGTCTCCTGCATTTCATGCAGATTCTTTATCATCTAAGCCATCAGGGAAGCCCAAGAATATTGGAGTGGGTAGCCTATGCTTTCTCCAGGGGATCTTCCCGACCCAGGATTGGAACCAGGGTCTCCTTCATTGCAGGTGGATTCTTTACCAGCTGAGCTACCAGGAAAGCCAAAGGTGCCAAAGACATTTACATACATATATAATATTATATATTAAATACATATATGATAGTTATATATATGTAAACATTTATATACCTATATTTATATATGTGTGTGTGTGTGTGTGTGTGTGTGTGTAATATATGGGCTTCCCAGGTGCCACTAATGGTAAAGAACCTGCCTGCCAATGCAGAAGACATAAGAGACATGGCTTGGACATCTGGGTCAGGAAGATTTCCTGAAGGAGGGCATATGAAACCATCCCAGTATTCTTGCCTGGAGATTCCTATGGATAGGTGAGTCTGGCAGGCTACAGTCTGTAGGGTCCCAAAGAGTCAGACACAACTGAAATGACTTAGCATGCATGCACACATAATATGTACACACACAGTATGATCTTATTTGTGTATGTCTTACAGTAATTAACACTACAACTGCTGTAATAAACCACCCCAAAGAGGCCACAGCCTGATAGAATAGCAGTCTCATGTGGGTTAGAGGTTCTTCCAAGTGGCTCACCCTTCAGGAATGACTCATGACGGGATCCTCCTCTCACATGACGGTACACTTTTAGAGTCCTTCATTCCCGTGCAAACATCGAAAGCCATCCACACGAGAGAAGGACTGTGCAGAAGAATGGGTACGTCCCTTTAGGGGATCCTTCTGGAGGTGGTGTTCCTCACTTCTGCCTACCTTCCACTGGACAGAGCTCAGTCATAGAGTTACAACTTAACTGCAAGTTAGGCTGAGAAATGAGATCTTTCTGCAGGCCCAGGAAGAAGAAAAGGACTTGATGAGCTACTGTGTTAAAAAAAAAAAAAAAGCAAACATATGCTTGTACATGCATGGAAATGTTTCTGAAGGATATACATAAGCAGGACCAGCAATATGATTTGGGGGCCCAGTGCAAAATGAAAATGCTAGGCCCTTGCTCAAAACTGATTAAGAATTTCAGATGGTAATGGCGGAGCATTAAACTAAGTTTAGAATACTGAGCATGGAGGTCTGGGTGACTACGGGGATAGTATACCCTGGAAGCTGGCCCTGATAAGACACTCCTAACAGGATACTTCTGTAGAGTGGTACTGGGGACTAGGGCGGGGGTGGGGGCGGGGGAATTTACTTATCGTTTGTTACTCTAGCATGTTTTTTTCCAGGTACCTGTATTACAGCAATACTTTGAAAATATTTCACTCATAATGGATTTTAGTTGAGACATACACAGCCACCTCAAGAGGCAGAATGCCTTCTAAGTTAGCAGAACCTGACACAATAGGCTGATTAAAGCCATCGGCCTCTCTCAAGAAAAAATATGTCTGTTCGAAAGGGGTTTGTTCTGCAATGGGTGCTCAAAAGGGGAGTTGCAAAAAAGCAAACATTGACAGTTTCCTATCTAAGCTTTGTCCTGGGAGGGTGATTTGTGTGTATCTGGTATATATAGCTGTAATTTTATGTATCATTATATAGAGCATCTGATGAGTATGTAACTACTTTATGAGTTTAAACTTATGGTATTTACTTCTCAAATCAATGAGAAAATATAAATCATTTTGATACATAGGAAAAAAATAGACAACTTTGCAACCTATTGTGTTATCAGAGTTAGTAGTTTTGCTTCGTTTGCCCATGTCTTGGTCAGGATAGGTTAGATTATGCTGCCGTAACAAACAATCCTGACATCTCAGTGGCATGTGACAAGGGTTTATTTCTCATTCAGACTCTTTATCCAGTAGGGAGTAGGCTCTGTCCATGTTGCCTTTACCCCAGAGCCTGGCTCTCCTCATTGTGGTCCAGAGAAGAAAGGACAATGATAAGCAACTGCTAGCTATAGAAGTGATACAGATCACTTCCACTCAAATTTTGCCCCAAACAAACCACAAGGGCAAGCCTGATGTCAACAAGGCAAGGAAATACAATCTTATCCAAGGGAGAAAACAGCAAATACTCTTAGACAACAATACAGTCTACCATCGCAAGACAATATAGAAGCTGGATTCATGAGAAACAATAAAAGTTCAACTGACAACTTCAAGGATTAAAATCAAATGAATCCCCAAGCTTGAGGTAAAAATGAGAAAGTTTATTTCAAAATGAATCACTAGGCACTAAGCTTATTCTTATCATAATTGTAAAAGTCAGATTAGAAGCACCCATCTTAGAACAAATATTAAACTCTTTATATTATGTTATCACCATCTGGTACGTTACGCATTCACTTTTTATTGCCCAACTGACTTTTACCCTGTGATAAGAGCAAGTCTCTAGGAGATACACCTGACCTTTGCTCTGCATTCAATTGAGTGCAGAGGGCATGTTCTCCTTGGGTGTACACGCTGGATGATTTCCCATGAGCAGCCATGCCCATTTATCATCAGGTTAGTTGCTTCTTCATTGTTGAACATTGCTGTTGAATATGCAGGAGTTCTCTGGATATTGAGCGTTAATCCCTTATCAGGAATTTGTAAATATTTTCTCCATTCTATGAGTTGCCTTTTCATCTGTGGATAGTGTCTTTGGAGGGGCTTCCCAGTGGTAAAGAATCCACCTGCCAATGCAGGAGGCACACGAGACATGGGTTCAATCCCTGGGTTGGGAAGATCCCCAGGAATAGGAAATGGCAACTGGTTCCAGTATTCTTACCTGGAAAATTCCATGGAGAGAGGAACGTGGTGGGCTATGGTCCATGGGTTTGCAATGAGTTGGACACAACTGAGCAAATGAGCGCGCACACACACACACACACACACGAGAACTTCAGTCAGTGTCCTGTTTATAAGATGTTCAAGTGTATTCATAGACATGCCAGGAAAACCCATCCCAAGGACTGCTGTAAAGCCTAGCTGTGTTAGTTACCAGGCTGTGGTATCCAAATAAAGAAATAGATGGGATTTGAAAATCAAATGCCCAAAAAGGTCAGGAGATAACTTAGTTGATGAAAATGATGACAAAGAGCACTTGACCTTCAGACTTATTGTCAGCAGGCTATGGGGAAGGAAGACTGATAAAGGGAAGAATCTTAGCTTCTAGAAAAAACAGGTGCTGCTTAGCTCCAACCAGTGTTTTCTCCACAGGGAAGGAAAAAGCAAACCTTTCTTTCAAAGTTGCAAATTAATTTATGTGTGAAACCTGCTAATTTTAAATCTCACTAATTCAAACTTTTGAACAACTGTGTGAGTCAATCAAAACACTTTTGGAGGCTCTGCTTGGAGCTATCAATCTGTCATCTCTGAGGTAGGAAACCAGGATAGAGATTTGAAGGAGGGAGGAGAAATCTGGAGGGAAGTCAAGGAGGAGTCCCAGAAGATGGAATAGGAATGGAGCAGAGCGGGAGGAGGAAAGAGATGTGGTCTGCTCCTTGAGGGAGAGCCCACTCAGTCCCTCAGTTGTGTCCGACTCATTGCGACCCCATGGACTGTAGCCTTCCAGGCTCCTTTCTCCATGAGATTCTCCAGGCAAGAATACTGGAGTAGGTTGCCATGCCCTCCTCCAGGGGATCTTCCCAACCCAGGGTTCAAACCCGCCTCTCCTGCTTTGGCAGGGAGTTTCTTCACCACTGAGCCACCTGGGAAGCCCTAGAGGGAGAGACACATGGAAAAAAGACAGAGATGTTGAGACGGAATATTTAGAAAGTTTCATGATGTGTAAACTCTTCGCTCTTCTTTTCATAAAACCTCTGGTGGCTCAGATGGTAAAGTGTCTGCCTATAATGCGGGAGACCCCGGTTCAATCCCTGGATTCCCTGGAGAAGGAAATAGCACCCCACTCCAGTACTCTTGCCTGGAAAATTCCATTGATGGAGGAGCCTGGTAGGCTGTAGTCTACTACTAAGTCACTTCAGTCGTGTCCGACTCTGTGCGACCCCATAGACGGCAGCCCACGAGGCTCCCCTGTTCCTGGGATTCTCCAGGCAGGAACACTGGAGTGGGTTGCCATTGCCTTCTCCAATGCATGAAAGTGAAAAGTGAAAGTGAAGTCGCTCAGTTGTGTCCAACCCTCAGCGACCCCATGGACTGCAGCCTTCCAGGCTCCTCCTTCCATGGGATTCTCCAGGCAAGAGTACTGGAGTGGGGTGCCATTGCCTTCCTCGAGGCTGTAGTCTATGGGGCTGCAAAGAGTCGGACATGACTGAGCGACTCACTTTCTTTTTTCCTTTCAGGAAAATGGACCTTCTGCATTGGTGATTTTGGAGTCGGATCTGTGCTTTCTTTGTACAGTGGTTCCTCGGTTCCAGGACCCCTGTGCGTACCTAAATCCGAGGATGCTCAAGTCCTCCATGGACGATGGCTACCGCAGTGGGTGTTCTGTATGTGGGATGCAGGCCTTGTCCATCACTGTGTTGAGATCGGCTCCGAAGAGGCCCATTACATTTGAGTTGTGTTCTAGTCTCCACACAACGCCCTCTTGTTCTGAGTCCAGATTGCAATCCGGTTTCCCAGAAGGGAAGGAGAGGCCAGGTGGGTGGGAAATTCAGAGCTTGGGCCTCAGGAGCATGAAGAACTGGGTTTGAACCGTGGGTCCACCACTTATTTGCTGTAAACATTTCTGAACCCCCTTGCAAAGTGGGGATAAAATTAGCACCCACTGTACAGTGTCATTCAGTCAGTTCAGCCGCTCAGTCGTGTCTGGCTCCTTGCGACCCCATGGACAGCAGCACGCCAGGCCTCCCTGTCCATCACCAGCTCCCGGAGCCTGCTCAAACTCATGTCCGTTGCATCGATGATGTTGTATAGTGTTGTAGAGAGACTAATTAAAGAAGATGAAGATAAAATGCTCAGCGCAGTACCTAGCACGCAGTAGGCACTCAACAGAGTAAATGGAACTGTTACTGTGACCATTTTTCGATTTTTATTTTCATTTGTAATCACAAGCTCATAGAGAAACTGCTGGTCAGCAAACACAAGTAGCCTATCAATCTGTTTACAGGGTCTACTTCTTACTAGAAAATGATTAAACTGCTTTTCTGGTTTTGTGCTTCAGTCTCTTGGGGTTTGGTGACGTGAGTCAGCCATTGGAGCATGAGTCCTGCTTTACAGTCTGGCATTTTTCTGTTTATGGAGAAATTTGCCTCCTGCCCTGGAGGGGGAGGACTATTCCCACAGCCTGTGAGCTCCTCTGGACAGGAACTGGGTATGAAAGCTGTGCTGTCCTAGGCTGAGTCTAAAGACAAGAGAGCGAAGTAACCCAGAGAGCACAGTTTCATTACTGTGAAGGGAAATACCGCATCAGTGGGCTCCCTTAGTTTTGGTGATATGAGTAAGTAGGAGCTTGGCTCTGAGGAAATCATATAAGAAAGCCTTCCTATCTATGGCTTTAGTAAAAGTCACTTTATACACAGACCTTTTATGATCAATTGGTATAAGGACCTCAGGACTTCTGGAACCAAAGATTCCCTCTTCTTAACCCTTTCCAGTGGAAGCTGGAAAATTCTGTTTGGGTGAATCTGGATGGTTCTTGACCTGGATCTTATAGCAGCAGCATCACTTCAACCCAGGACTGCTGGAATGAAACTGCCGTGAGAAAAGTCTCCATTTACAACTCGGATTAATATGGCATTGCACACACACATCTGGAATGCTAGAAACTAAACTGAAAACAGTGATTATCTTGTTCTGGTGGAATGGCTGACAACTTTCACTTTCTACTGTAAACATGTGTGTGATTGTATTTTTCACCAGACTGTATTACTTTCATAATCAGGAAGAATTTTTAAACAAAATCCTGTATTTTCATTTTGAAGGAAAAAAAAGGAAGACATGGTAACAACCTAGTAACTTGAGTACTTCGGGTGGACAAAAAAGTGTTTCTTTAGTGCTTGTTGGCTAAATTAGAGGACAGAGAGCAGAGAATGCCATTGGGAGGAAGAAGGGGTGGAGGGGGGGAACACAGGCTGGTCCTGCCAGGGGACAGGGGACAGCGGGGACTGTGGACAGCCCTCCCATGGCAGCAGCTGGCTGGGTCAGCACAAACCCTGATGGTCCTGGCTGACTTGGGTTTATTAATTTAGAGATGGGAATTAAGAATCAGTTGTTTTGGCAACCAGCTCAAAGTTACACCCTGTTTCTTATTCTTAGTTAATCTTTAGACTGCAAACTATGCCCATGGGTGTGCCCTTCCTTATTAACAATGTGTGACCAGCTCTGAGTCCGGAACAAGACGGGAGATTCAGTTAGAATCAAGATCAGAGAACCAGAGGACCTGAGAAAAAGCATGAGGGGCAAAGCCAACCCTTGCTGTCTGCCATTGGTTCAGAAACTAGGTTGAGGCCTTTCCAGGCAGGAGTCACAGGGGCCCTCAAGTGCCATGCACAGGCCACGTTCAGAGGAGTCGGCTTGGAGCTCAAGAGAGCATGGTGGCTGTTGGTGTGTCCATGGGCATATGATTAACCCTGCACCTGTCAGTTTTCTGGTCTGTAAAATGGGGATGCTCGTAGCTCTTGGCTTTGGGGTTCTAGTGAGGATTCAATGACATAATGTCACTAGAGGCCTCAGTGCTGGGACTGGCATTACGCCTCAGTCTGTGTTAGCCGCTGTTCTGTAGAAAAGCGCTCAGAGAGACCCTCTGAGAAGTCGAGAATTCTCCCCCAGGGGAGCCACAGAGAAGCTAAGTGAGTCTTTTGTGGGGAGGAAGAGTCTGATGAGCAGAGGTGGGCCGTTTGCTGCCAGCAAAAGAAGAGAGGCTCGAAAGCACTTGGTGAGCGGGGAAGAGAGAGCCCTCTGGCCTGACCGAAGCGCAGAGGTGCGCGCCAGCGGGGGGGCGGTGGGGGGCAGCCGGCCCTGGGAAGGACCCCGTCCACCGGACAGGGGCGGGGGCGTTGCTTTTCCCTCGAAGACCGATACGGGGGCCATGGAGCTTGAGAAATTTTGCCTTGTTTTTGAGGTGTCTAAGCCAAGCACCACAGGATCAGATAGCCTTTTTGGAGAGCAGGTTCTGGAAGCGGCGTCCATTCAGAAGACTGACCAGGAGCCTCTCGCTGTTGTCCCTGGACTGGTCACTAGAGGGAGGCCTGGGCTCAGAAGTGCCCCCTCGCTGCTGCTTGTTGATGCTCCCTGTTGGTCCCTGGCTGCCAAGGGGTGCCTCCGAGGGAGCAAAACCCCGACCCACACTGGCCCTCGGCTGAGACAGGCATGCTAGATGATAGACAAGGGCATTGGCAAGCTAGGAAGGAAAGGAACGCCGCTGGTGTGCTGTGGGCACCTTGATTGCGTGCGTCTAACAGCTGGCCTCTCGTCTGGCCGTGGCCCCCACCCCCTGGCCCATCCTCCTTCTCTTCTTGTCCCTTCCTCACCTCCACACCATGCATAAAGCACACCCCAGTCGGCATGACCAAGCTTTGTCCACACCCCAGCAAGTAGCCCGTGGGCCGGGGGTGCAGCCGTGGGTGGGAAAATGACCCTGAGGATGAGAACTGCAAGGCGCAGGGAGGAGGCTTGGGCCATTTGGGAAGAGCATTTGGGAGCCTTGGGTGCTCAGAGCAGTCTAGAAGGGGGTTCAGTACTCTGGCTAGGCCCCTCTGCAGGGCCTGTGGACGAGTCGCCTTGAGGGGAGGGACATAGTCAAAGGAGGGAGTCAAAGAAGTGTCCGGTTTCACCCAGATACTCAGCGAAGGCTCTTGTGTTATTCGTCTTTCCACGTGATATCCGGCTCGAAGCCCACAAGCTAGTGGGCGATAAAAGCTGTTCAATTGGGGAATTCCCTGGTGGTCCAGTGGTGAAGACTCTGCACTTCCAGTGCCGGGGACACAGGTTTGATCCCTGGTTCGGGAACAAGGATCCTACTTGCCACCAGGCAGGCTCAGCCAAAAACAAAAAGCTGCTTGAAAGAATGGCGTCTCCTTCTCCAGCTCTTGCCTGGCTTTTTACATGAGACAGCAGAGTCGCTTTTCCTCTGTCAAGGACTCTGTGGTTTTAAGAACAATCCTTGAGTTCTTTGACACTCCTCTGGAGAAATGGAGCTGAATTCCCCTTCTGGGCTGGACTCCCTTCTAAAGGATACAAAGAAAAGTGACACGTTTGACTTTGGAAGCTAGGTTACAAAGGCCCGGTGACGTCCTCCCCTTTGTCAGTTAGATCCCTGCCCTGGAGGAGCCCTCCTGTGTCAGGGGCCCCGCAGGCAGCCTTTCGGAGAGGCCGCAGAGGGAGGAGCTGAGGCCTCTGACCAACATCCACGCTAGAAGCTGATGCTTTGGCTCCGAACAAGCTTCAGACCACAGCAGCCTGACCTGCGCCTCATGACCGTTCTGCTAAGCCGCCCCTGGGAAACATAACACACTTGTCATTTTACGTTACAAAGTCTGCGGGGAATTTGTTATGCCGCAGCAGATAACCACGACAGGCTTTAAGTGGCTCCCAAATGTTAGCATTCTTATTTCCACCTGAGTTTTGAATAAGTCAAGGCATAAAACAAAAGTAAGTATGGAAGGTGAAATAGTACCTTTATAGGCGATCAGAGACCGTTCTTTACCCAATGGGGTTTGCTAATACCGAGCCCCAGAATTTAAGCAGACCTACCCACTCGGTCCCAACACTGACTGAGACATACCTCCTGCCCTTTAAGGGTAAAAGCAAGGACTCCCCTGGCTGTCCAGTGGTTAAGACTTGGCACTCCCAATGCTGGGGCCACAGATTCAATCCCTGGTTGGGGAACCAAGATCCTGCAAGTCTCAAAAAACCCCAAAAAACAGAATACATAAATAAGCAAAAATAAACTCTCTTACCTCCTACCTCAGTTCGTGTAATAAAAGTTTTTATTGTTCTGAAATACATAAGTAAAATGCCTACTCCTTAAAAAAAAAAAAAAAGGGTAAAAGCAAGAAGGTGGGGAGAACAGTTACCCAAGAGAAACAAGATGTGGGCTGAGTCAAGGGTGCCCAGGTACTCTTTCCAAAGTTAACAGCAAGTCACTGGAGCAGTGGGGCAGAGAGAGTTCCAGAAGTTCCGCTAGTTAAGCTTCCTTCTCTGGAAGGAAATGTCAGGAGTGAGGAAGAAGTTCCCTTTCCCACAGTCTTCCCTTCCACCTGTCTGTGGTCCTATCCCAGGCGTGTGGCCTGGGACCGCTTTCTGCCCTGTGGGTTTGGCACCCCAGGTGACATCTCATTGCTGTCATCTTTCTAATAGTCTCAGTTCTTTTTATGCTTTTCCCTCTTGTGTCCCGGGAACTTGATGCTTTGCACCAGGCTCTGCACATAACAAGACATGTTGGGAATCGTGATGCTTCAAACTTGCCATGTTAAAACGGAGGTGTTCTGTTTCTCTTTAGTTCACCTTCTTTTTCTTCGCCTCTGTGGGCACTGTTTTATTAAAGTGTCAATGCCAGTGTCTTTGCAGGAATATTGTGTAAGTGTGAAATCATCACTCTTTTTTTTTCTTTTCACAAAGACCTCATCAAGGAGAATCATTACACTTTATGGGTGGAAATGTGGTTCTGAAAATTACTTAATGATCAGCAAGCAGTGGCAGGGATCCAGAAGAGAACAGACAATCCCCGTCATCCGTTTTGATAGCTCAGTGATAATATGTGCATCTATTTCACATTTGCAGCTATTTCCAAGTCTGATGACATTTTATTTCCTATCATTGGGAATCTGGTGAAATATCTATAGTTTCTTTCTTTGCTCTTTCTCTAAATTTATTTACCTATTCCTTGTGAAAGGATGTTTAGTCTGTTTCTGGTTGTTCCCTGCCTCAAATAGCATTGCTGTGAACATCTTTGTGTTTCCAGGTCTCCCTGCCTTGATCCATCCTGTCCACTGCTGCCTGAGTTAAGGGAGGGGCAGAAACAGAAGCTTAGCAGGCACTTAGGGGTTTCTGGATAAGTACCTGCAGGGTTTTGGCCTAACCTCTTTCCTCTTTAGAAAATAAACAAGCATTTGCACACCAGACGCCACTATTCCTCTCTTTTTTATGCTCTTGGGCATCATTAAAGGGTTAGAGATTTACAAAGGGTTGGAGATGCGTAAAGGAGATTTATAAAGGAAGACGGATGTGTGTTAGGAAGGCCTGTTAGGAAGGCCTGAAAGCATATGGACCCCGGCAGGCTTCCGCATGGACCTGTCACAGGGTCTCTGTACTCATCTGGCCCTCTAAATTCCCTGGAGGGCTCCGTGCCATCTGGGGGTGCTTTTGCAGCCCACACGATTGGCTGAGGTACTGCAAGAAAGGGTATGGGCGTGGGTGTCTGTGACAGGGAGGCAGGCTCAGGAATGGGTTTCGCTTCTGCAGAGGGATTTCTGCCAGAGGTACGTGTGTGCGTGCGCATCGCGGGGGCTGCGACAGGGAGCTGTATGTGCCTGAGTGTGGATGTGACCAAACTCAGGGATATGCTGCTGTTAAATGAAGCGAGGCATTGCCATGGCAACACAGCTCTCTGCTCCCAGCCGGATGCCAAGCCCTTAAATTATATTTTTCTGGCTGAAAGCGCCTCAGTCGCCTCTGGTCTCCCAAGCAGTGGGGCTGTGGGGGTAGCGGATGACTTACCCCCATCCTCAATCTTTCAACAAAGCCCAAGAGGCAACAAGCGGCAGGGATATCACAGGGGCAACTGGTGAATTTTGTCTGGGGGAGCCCTGGGAGTATACCCTCTGGTGCAGGGGCTTGGACAAAGCCATGGATAGGTTCCCTCTTCTATCCTCTCCTGGTCTAGTTAACCTTCTCCAGCACTTCCTTCTAAAAGGAAATTTGTATGATGCATGTCGGTAGAGATGCCAATCATTTCTTCCACTCATCATTTCCTTTCCTTCCACCCATTATCTTTCCTTTGATTTCTTTAAAAAAGATATATATATATATATATAATTAGTTAATTAATCTCTGACTGTGCTGGCTCTTTGGCGTGCACAAGCTTTCTCTAGTTGCGGTGCTCAGGCTTCCCATGGTAGCGGTTTCCCTTGTTGCAGAGCAAGGGCTCTGGGACTCATGGGCTTAGTAGTTGTGGCCTGTGGGCTTGGTTGCTCCTCAGTCCGTGGAATCCTTGCTCCTGACCAGGGGTCACCCTTGTGTCCCCTGCATTACAAGATCGGTTCTTTTAGCCACCGGGCTGCCAGGGAAGCCCTGTGGCCTTTTCCTTTGATTCTGATGAGGAAAGTGTCCCTGCGTCTCTGGCCGTTGCCAACCAGACCACGGAACACAAGGGACCGGAAGAATACCAAGCAGGTTTTCTTCCAGCAGTTTGGATCCGGATTAATTACCTATTTGTACCCAACCCGGAAGGCTGAAGGGGCAACTTCAGGGGCAGCTTTGCATAAGGAAAATCAGAAAAGGGTCTGCTGTCCCAGGAAGCAGACACAGGCAAGGCTAGAGAGGAAGGAGGAGGGAGGAAGTATGGGAGTTGCTGTGGTCCGGGGGACTTTCCAGCCTCTAGTTCTCAGGGAAGGCAATGGCACCCCACTCCAGTACTCTTGCCTGGAATATCCCATGGACGGAGCAGCCTGGTAGGCTGCAGTCCATGGGGTTGCTAAGAGTCCGACAAGACTGCAGCGACTTAGCAGCAGCAGCAGTTCTCAGAGAGGCTCTACATTTCCTGCCCTCGGGTACTTTTCGTAATTTGATAGGCTTGTGTCTTACAGGGGGATGGTTCCTCATTAAAGCAGGAGGAGCACTTCGATAGGGTTCGGCTGATGACACTGGAAGTGCCTTTGCTAGCCACATTCCTGCTCGGGATAAGCAGTAAATCCCTCACAAAAGGCTGCCTGGGAAGTTTTTCTGCCATCATTCAATAGTATTTTATTGAGCAGCTATGTACAAGCAACGGGCTTCCCAGGTGGTGCTCAGTTCAGTTCAGTCGCTCAGTCGTGTCCGACTCTTTGTGACCCCATGGACTGCAGCGCGCCAGGCCTCCCTGTCTGTCACCAGCTTCCAGAGTTTACTCAAACTCATGTCCATTGAGTCAGTGATGCCATCCAACCATCTCATCCTCTGTTGCCACCTTCAATCTTTCCCAGCATAAGGGTCTTTTCCAATGAGTCAGTTCTTCACATCAGGTGGCCAAAGTATTAGAGTTTCAGCTTCTGCATCAATCCTTCCAATGAATATTCAGGACTGATTTCCTTTAGGATGGACTGGTTGGATCTCCTTGCAGTCCAAGGGACTCTCAAGAGTCTTTAGAGACTTGGGTTTGATCCCTGTGTGGGGAAGATCCCCTGGAGGAGGGCATGGCAACCCATTCCAGTATTCTTACCTGGAGAATCCCATGGGCAGAGGAGCCTAGCAGGCTACAGCCCATAGCCCACAAAGAATCAGACACGACTGAAGTGACTTAGCACGCATGCACGTACAAGCAATATTCTAGATGTCAGGGAATTATCAGTGAAAAACACTAGGAAAGCCTGCTCTTAGATTTTTCTCTGGAGGACCCACATAATAGAACAAAAGGTATGCCAGCAGACATTGCTAAGGGCTGTGAATAGAAGGAATGAATCGTACCGGATCATAAACTATTAAGGTTTGAAAAGGTCCTCAAAAGTTTCCAGATGCTTTTATTCCCATAAGACCAAAGAAACAATAGAGATAATAAAAGGTCTTTAGCCACACGGGAGGGTAGTGAAGCTGCGGCCAGCTCATTCTTCGCCAGCTATTATGTCCCTTTCTGTAGGAAGCCTTTTCCTCCCAGCTCTCTGTTAGATGCTCCTCCGGCGGCACCTTTTTCTTGGCTCATCATGGCGTATTTAATTACCTGTTCATGGAGGTGTTTTTCCCACTCACTGTAGACCCGAGGGCAGAAACAGTCCCCATCACATTCACAAAACACAGTGACTCACACTGCGGAGACGCTGGATTAATAAATAACAAGGGCTGCTACTGCCTCCCCGACAGCAGCAACGGTGATGTTTCTTCAACTCCTGTAGGCAGTTCTTCCACCTGTGATCCCTCCAAAGGCAGGACCAGTTGCATAACAACACAGACATAGCATGGTTGTCTTCAGAGATAAGAGAAGAATAATCCATGGCCAGAATCCAGGCAAGGTGGTTAGTTGACTGTCTTCCAGCTGTTGAGACCAGAGCCTTTGTGCTAAGCAGCTCATAAAAATGAAGAAGCAAGGTGTGTAGGGCCTCTAACTGGTGACTCCCAGAAAGTGCTTGATTCCTTTTGATGGGAGCAGTGGGAGTAGCTGGCCAAGGGTTGGGCACATGTTCAGGCCTAATGTCACTTTGGGGACAGGACAGTTAACACCTCACAAAGGGAACACGTGCTATGCCCAGGAAAAGTATTTGTGCACGAACACGCATCAGTGTGCCCCAAACAGCAGATTTGGTCTCTCCTCCTGCTTTCCCTCACCACAGAGCTAACAGATAGTAAATTTAGGGCCCTGCAGACTTCATCTGTCCAGCAACATCCCTAGATATAGTAATCCTTTTCAGAGGATGACTGTGGCCCTCACCAGTTGGTTCAACCTTAAGGCTGACTATTTACTGTCCTAGCAACCAAAGCCCACGTTGGTGTTTCCACAGTGGATGGAGGAACAAGGTCTCCAGGTACGGTGAGCCACTTGAGCTCAGGACAGACCCAAACATGATGGAGGCTGGTTCTCTTGCCTGGATTGATAGAATCATACATTCCCTAGTCAGCCCCTGGAGAACCCAACCCAGAAATCTTTGTGGGAGTAGCTGAAACTGTGCTTTCTGCATCACTTAACAAAGTGTGTGCCTGCTAAGCTGACTCAGTCGTGTCTGACTCTTTGCAACCCTATGGACTGTAGCCCGTGAGGCTCCTCGTTTCATGAGATTCTCCAGGCAAGAATACTGGAGTGAGTTGCTATGCCCTCCTCCAGGGGATCTATCTTCCTGACCCAGGGATTGAACCCGAGTCTCTGCATTGGCAGGCAGGCTCTTTACCACTAGAACCACCTGGGAAGTCCACTTAACAGAGTACCTGTTCTTATTTATAAGAGGAAACTTACAGAGTCGGGGGAAAAAAAGATGAATTTCCTCCATTTTTCATATAATTACTGCATACAATTCTTTACAGGGTTTGCTATATAATTTAAAAAATTTTATGAGTAGTGCATAAATATGTTCTTATATAAAAAAAATCAGACCACACACATAACCTAGAGAGTAAAAAGTCCCTTCCCATCCCCCTCCTTCCATTGCATTTGGATGCCTCTTTTTTCCCATTGTTACACACAGATACATTATCTACAGACAATAGCCTTGTTTAGTTTTTACATGTTAGTTCGCGCACTGTACGAACTAATCTACCATTTCATGTTTTTCAAGAACCAATTGAAAGTTATTGAAAATTTCAATAACCAAGATATCCAATATATCTTAGAGCCCTTTTCATGTCTGTACATTCTTGAGAAGGGCTCCAAAGTATTAATATTCCATAGTGTGTATGAACCATAATCCAAACAACTCTTTCCCACTGATTAACATTTTTCTACTATTTTTCCTCTGCTTCAAAGATTACAGTGGAAAAAGCAATGCAAATCTAGTTTCCACTATTTTTCCACTATTGTGAACACTGGAATGAGCATCTTACATCTATCATGTGTCCTGGACAGGCTTTTCTATAGGGAAGATACCTAGAAGTGCTGGGTCAAAATTGAGTGAAACACAGATGACATAACGGCTTTATCAATTTATACTACAGCAATGTATGCAGGCTCATTCTCACACACCCTGTCAACCCTGGGCATCCATTCAGTCAACATATTGATGTACAGCGAGAAACTACTAGGTACCAGCCACTCTTCTAGAGAACTAGGGCACGTCTGCCCAGGGCACTCAGAATCTAGTGTTGGGGAGGGACAATAAGATTTCCTTATTTCTTATAATGCAGTTTTATGTCATAAATGGTATGGAAAAGAGTGTGGTAAAGAAAATGAGGAACACCAGTGGGACTGAGATTTTGAATAGGGTAGTGAGGGCAGGCCTCACCCAGGTGATTTTATTGTTATTGTTCAGTTGCTCAGTCGCTCAGTCATGTCCACCTCTTTGCGACCCCATGGACTGCAGTACATTAGGCTCCTTTGTCCTTCACCATCTCCTGGAGCTTGCTCAAACTCATGTCCATTGAGTTGGTGATGCCATCCAACCATCTCGTCCTCTGTCTTCCCCTTCTCCTCCAGCCTTCCATCTTTCTCAGCACCAGGGTCTTTTCATATCAGGTGGCCAAAGTATTGGAGCTTTAGCTTCAGCATCAGTCCTTCCAATGAATATTCAGGACTGATTTCCTTTAGGATGGACTGATATAGTCAGAAATTAGTTTTACCAACAAAACTAATTGACAGCCAACAAACTTATCTTCATGAGGGCTCGTTTGGAGAGGATAGTTGATCAAAAGCAATGTCAATAAACATTTACTACCCAGGCTAAGAAACTAGATTTGCATTGCTTTTTCCACTGTAATCTTTGAAGCAGAGGAAACAGGTAAGGTGTCTTCCTACTGATGTCCGCCAGCCCTTCACTCACACTGAGATCAATAACCATTCCTTGGACTCCTTTCCACCTCATTACCAGTCTAATTTGCCTTAGTAGAATATACCTAGGGTATTAGGGTTGTTACTTTTCCCCCTGCTCTAATAAACCAACCTTCTAGATTAAATGAAAACAGAAAAGGGCTTAAGATCAGCTTGAAAGCAAAGTGTTAGTTGCTCAGTCGTGTCCAACTCCTCACGACCTCATAGATTGTAGCCTGCCAGGTTTCTCTGTCCATGAAATTCTCCAGGCAATATTGGAGGGGGCAACCATTCTCTTTCCCAGCGGATCTTCCCGACTCAGGGATCGAACCCAGGTCTCCTGCACTGCAGATTCTTTACTGTCTACCTTAGTGAAAAATGAGCTTCCCTGAAAACTCAGTTGGTAAAGAATCCGTCTGCAATGCAGTAGACGCTGGTTCGATTCCTGGGTCAGGAAGATCACCTGTAGAAGGGATAGGCTACCCACTGCAGTATTCTTGGGCTTCCCTGGTGGCTCAGCTGGTAAAGAATCCATCTGCAAAGTGGGAGATCTGGATTTGATATCTAGGTTGGGAAGATCTTCTAGAGAGGGGAAAGGCTACCCACTCCAGTATTCTGGCCTGGAGAATTCCATGGACTGTATAGTCCGTGGGGTCACAAAGAGTCGGACAGGACTGAGAGACTTTCACTCTCTTTCACTTTAGTGAAAAATTGGGAAAATCAGAACACGGCAAGCCAAGTCTTGCTGAGTCTGTCTGTTGAACTTATCCCTGTCTCACTGTGGGCCTGGGATCCTTCGGGAAAAACCTGATGAAGGGTGCTGGAAACAAAGAGGCTCTCCTGAAATAATCAGCCAAGAGCAATGGGCAGATCCCTCAGCCTGACGGGTCCCTCTGAGCCTGGAATGGCGCTGACGAGGGCAGTCAGCAAGTAGACACATTACGGCTGCTGCTGAGTGAACTGTGTACCTTGCTCGCCCCTTTCCAGAGTACATCACAAAGCCTTTTCCAAAGACCAATTTACGCCACTGTAGAAAATCTGCAAGATATATTATAAGCCTTCAGCCTTTTTTGTGCACATACAAAACACACTGGTAAAATGCTTGTATATACTGTTTTTAAACTGTTTTTCAGTTTTTTCTGATCACTGAAAAGATCTTAAAATGTGATATCGTTTATATACTATCTTATTACATAAAACAGCTTCATCAAACAAGCTCCTCTTGTTAGGCAATGCTGATGTCCCCAGACTTATATTCTAATATATTTCAAGCAGAGGCAGAACTACTAGGTAAGACAGTATTTTTTTTAAAAGAAATCCAAGCATGCTGTATTTTTAAAATGATTTAAAAGATTTTCAATCAAAAAATTAGAAATACAGAAAAGCACAAATAAAAGAAACATCAATTATACTCCCACCATCATCCACACTTTGCTATACAAAGCCTTCCACTTTTTAAAAATATGTAAACAATTTGTACAGAATTACATGACTATGCATGGTTTCATAACTGAATTTTCTCATTAAATACAAGTATTTCTTCATATCTCTACTTGTTCTTCCAAGATGTGAATTTTAACGGCTTTAGTTCTCCACTGTATGGTTATGTCATTTCCACAAGGAAATAAGCACCACAAAGCCAAGTGCTTTGTGGAAAGAATAGTGTACAAAAACCATTTACTGAATACATACATGAATGTAATCAACCAACGTGTGTCTCTGGAGTTCATTTCAAACTTTCACTATTATGTTTTTCCACAAAAATCTTGCAGACAGCTCTAATTACCTCCTTAGACTCAACTAAAAGTGAAATTTACTGGGTCAGGCAGTACAGATTTTAAAACAATTAAGACGACCATATAATTTGTCATCAAACCAGAACCCTTCTGAGAGGAAAAGGAAACATCACTGAGGACTGCCCTGACCAAACTAGGATGTAGAATTCAGGTTACATGATACCAAAGTGAGCCTTAGAGGTTACAGCAAGTTACATTCCCACCTGCAGAGTATTAGCGTGTCAATTTCCCAGACCTAACAACATTCACGACTCTTGATCACACAAATATCCCAGATCACACTGAAGATCTATCCTGGCATTTTTGATATAAAATAATAAAGCAAAGAAAAATCCTCCACTTGGTCTTCCCTCTTGGTTTCAGGTCCCTTTCAAGGGGTCTGGTTTCCTTTCCAGCTGTTGGCAAACCTTTACCATCGAGGCTGGATCTTATCTTTTAGATTTTGTAGGCTATGTGGTCTGTGTTACAATTATTCAACTCTGTCATTTTAGCATGAGAGCAACCACAGATAACCTGTAAATGAATTAAGTGTGCCTGTGTTCCAATAAAACTTTATTTATGGACAAGAATTTCATATAATTTTCATGCATCACTAATATTCTTCTTCTAATCCACCCCCTTATTTAAAAATGCAAACACTATTCATAGTTGTATGAAAACAGGAGGTGAGTTATAGTTTGTTGACTCCTGACTTAGAAAATTTCTGGTAGACAACTAAAAATTTGGTGCGAGTCATCACCAGTTTATTCCCTTTTTCTTGAGTTGTGTAATTTCCTGTGTCAAAGTGGAGTGGCATTACACACATCTTCAACATGTTCCTCACAGAAGTAAACATACATAAAAATGAGAACTGAATTGTGCAGACAGTCCTGCTGAGCCCCCTCCACCTCCCAGAGGAGTTCACAGGCACAGCCTAGAGGAAGCCTGACTGGAGAGAGGCCTGCTGTCCTCTCAGGCCTGTTTCTCACAGCGCATGCATTTCACTCCATATGCAGTTTGAACACGCACTGTTTGTAAAATACTTTCCCTGGCCACGAGCCAACACCTTCATCTGACAATCCGTTGACTAAAGAACAACCTATTCAAATGCTGAAGAGCAAGTTGACTGCTGGATTTACTGAATGACATGTTGGTTTTCAGTGAGTCACATGTAATGCACACAGCGTTCATATAATGTATATTATGGAAAATTTAAGGGATTTTTTTTCTCGGTGGTAATTATATAAAATTATCCTATTATGAACTAATTTTAGATCCAGCTACACATAAAGGATGAATCTGTTAATTTTTATTCCTGTAAAAAAAAAAACCCACCAAAGATTACAATATAAACTCAATTATTTAACACAAGGAAAAAAAAAGGGCAGGACAGAGGAGAAATCAAAGTCTGGCAAGTCGTGTCGCAAGCAGCAGGTAACAGAGCAGCTTCTGGCCAGTCATCCACACAGATAAGCTGGGGTGTTTCTAAGAGTCTATACAGTAATAAAATACTGGCAATATTATGTTCCTAGAAAGGGGCACTAAATTTCCATTACTGTTTGACATAGCAACATCCATCTAGGAAGATGGTAGTAAACATTATCTTCATTTTATGAATGAGGAAACTGAGGTCCAGAGAAATATAAGGTAACTTAAAAGCTCAGGATATACTGAGTAGTGGGGGTACACAGATGAAAACTCAGTGCTTCATGCAATTTTCCATGCTGTCTATAATCCAACAACAACAAAAAAAGAGTGACTAGACTGTCAAGGAATATTCTCTCCTGTGAGACAGCTACAAAGAATACTAAGGGCAGAAACAGCTACAGGGCTTCAATAGCATGAACAATACAGCAACTGAAAATAGGAAAAAACTAATCCCAGATACATTTACCCTCAAACACAGATACAGATCTTTAATTTAAAATTGAGTAAGTTTATTCATGGAGAAAACAGTTACAGAATACCCTTAGGATTTTTTTAGTCCAACAATTAAAACTGCATTTAAAAGCCAACGGAAGTGTTTACAGACCCAAAAGACATTTGGAGAAACTACTGTTCCTCTTGGGACTTCCCTGGTGGCTCAGACAGTAAAGCGTCTGTCTACAATGTGTGAGACCCGGGTTCGATCCCTGGGTCAGGAAGATCCCCTGGAGAAGGAAATGGCAACCCACTCCAGTACTCTTGCCTGGAAAATCCCATGGACAGAGGAGCCTGGTAGACTACAGCACATGGGGTCGCAAAGAGTCGGACACAACTGAGTGACTTCACTTTCACTTTCACTGTTCCTCTTTCCTGGGTTTATGTGTGTTTACCTTTTAGGCAAGAGACATAGCTGGGATTAATCTCTTTTCTAGGAGATGTGATTTTCCAGTTACGTGTATAGGATTCTTCTGTGAAGACCAGAGGAGTCCAAAGAATTAAACATTGATTGGAAGAATTAAGGTAAGACTAATGGTCGGTTCATGAAACCACAATTTTACCACAAATCCCTATATAGGGTGGTGGAAGGAGGATAATGTTTCCCATCAACAAAACTTGAGGTATTTAAAGATTCCAGAGACATGGAAACGCACTTCTACCTCGCTCAAAGGTGATGGATGGCAAGGCTGAGAAGGCTCTTGTGGAAGGTCATACATTCTTGGACTTCTCCACACATTAGTGCCAAAACCTAACCAGGACTGGACAATGTCAAACACTTCTCTGAACAAAGTGGTTAATCAGTTTCCTCTTCAGGATGAGTTCTAAGGCAACAGTGTGATCAATGATGAGTTATTCCCTGTCTCTGTTTTTGGCCTGTCTTGGTGCTAACGTCGATGTCAATAAAAACAGCACAGCCATTTCCTGTAGAACCTGCCGGAGCACAAGAATGGCCTCTCCGAGTCTCAGCAGTCAGAGTTTAGCCTCGCTCGTTTGACTTGGCTATTGTCATCATCCAGATGGCAGGAACCTTCTGTGGTGATGTTTCTTTTATTCTCCTCCATGGGTTCCAAAGGGAAGTCCTGACCCACGGCCAGCACCTGCCGGACAGTCATGTTAACACGAGCAGTTTTCAAGTAGCTGGCACACACCTGCCAGTCCTCCCCAGAACAGGGCTCCAACATCGAGTCTCTGGGGAGGTCAGTTGGGGGAGGCACCCCGAGGCAGCCAGGCAGGCTTTCCCCTTCTGGACTGGGAAGGACCCTTGGGACTGCATGGTTCAACAGGCGGCTGAAACCCGACATCACCATGATGTCACCACTGTGCATAAACATGGGGGTGGGGGCTTCTTCTCTTTTGAGGCCACCCAGGAGAAAGATGGCAGACTGTCCGAAGCTAGAAAAAATAAAACAACACACAATAGTAAGTTTCTGTTATCAGCCACGGTTGGGAAAGTTAACTGCCAACTGCACTAGTTTTCTAATCTCAGCTTGATACTTATTGCTTCCAAATACTCCTTTGGGGATGGGGTGTGTGTGTGCTGTGTGGCTTATGGGGTCTTAATTCCCCAATCAGGGATCGAGATTAGGCCCATGGCAATGAAAGCACCAAGTCCTAACCAGTGGATGCCAGGGAAGCCCCAATCCTCCTTTTTAAAGTGTGCTAAGATCCTTCTTTTCTGGTTTGAGTCTGTGAGTGACTAGTCCATGGTCTGCTACTTAAACTTATTAGAGACCATATAACTGCTGTAAAATAGATTTTGAAGCAATTAAACAAGCAAATAAAAATTTATTTGGGTTCTTTACTAGATATTTATCATTTCTGTTCATTTTAAAGATAAGGCAGTTAAGAAGATTCTGTTCAGGCACTTTCCTCTGGAGATACAGGTGCAGCACTCTGCAAAAATATGAACTTACATTCAGGAAGACAAGCAGAGTAAACTACTCGGGCTTCTGGGCTTTCCTCTTCTCTATTTCAGAAGGATCACTCCCTTTGCCTTATGGTCTTTACCACTCATCTATTCCACAGACACTCACAATACCTCTCATTACGAAAGACAGAATCCATGCATCTTAAACAGAATATTAATTGTAACTTGGTCATTACCCAAAAAGTCGATGTTAATTTTACTTACGGTACATTGCTAAGATGCCCAGAAGTGATATTGAGTTCACTCATTTAAAAATTTTAATGCTTTTATTTATTTAAGCTTAAAAATGCTTTATAAAAAAGGAATGAAATGATAAAAAGTAATTCAAAATCCCTAGACCCAACTCACCTGAATGACAGCAGGGGTCTGGAGTGATCTAGTTCAGATCTGTCTACATGGATCCCCAGTGTGGAGTCTAATCGGTAGTAATTCAGGATACCTGCTTCAGCTCGGAAACCCTGAAATCCACAGGCAGCAGCTACTTGCTCTGGAGGAAAGCCAGGTCAGAAGGGAAAGGTGTATAATGATCTGCTGAGTATCTCTTTGATAAAAGCAGGGAAAATAAGAAAAATAAACAATGATCTCAGGAAAAGAGGAAACTGTGGCATAAGATTAATTCCCGCTTTAAAATCATCTAATTTACATGCAGTATATTGACTGACTGATTCAATGTTGGGTCAGTTTCTGCTGTACAGCAAAGTGATTCAGTTATACCCATGCGTACTTCTTACATTCTTTTCCATTACAGTTTATCACAAGTTACTGAATATAGTGCCCTGTGCTGTCCAGGACCTTGTTGGTTTATCCATTCTAAATACAAGAGCTTGCACCTGGTACCGCCAAACTCCCATTCCCTCCTTCCCTACTCCCTCCCCCTCGGCAACCATAAGTCTGCTCCCTACCACATGTAATATTAATACAGCCCTTAAAAGTTTTTGCTGCGATTCATGGGGTCGCAAGAAGTCGGACACGACTGAGCGACTGAACTGAACTGATAGTTGATTTACAACATGATATTAGTTTCAGATATACAACACAGTGATTCAAAACTTTTACAGATTATACTCCATTTGTAGTTATTATGAAGTATTGGCTATATTCTCTGTGTTGCACAATATATCATTGTAGCCTATTTCATTTATACATAAAGCTTTTTATACACAAAAGTAAAAGTTTGTCTTAATAGCCACACATTTTTGAGGCATCCAGCAGGACCCAATTCAAAACACCGAGCACCTACGATATGGTAGGCACCGTGCTACGCAATGCCAGATCCAGCAAGTTCGCCCTGCACGGGGTCAGCTGTACAGAGCAATCACACCTCTTGCTGAGAGCTGCTCAGTCCTGTCTGACTCTGCAACCCCACAGACTATGCAGTCCCTGGAATTCTCCAGGACACAGTACTCGAGTAGGTAGCTGCCGGGAGCCAGCACGAGGAGTCCTGCCCGTGGCAAAGGTCATGAGGTTAAGGGGTCTTGACAGGCAAGGCGAGTCGGGCCTTAAGGGAGCCTTGCTGAATTTTCTCGAGCATCTACCCCCAAAACCAGAGTCTGCCTGCCTTACTGCATTGTGCCTTTCACCTACTCTTCTAACATTAACAGGGGGCTATCCCCCCAGGTAGCATATTCAAAAGCAGAGATATTACTTTGCCGACTAACGTTCGTCTAGTCAAGGCTATGGTTTTTCCTGTGGTCATGTATGGATGTGAGAGTTGGACTGTGAAGAAGGCTGAGCGCCGAAGAATTGATGCTTTTGAACTGTGGTGTTGGAGAAGACTCTTGAGAGTCCCTTGGACTGCAAGGAGATCCAACCAGTCCATTCTGAAGGAGATCAGCCCTGGGATTTCTTTGGAAGGAATGATGCTGAAGCTGAAGCTCCAGTACTTTGGCTACCTCATGTGAAGAGTTGACTCATTGGAAAAGACTCTGATGGTGGGAGGGATTGGGGGCAGGAGGAGAAGGGGATGACTGAGGATGAGATGGCTGGATGGCGTCACTGACTCCATGGGCATGGGTCTGGGTGAACTCTGGGAGTTGGTGATGGACAGGGAGGCCTGGTGTGCTGCGATTCATGGGGTCGCAAAGAGTCGGACACGACAGCGACTGAACTGAACTGATCCCCCCCCACCTTTTTCTGGGAAAGGTTTATTTAGAGCTTTTAGATAATAAGTCTCTTGGGCATAATACGAGTGTTTCAATCCAAAAACCCCTCTGATGGCTTTCTAGCCTGCCTACAGGACTCTTACAGCTGCGCATGTGATTGTTTGCAGCCTCCAACCATGAGAGGCACAGGAAGCTTAAAACATTCTAGGAATGCAGGGGATTCCGAGGAGTCAAAATCATTACAATAGGACTGATTAAGGGTTTCATTTGTTGAGCCAATACTTGCTGCCAAATTTTCATATCTTTTATTTGTTGATATAGTTGGTATATAGAAAAAACAAGTAGCAACATTAGATCTTTGGGTTAAGTCCTTCTTTGTTATAACCCACTGCACCTTTGTTCTAGAGGGATTTAACTTTAGTGCTCTGAGGGTGATGCAGATTAAAGAAAAAACACTTAAGGGGAAATGAGATTAACATTCATTAAGAAAGAGAGCCATAAAGTGTTAACAGGCCTCTTGGCCAGAAGATAATGTAAATCACCTGAAACCTTTTGTATACAAAAAGATATACAGAAAGGGTCAGGAAATGCTGCCCCTGCATGACTCTGTATCTTCCATTATGTAAAGCTTAGGGTATATAAATACCTTTTAAAAATAAAGTTAGGGGGTTTTTGCATAAGCTTGGCCTCCTCAGTGTTGACTCTCTTTCTCTCTCTCCCTCTCCCTCCCTCTCCTTTTCAGGCTGATCCCCAAAGGCTCACCAGTCTACTTATTTGCCCCGGCTTCTAAGACTCACGTGAGAGGGAGCCCAAGGCGGGGCACCCTCCGCTATTCAAGCGGGTGCCAGTGGCCTACGTAGACGGTGCAAGTTCCTTGTCTTGGAATTTTATTGGTTTTTCATGTAAACTAAGTTATTCAGCCTCTTTTCTCCACTAATTTTCCTACTACACTATTCTTTCCTAATCTCTCTTTATATTTCTAAATAAATAAGTGTTTCCTCGCCGACTCCATCTCCCCTTTGAATTCCCTGGATCCACCGGGGCTAGACCCCGACAGGTAGCCTTTTCCTTCTCCAGGGGATCTTCCCAACTAAGGGATCAAACCCAGGTCCCCTGCATTGTGGGCAGATTCTTTTACCAGTTGAGGCACCAGGGAAGCCCAAGAATACTGGAGTGGGTAGCCTATCCCTTCTCCAGGGGATCTTCCCAAACTAGGGATTGATCCCAGGTCTCCCACATTGCAGGTGGATTCTTTACCAGCTGAACCACAAGGGACGCACAAGAATACTAGAGTGGGTAGCCTATCCCCTCTCCTGTGGATGTTCCCAACCCAGGCATTGAACTGGAGTCTCCTGTATTGCAGGCAGATTTCTTACCAGCTGAGCTACCAGGAAGCCCACTCTAATCCCAAACATGAGAGTTCTCTTAGGGTAAAAAGGCAACTCAGAACTCTGTCACTGCCAAGAGGTGCCTATGGAAACATGCCAAGTAAATGTAATGTATCCTGGGACAGAAGGCAGAAAGTGTATCAATTAAGAACTAGTCTGCAACATAGCTTCCTGTGATGTCATTGGTCAATCTGATAGGCTGACACGCTCAAAACATTTAAACTGACTTACACTGTGGTCAAGTCAGGACCTTGAAATGGAAGTAATTTTCAGCACTTACCCTCCTGAACTGCCTCTATTTTTTGTACCTAAGGGTCACAACTCTTAAAGGCCAGAACACTTGCCATACAAAACACATACAATTTCTGAGAACAAGGCAGCAGCCGAGTCTGAGGGCTATGTAAGCCAGCAGCATCCGACACTCTTCCTTGGTCTGATGCTCCTCTCAGTCCTCCTGTTATTCAATCAACCTCAGATCTGATTAGAAAAATCAGACTTTTCTGAAAAGTCTCTGATGGATGGCCACACCTCTTCAGTTGGAATCTGTTTTACATTTTTCTTCTCTTTTTTCCTATACTACAAATAAGAGCTCCTATTTAATTTCTCAAAATTATGAGTGTAGTTAGAGAAGCTTCTCTACCCTTTTGTTTTAGTCCTTCATAAGACCAACGACTTACAGCACTAGATTGCCTCTGCTGTAACAGAACAGTCAGCTTTTGGGCTTTTATCCCGACCGAATTCCCTGCACACTGCTCTTGCTTCTTAATTCTCCTCCACTTTTCTCTGATGAACCATTCAGTGTGTTTTGACTCTTTTCACACCATGCTTTTCTTAGTAAGTGAGGCTAACTTTGAGGTCCTTGGGAAATAACAGTATCTACAATAAAACTAGTACCGTAAAAACCAATAAGCTAACATTTATTGTGTTAATGAATTTAACTGTTTAGAACAGTCAGGCACTAGTGTAAGCACTATAAAGGCATTAATCATTTAATCCTCACAATCGTCTTGTGAGTTTAGACACTACCATATTGAAGGCAGGATTCAAATCCAGGCTGTCTAACCAGAAGAAAACCACGTGGCCATTTCCCCAAATACAGATGTCTGGTTTTCCATTAAAGCTGTATCACTGAAAATAAGGCTTATGTCATGAATAGTTCTGAGCAACATTTATTACTATTCTGAGTAGTTAATACATTTATTAATAAGCTGGATTGACTGAAACTATAGAGCTTTTAAAAAGTAACTGGTTAGTAGGAAGATGGTTCATGCCAATTTGATTCCGTTTATCCTCAGCATTAAGTCCTTTTGGTGGCAAACACCTGAGAAAAGTGGCATTGAGATGTCAGTGATAAAGGAGGCATTTTCTGAAGCACAAGGGTCAGGAAAGAAGAAACTGTACCTCAAGAAAACATGGAACTTTAACTGTAGACATTCTTTCCCATCTCTCCCCTGCACAGACCTTATAAAGCAGTCAAAGGAATCTAGATCTTGAAAGTTCTTTTGTGAGTTGATGGAAGAGAATACTGTAAGTACATGGAGCTTCTTTCACTCCAGGCACACATTATGTAGAAATAAATAATCAACAAACACTAAATAACAATGGAACTAAAGATTATAATTGAAAACTCCTCATGAATACAGGAAAGAAAAATCTATATCCCTGAAACCTCCTCAGAGAAAGAATCAATGGGTTCTGGTGAAACAATATAATCTGAGAGCACATGAAAAAGTACTTTTCTCTTGATAAATTATTCATTCCTCTTCAGATTCTGTATCAAAAGGATTTTAAAGGAGGGAATATATTAAAGAAACTCTCCCACAAATGGATAATCTGATACTTTATCCAGCTTGGCCAGAAAGAAGTCAAACTATGTGGGCCCAAGAAGCATAAAAATGAAAATCAATGGAGTTAGCAAGAAAATCTGAATACCTTACTGTCCCAGTTATAATGGTAGCCAAGGGTCACCCAGCGTAGTTTCTCTAGCAAACTTCGGGGTCTCCGTTTATTCACTTCTTTACACCTGCAAAATTGGAGACAAAAGATGTTTATTCACTGCAAATGGCAGCAACAGCGTGTTGCATGGATCCTGGAGTCTAAATTTGGTATCTGTATAAGCAGTTAGCCAAGATCTCCTCAGGGGAAATTAGAACAGATAAATGAGTTGACCAAGAATATAATACTACTGAAAATATGCTAGCATTTCTAATTTCTAATCCTTGGTTCTAAATCCTCTGCATTTGAATGAGATCAGTTTTAAAGGGTGAGTCTCCAGAATATCAATAATGATAAAATGACCACAGAAATGTCTTTACCTGTCCACGGGAAATGGGACAAAGAGTCCTATGGATAATTGAAAATTTGGCTAATGGAACATTTACAATTTTGTTGGCTGAAAGCAGGACATGATTAATTACAGCTATCACTAAATCTAGAATGATGGTGGCTTTCTAGAACTGCAGTTTGAGGGGAAAAAAGTTTGGCAAAATACAGTATACAATCAAAAATGACTGGTTTAACATACCTTCTTTAACCCCACAAAACAACTTAAAACCTGAGGCTTAGCTAACAATTAATGGCCACTTTAAATGACTTGGTTTCTAACAATACCTTATTTAAACCACAAGAGGTTCCTATAAAATGGAGGTGTCCTTTCTGTAATTATAATCTAGTCTAATCAAATCTATGGGGTTAAGTATCCTTTTTTTTTTAGCCACGCAGCATTACTTGCAGCATGTTAGTTTCCTGACCAGGGACTGAACCTGGGCCCTCACCAGCGGAAGCACGGAGTCCTAACCACTGTACCATCAGGGAATTTCTTAACTACTCTTTTTCTAAAGAAGCCTGCTTGTTTGATTTACCTCTAAATATCTAAAAATACAAGAATGCTAAGCCTAATCATTTTAGTCTTGTATATAATTTACATCATTAATCAATCTTCTTTTTTTAATCTAAGAACCACTGCTCTTTAAAGCAGAAAAGACTGGACTGCTTTAAGGAGTTTATATTTTGACAGGAGATGACAGATAAGTATAAGAAGAAATGAGAGGAAAATTTAAGGTTGTATAGATCTAGCACTAAAATGGATAGCACAAGACCACCAGAATCAGAAAAAGTAAAAGTTCAAAGTCAACTCATCAGTTAAGCCTTCATGGTAAAGTTGGGGAGTTGATTATGGCATTGAGGAATGGCCAGCATTTAAACAAGAAGAGATGCAGTAGGCAATATAGGGAGAGCGTGAGCAGAAGCATTTATTGCAGGCTCACAGTGTAAGCGGCACTCTTCCTGATGTCTGACAGCTTACAGGGTAGATGCTGTCTGTCCTCAAAGAGTTTACGTTCTAAGGACATTGTAACACAGACATACACCAAGGCCAGTGTGTGCTTAGTCGCTCAGTCGTGTCTTTGTGACCCCATGGACTGCAGCCTGCCAGGCTCCTCTGTCCATGGGGATTCTCCAGGCAAGAACACTAGAATGGGTTGCCATGCCCTCCTCCAGGGGATCTTCCCAACCCTGGGATCAAATCTAGGTCTCCAGCACTGCAGGCATGTTCTTTACCAACTAAGCCACCAGGGAAGCCCCAACACCAAGACCAGTAACTAAATAAAAGAAATGGATCAAATACTAACTTATTTAGCACAATTGTGAAGAAGAGTGGTCCAGCAGGTCCCACTTCTAGCCTTTGAAAAGACTATATCAGGTTGGCCCTTGGCCAAGCTCACTGTTCCTAAGGTCTCTATAAACAATAGTTTATGCTGAACACATGCCTTCCTTCTGGGAGTCTGAATTTTGGTACCTGTGAGGCAGAGATTGCCTATGTACCATCCTCCAGTAAATATCTGGGTACTGGGCTTCTTCAAACCATGCTGATGCTGCTGATCCAGGGACCACACTTTGAGAAACACTATTCTAGCCACATACACACACACAACCTTTTATTTCTCTCAATACGAGATCATTTTATTCTTGACAAAGAACCCAAAACCAGACTGATCTGTACAAATAAAGGTAACAAGGCAGCTTTGAAAATTTGATGGCATTTTAGACACTTGAGGTGACACCAATAAACTGCTTTTCATCAAAAGATGGGGCTAATGTTCTTCAAGAACAGGGTATACATTATTATAACCAACACATAGTTTATGGTCTTAATAAAATAATCAAAATTATAGTAACAACCAAGTATGAAGATATAGCTTGTAACATGATCTTTGAAAATTTTTGTTTTTCCAGGAAACCAAAAAGAACATTTCTTTCTACCTTAACTGTATCACTATAGAAAAGGCTTTGGGTTTTGTCCTATATGAATATTATAGAGGGGCACCGGTCCAAGATGCAAAAGCAGCCAGAGAAGAGCCATACTTTCACAGGCATTAACTCCAGTTCTCATAACAGAAGGGGGAAAAAAAAGCTTAAAATTTGCTTAGTAAAAGATTAAATCTGAGTGTGCCATTTTGAGGAGAAAATGTGTATATGTGTGTTTATACAATGTAGGTATGAAATTCTACCCCTTATTTCATATCCTGTTTTGAAAACCTGACTTCTATTCTTGCTTTTGTATAGGATATCTGGAAGGGAAAGTAGCAACAATTGCTGTAACAACTGCCTTCAAGATGTGAGAGGAGAACTGGTCTGTGCTAGACATTTCTTTTTTTAGTAGCACCTAGGGACTCTTCTGGTCCCCATGGGCCTCCTGGGTAATAAAGATTCCAAAAACTTCATTTGAACATTGTGAATAGCATAAGGCTCAAACCAGGTTTCACATGCTCCCAGATCTTTTTCACGCAGAAAATACTGAGGGGTTAATGAATGGAAGGGTGGGCGGTTCTTTTTTTAAGCCTGACTTGTCCAAAAGAAGCCAAGAAGGCTTACTGGCAATGGAGCTGCTTATCCACACGAAGGAATGCAGGAAATGTTGCCATCTAACCTAACTTTAAATCTTCATCCAATCATCCAGAAGAAGGTTTTCAAGCAGGTATGACCCTAATTATTGGTGCTCACTGCAAACAGAAACGTGTTGCCCCTTCAGGCAGCAGCCAGCAGATGATGGACGGGCGAAGCTTGCACCTTCTCCTCTGCTGAAGGCCCACTTGGCGCTTCGCTCAGCTCCTGTAGGGGACAAGCTTCGTGCATGTGTTAGCACTTCTCTCGGCGATCTCGTTGTACAGCACTGCTTTCAACTGCACCCAAACTGTGTGGAAACGAACTCCTGTCCTGCTTGCCCACTCTCCATGCAGTAGTTAAGCACTGATGTTTTTTTCTTTCTTGCCTCAAGGGATATTAGTGAACCAAGTTCTCACTTAGGACAGAAATCTGGAAGTTGCTTATGACAGAAAACCTTCAATATCCTATTACAGGTATTGCTTCTTCAATCATTTTTAAAGATTTAGGGATTGTGTCTTTTACCACTCTGAATACTTCCCTCCACAACCACAGCTTTCGGTCCTTCTTCCTTTCCTAGTCTCTCACTTTCCTTAAACCTAAAGCTGCATCTCAGGTCCCTAGAACTCCAGTTTTTCAGTACTTGAGTGCTTCCAGTTTTGTTTCTCTTCGTAACCTGAATCTCTCAGTGAACCAGAGCAAATGGACGTCCAATTCTACTGTGACACCCTTTCGCTATCTTGTAAATGTTAGTTTTATCTCATCTTCTACTTTCTGTTCTAACCCTTCAGCATTTGTCTCAAGTGCTCAGTCCTGCCCCTACTCCCTTCCAGGGCAAAGAGCACACAGAGGGCCACTCAAAGGATCCAGTCAATGATTTCAATTTCCCTCTCCTACACCTCTACACTTTCTTTCCATTAAGGCCAGTTCTCACCTACACTGTCTCCCATTTCCCTGATGTAGCCTCTGAGGCCTTTTTCCATTATCATCTTTCTCCTCATATTTCCAAACTTCCTTTTGTTTCTTCCTCTTGATCCTGTAAAAAATGTTCAACATTTCCACAAACTTAAGAAAAAAAACAACAAAAAGCACTTTTCACCCAACCTCTTACTCAGACACCCTAAGTCCTGCCTCTGTCTGCTCCATAGCTCTCCTTCTCTTCATGATTAAATCATCCCAAAGGACTCAATTATCAGCTGCCCCCACTCTCTGTTCTCCCTGAGATCTCACTTTTGCTTACACTTTACAAAAACTGTTTAGCTTCAATGATACCATTTAATCATCAGATCCTAAGCCTTGGTCCTGTCTTATTTTGGAAACATTTTCCTACCTTGGCTCCCAACAGTAATTGTTTTTCACCCAGACCTGATGCTTCCTAGGCCCAGCCGCCTTTTCTCTATATGTTTTTCATAAACAAACAAACAAAAAAGCCACATCCCTCCCACTGCTTTATGATGATGGTCTTCCTGTGTAACTCTCATATCCCTCTGTCTCTCACTTGACTCCTAAACTTTGCTCAGTTCTCCATTTCCATAGGCAGAGACATCTCCATGTGGATACTCCACAGTCATTTCAAAAACAATAAGCCTCAAACTACACTAAGGATTATCTTCGCTTACTTTCCTCTTCCTCCCATCTTTTTCCCATTAAAAATCTCAGTATACAATGTTCCATGAACACGGAGGTGCAGACGCATTTCTGGGATAGTGACTCTGTCCCCTTTGGATATTCACACTTAGAAGGTGAATTGCAGGGTCATGCAGTAGCTCTATTTTTAAGTTTTGAGAAACTGCTACACTGTTTTGCAAAATTAAATAACTGCAGCATTATTTACAGTAGCCAAGACATGGAAACAACCTAAGTTGCTTTCTTTCTTCTGCCTTTCCAATGCCAGATGAATGGATAAAGAAACTGTGATACACACACAGCAGGGTATTATTCAGCCATTGCTGCTGCTAAGTCTCTTCAGTCGTGTCCGACTCTGTGCGACCCCATAGACGGCAGCCCACCAGGCTCCCCCATCCCTGGGAGTCTCCAGGCAGGAACACTGGAGTGGGCTGCCATTGCCTTCTCCAATGCATGAAAGTGAAAAGTGAAAGTGAAGTCGCTCAGTCATGTCCAACTCTGTGCGACCCCATGGACTGCAGCCCACCAGGCTCCTCCGTCCATGGGATTTTCCAGGCAAGAGTACTGGAGTGGGGTGCCATTGCCTTCTCCATTCAGCCATTAAAAAGGGAAATCTTGTCATTTGTGACAACGTGGATAAAACTGGATGGATTATGCTAAGTGGAATAAATCAGAGAAAGACAAATACTGCAAGATCACAGTTCCATGTGGAATCTAAAGAAATCTGATACAGAGCAGACTGGTGGTTGCCAGAGGTGGTGGGGGCGGGGGTAGGCATGTATGAAACGGGTAAAGGTAGTCAAAAGATAAAAACCTGTCACTGGAGAGAGGTTCTGGAGGTGTAAAGACAGCGTGTGTGCTCAGCCATATCGACTCTTTGCAGTCCCATGGACTGTAGCCCACTGGCTCCTCTGCCCATGGAATTTTTCAGGCAAGAATACTGGAGGGGGAAAATAAAAAAAAAAGAATACTGGAGTGGGTAGCCATTCTTTCTCCAGGAGATTTTCCTGACTCAGGGATCAAACCCACGTCTCTTATGTCTCCTGCACTGGCAGGCAAGGATTCTTTACCACTAGCGCCACCTGGGAAGCCCAATGTACAGCGTAGTGACCACAGTGTATACTGTATGGTGTATTTGAAAGTAGTTGAGAATAGAAATGTTTTTAAAACAAGAAAAAGAAATTGTAATGATGTGAGGTAACTGATGTTAATGAAATTTACTGTGATAATCATTTGAAATTATACATGTATCAGATCATTATGTTGTACATCTTGGATAACACAATGTTATATGTCAATTATATCTCAATAAATCTGGAATGACCCCCACTTTGCCCAAACTTAATCTACCTACCACTTAGAAATCTGTGTTTAATCCTTAACTAATTTTCTGTCACTTTTCATAGTCTTCTGCTTACCAAGTCCTATAGAAAATGTCTCTACCAGGCCTGCATTATCTTTTGCATGCATTAGTAAGCTAAATTCTTAATTGTGCTTTTTGCAATGATTAAATTTGCAGTCCATTTTCTGCACTGCCACAAAAATTCTCTGAAGCGAAAAATCTATTACTAATTTTGAATTCCCTATTCACAAGGACAAAGTCCACATTTTCTTATTGTGAAAAAAATTTGTATTTTATGGCAAGACAAGAAAAATTCAAACATAAAAAAACTCTTTTCCTTTAAGCTCCCTCTCTCCCCCTTACTATGCATTGTGTATCTGTATTATACACTGATCAAACCTCCTCCATCGGCAGAAATACCTGCTCATACAAAGAGCAACATTCTCCCAGCATCAGTAAGATAACTCCTTAAAAGGTAATGTTCCTTTCTGATCTTATAAGGGGATGCTTAGAAACAAACTCTGTAAACTGCCAATAGTCCATCATTTCATACACAGCTCTCTGTCTCAGAAATCTGATGCAATTGTGTCTTGACTTCTAACAGCTGAATAGTTCTTGGAGCTTTCTCACATGCTATTCCCAGGTAATAATCCTCAGCTTGGTTCAAATAAAATATTTCCATCTCTTTCTTAGATCAATTAATTTTTCATCAACACTATATGGCATGGAAACCCCCTTATAATCTGGTCCTAACCTTTCTCGTTTTGTCTCCAAGCATTTCCTACAAGGTACCCTACTTTCCCATTTTTCATGGCTATGTTTCTGACCACGCAATTTTCCGAGATGCTCTCTCCTCTCCTACAAATTTTTCTAATTTGCTTTTTCACACAGAGTTTAAACACTTCTTCAGGGAAATCTTTATCCTGGACTCAGTCTCTCACTCCTCTACAGTGCTCACACAGAACTTTGCAACTTCCTCTATTAAAGCATACAGATTTAGTCCTATAATTATGAAAGTACCTGAATTCCTCCTTAAATGGTCTCTTCCTCAAAGACAGGGGCTGAGTTTTAATCTTCATATCTATGCTAGCACCAAGTATTTCCTAAAGCATAAATATACATTATTTAATAAATGAATGAAAATTAGAAAGATACTATATACAGTCTTTAATCAATCATTCTCAAGTTTAGCATTATACTTTTACTGGGCTAGCAGAGAAGCTAACCATTTACTTAAAATTAATATTTACTCAGCACCTTCTAATACATATAAAGAACTGTAGTTGGCACCAAGGCTACAAGATTTTCATGGTCTAGGGGGTGGGACAGGGCAGACAGTGAGAGGAGGAGGGCAGATGCCGGGATTCACTACGATACATGCTACAACAGCATCATAAACAAAGTCTTGAAGAAACAGCAAGGGATTAATTCTGCTTCCGTATTGAAAATATCAATAGAAAAAAGCCTTCACATACACTGAATACAAAAATGGATATAAGGCATTGCATAAGCTAACTTATGAAATAAATAAAGCAAAGTTGTTTTATTTAAATGTACATTTTCCCTTTGTCCTATTGTTTGAAGTTATTTTTGAATAGATAATATATTCAAAAAATTCAAGAGGTAAAAAACGTACCCATTAACCAATTAAGTCTACAAATATTTATTTAGTAACTACCATGCCCTGAATAAAAACACTGGCAAAGGGATAAAGAAGGGAAATGGGGGTGGGGGTGGTGTGCTATTTTTAACCAAATAAGGGAATCATCTCACAAGATGATATCAGAACAAAGACCAACAGGAAGCAATCCATTGATTGGTCCTCTAGGAACAAGCTCTCTAGGTAAAAGGAACAGCTTATATAAAGAATCTGGGCATGTCTAAAGTGTATAGGGAACAGAATGAAGGCCAGGACTGCTGGAGAATAAACGAAAAGAACAGGAGCTGAGGTGGGAGAGTCAGATTATGTAGGCCTTATAGCCTTGATAAAGACATTTATTTTCTTCTCAGTGTGATGGGACTGTACACAAAGAATCTGACTGGTCTTTGTCCCTGGTTCTTTAGAGCAAGCTTTTAAACCCTTGGTATTTCTGGAAGGGATAGGAATATCTGTTATTCACTGTGGACTCTAAGACCACGCCTGAGTTTATGCTAAGGCGATGACTCAGGATGTGGGTCTGTCAAGCTAGAAAGTGGTATTAGGCAGGGAGACCGAGTTCAATCATGATCAAATCAATCATGCTCAAGTGGGCGAAACTCCAGTTAAAACTGTGAACACTAGGCCTCGGGGGAGCTTCCTGTGAGCACCACATGTCCTGATTCCCTGGGAAGAGGACACGGACACTCTGCGTTCAGGATCCTTCCAGACATCACTTGTAGTCTCCTCACTGGATGGCCCTGATCTGTACTTCCTATAATAAAATTATAATCTTAAGTGTAAAGCCTTCTTGAGTTTTGTGAATTGTTCTATTGAGTGAAGGGAGATCACGGGCTCCAAGACATCATGGGAACTTCCCTGAATTCGACCCAGTTAGTCAGAAGTGTGCACAGACTGGGGGTCTCCCAAACTCGGAGGTGGTGTCTGAAGAGAGGGGACTTTGGCTAAGGACCACACCTTTAACTTGTGATATCTGTGTTGACTCTGGATGATGTGTATCAGAATTGAACTGCAGTACTGCAGATAAGAACTATAAAAGATGTGACATGATTTCGATATTCTATGTTGAAAACAGACTGGAGAGGGACAAAAGCTGACACAGGGCGATGGGTTAGGAGGCCACTGCAGTTAAGTGATGGTGGCTTTAGACCGAGTGGATGTGATGGAGATACTGAGGAATGATTTTATTCATTACGACTGTCGATGCTACTATATTTGATGGAGGGTTGGAGTTGGGATTTCTCAATGGCTGTGTAGTGCCTGATTCTACTATGGGGTCTGTCATGTTTGATCTGATCTGCTGTTGACACTCAGGTTGTGTCTCATCCCCTCCCCTCCATTATAAAGCATGCTATAATAAAGCTGCTTACAGAGAGACACACAGGTGATGTGAAATCCTGCTGACATGTTGTTTCTCACTCCCCCCCATCACAAGCAATGCTGCAATAAAGATGCTTACGCCCAACTACTGGACTCTTTGTATGAGGATCTCTAGGTACACTATTCACTGACAACAAACTAAACAAAACAAAATTGGGGTGCCCTAATTTTGCAGGTCAGGAAGCAACAGTTAGAACTGGACAAGGAACAACAGACTGGTTCCAAATAGGAAAAGGAGTACATCAAGGCTGTATATTGTCACCCTGCTTATTTAACTTATATGCAGAGTACATCACGAGAAACGCTGGGCTGGAAGAAACACAAGCTGGAACCGAGATTGCCGGGAGAAATATCAATAACTCAGATATGCAGATAACACCACCTTTATGGCAGAAAGTGAAGAGGAACTAAAAAGCCTCTAGTCAAGGCTATGGTTTTTCCTGTGGTCATGTACGGATGTGAGAGTTGGACTGTGAAGAAGGCAGAGAACCAAAGAATTGATGCTTTTGAACTGTGGTGTTGGGGAAGACTCTTGAGAGTCCCTTGGACTGCAAGGAGATCCAACCAGTCCATTCTGAAGGAGATCAACCCTGGGATTTCTTTGGAAGGAAAGATGCTGAAGCTGAGGCTCCAGTACTTTGGTCACCTCATGCGAAGAGTTGACTCATTGGAAAAGATTGATGCTGGGAGGGATTGGAAGCAGGAGAAGAAGGGGATGACAGGATGAGATGGCTGGATGGCATCACTGACTCGATGGACATGAGTCTGAGTGAACTCTGGGAACTGGTGATGGACAGGGCGGCCTGGCATGTTGCGATTCATGTGGTTGCAAAGAGTTGGACACGACTGAGTGACTGAACTAAACTGAATTTTGTGAACACATCGATTTTTGGTTATATGTTCCAAATATTTCATTTTCTACTTAAAAGTTTCTTCTGCCCTGACCACAGAAACCTAGAAAGTTAAAATTGAAAGGATTCTTAGAGGTCCTCTAATTCAGTCGTTCTTACTGTGAATGTAACGTTAGATAACCAAAATCTCTAGGGAAATCTTTATGAACCACAGACCCTCTCCCTTTCTGATATGCTCTGGAAAGTGGGAGAACCGGCATGTACTGTCTAGGTGACTTTGACCATGATTCAGCCACCCTGAATGGCTTATCCAGTCCGATCCCTCTGTTTCCCAGATGAGGAAACTGAAACATCTATCCTATAGGGACAGAAGGAAAAGTAGGCCCTAACTGATTTTCAGGGCTGGAAGCAATGTCTGAGCATATGAATTTCTCCGAACCCTTGACAACAGAAGGTATAATCATCACATTTGTATTTTTTCTAATTTATTAGACAAAAAAAAAGTGTCTCACCATTGTTTACAGGATGATTATTACAGAGGTTCATCTGAGCTATCTTGCAAGATGACAATAGGCATTTCAAGAGAATCATTTGTTAGAAACAAAACAAAAAAATCAAAATTTCAAAAAATTTTTTGAAAACAGAGGCTGGTTTAGTAAACAAACTCTAAACTCTCTAATTTCACTCAGCCAGGATCTTCCCTTGCTACTGCTGCTGCTGCTGCTAAGTCGCTTCAGTCGTGTCCGACTCTGTGCAACCCCACAGACGGCAGCCCATCAGGCTCTGCCATCCCTGGGATTCTCCAGGCAAGAGCACTGGAGTGGGTTGCATTTCATTCTCCAATGCATGAAAGTGAAAAGTGAAAGTGAAGTTGCTCAGTTGTGTCCAACTCGCAGCGACCCCATGGCCTGCAGGCTTCCAGGCTCCTTCGTCCATGGTATTTTCCAGGCAAGAGTGCTGGAGTGGGCTGCCATTGCCTTCTCCTTACTTGCTCTCAATTCTACAGAAGACATATTTAATAACAGGATTTTCCTCACTGCTTTTGCTTGCAACATAACCTACAGACCAAGAGGATTTTTAAAGGAAAACCAATGCATTTTATTGTTATTTTCCTTTCAGCTTAAGAAAATCATCTATTTCCCTGTTAGAATTAATATAGTTTCTGAAAACTGTATCATTAAACAATTAATATGACATCGTTTCTGAAAATTAAGTCGAAACAACAGACACAAAACTGATACAAAGATTTTAACAGGCTGTTCTAAGAAATTCTCACATATTATCTTGTTTAATCCTAACACTATTACATGAGGAAAAGACTACTATTGCGAGGCATAGAAAGGTTAAACGGCTAAAAGTCAACAAAGCCAGTAACTGGCAGAGCCAGGATTGGAACCCAGGCAATCGGACTCTCGAACCAATGCTTTACATCACTATCCTTGGCCCTAACCAACCTTTCTGGTGTCATCTCTTGTCAATTCTATTCAGGACTTCTGGGAAGCATCTTCCATCATTCACCTTCAATCTAGCCACTTACTTGACCATATTTATTTCTTACAAACACTATCCCTGTACTTTCCAAATTGTATTTAATTATATGTGCACATATCTCTGTCCATGACTAACCTACAACTCCTTGAAGGCAGGAACTGTGTCTTTTCTGTCTTGCATCTCTAACACTTAAGCACAGAATCCAACACAGCAGAAACTCAAGAGCCATTTGTTGAATAAACACATGAATGTATAACTTCTGTGCTCCTGTAACACGGAACAAGTTACTCTGTCTTTGTTAAGGCTGGTCTCTCTACCTAATTGTTTCTGAAGATTCATTTCAAATGGATAGAGAAAAAAAAAAAAAGAGGATAATGGGCCCAATTAAAAAATCATTTTTCCTTCTTTGATACCTCTTTTCTGCCTGGAAGAATTATTTCTTCCTCTGATTCCCCACAGCATTTTCATAAACACCCATTCTAACACTTTCTGGCTCTATTTTCTTATTCCTGTTGATACTGAGTTCCTGCCATAGACTACGCACTCCTGAGTGCCGAGACAGTGTCTTGTTTATCTCCGTACTGTGTCTCTCCAATGCTTAGCATCATGTCTGGTACACAACTGACCCTCAAAAAATATCTGTAGAATAAATGAAAGCTGAAACAACATTAAGGTACAAAGACTAGTTTTCATGAAGAACAGCTGGGCATCGTTAGACAGATAGTAATACGGACTTCATGCAGGAGAGCAGAAGAGCTCTTAGTGTTACTCTCTTCAGGATACTATAAGGCTTCAAAGGAACTCTCTTCAAGCAGAAAAAAGGGTGAAGCTGAATAAAAATGGATTATCTAATGATTAACAAGGATGAACTTATTATCTAAGCTATGATAAGCTAATCTTTAAAACGGATCTCAATTACTATAACTGTCAAAGCGTCTGTCCAAACGTTCCTGGGGGAAAGAATATAACCGTGCTGTATTTGAGTGGACATTAGAAGTAAAAAAAAGCAGGTCAGTTACTCTCACTGAACTACTATAGAGTAGTTCCTTTAAAGACCTGTGATGACCTGAGCTGGATACTAATGTTTACTGTGACTGGTATGACTTACCTTAGAAACTCCTTGCTCTGCTCCCACAAATCCTGGGTCTCTTCTTTAGTCATATGCTTGTCCAGGTTACACACATTAGGTTTCCGGGAATATAACTTAAGGCACTGCTTTACCCAGTGCCACTGGTAACCTGGGAGGAAGGGGTTTGAGATAAAAATAAATCCTATACAGAGATGAACGAGAGAAAAAGAAGAGGAGGAAATTCTCCATCAGTTAATCAGATCATTTATTTCTGTTAACATCCTTATATCCCCTACTTTATTATTTACTCCACACCTCCTTTTGCTAATGCTTCCACACATAAACACAAGTTTTCATTCCTGCACTACAGTGTTAGAGGAAGACGTGTTTCTTCAAGTTAATAAAAAGCTGTTTTGATGATGGTCGCCAGACATCTATCACTATGCAACTATCTCTGGCTTTTTGGGTTATTCTCAAGAGAAACAAGTATTACACAATTATTAATTGTGTTACCCCGAAGCAAACTTCAGAACTAAAGCTGCCAGGTCACCCTTCAAATTTCACCGAGTACCGTTTACAGAGGTGGAGGCTGCTTCCTGTAGTTACTCTGTCCCTGACATCTCAGTGTTGCCCTTCTGACTTTTCTGTTTTCTAGTATCTGGCTAATTATTTTTTTTTAATATTAAATTATCTCAGTTAAAACAACTGTTGTGATTTCTGCTTCTTTTGAACTTTGACTACTGTAACAGGGAAGAAAGACGGTATGGACATCTGTCCAGTATGCGAATACCTAGCCATCTCTCCTCTGTAAAAAGAGGAGTAACAATGCTAACTGGAATCATATGCATAGTTAACCATTCATTCATCAACATTCAACAAACATACACTGTATGGACTTGCTATGAAGGGAAACAAAGGCTGAGAAGGAGCCACAGAAGAGTAAGGGGAGAGTTTGGAAAGACCTAAGCATGCTTATAGATGATGAGCAAGAGCCAGCAGAAAGGAACTGGCTGAATATAGGAGAGGGAAATGGAACCAGGGAGGTCTTGAAATCTGGAAGGGGTAACAGGCAGGATTAGAAGGTGAAGAGAGTGGTTTTGAACAGAAGGGACCCCTCTTCCTCTAAAATTCAGGACAGAAATGAACACTCACTTAGAAGTGCGGAGGTCACTTTTGCATTTCACATATAAGTCAAATTCTCCAAATAATTTAAGAATGATAGAACTGTTGATATTTTGGGGAAAAAAAATATGAGAAAAATTTCCAATAAATGAATGTCTGTTATCACCACTACTTTACAAAATAAGAGTATTATAATACTCACAAAGATATCACATTAAACGAAGAATACTTCCGATCTAATTCAGGTTTGAACAGTGACAGGAAATTGACTACTTTTACAGGCAGTTGGTTCCAGACAACTGCTGTCCTCCTTTTATGGAGTTAAAATTTGCCTAATTTTATGTTTTCAGGCATTGGTCTTAGGTCCTGACACACACAGCAACCCCAAATCAGTTTTCAGTTCTTCTTGATAAACGCCTCTAACTATGCAGCTAACATTTACTGAGCATTTACTGTGTGCCAGAAACTGACCTAAATACTTTACATGGACACTCACATTGAATCCTATCCTTATAAAGTCAGGACTATCTTTTGACACATTTTACATTTGAAGAAACTGAGCCCAAGAGAGATTAAGAAACTTGCTCAAGATCACACAGTACGAAGCGGTGGAGCCAGGACAAGAACCCAGTCTGGTGCCAGACCCTAACCCCCAGGATGCACTGCTCTCCACCCGTTTCTATGTAGCATGACGTCTGATGTTACCATGGTCCCCTCAAGTCTACCCTACCCAAGACTCGGTCTCTGGTCTCCAGCTTGTGGTTTACTCAGGTTCCTTTAGAATATGCAGCATCCTGAAGTAAACATGATCCTTCTGATCAAGTCGGAGTAAGGTGAGACTCGTTTTCCATGTTTTGGACATTGTGAGTGAGTGAAGTCGCTCAGTCGTGTCCGACTCTTTGCGACCCCGTGGACTATAGCCCACCAGGCTCCTCCTCCATGGGATTCTCCAGGCAAGAATACTGGAGTGGGTTGCCACTTCCTTCTCCAGGGGATCTTCCCGACCCAGGGATCGAACCCAGGTCTCCCACATTGCAGGCAGACGCTTTAACCTCTGTACCACCAAATGCAGCTTATATTGGTAGGGGAAGCACACCGATTGAAACCACCCACCCTGGCCAGGTACCACAGTAACCATTTGCATGAGTTGTTTTATGACAGGAGATCCTGATAAGGAACACGGAACTAATAAGCCACCACCAACCGGAAGAGTTCGGGAAAGGTCTAACGGAGACATTGTATGTCCATTCACTTTCCAGAATCCCTCTCGCTAGCATCCATCTTGGCTGAGTGATGCGCGCACCACCAGGAAAGACTCTGAATTAGAATAATTGGTCAAAGACCACCCAGAAACTAATCCTATCACCATAAAACCCAACATTGCGAGCCACGCAGCAGAGCAGTTCTCCTTGGTTCCTTTACCCTACTGCTCTCCACCCGGGTGCCCTTTCCCAATAAAATCTCTTGCTTTGTCAGCAGATGTGTCTCCTTGGACAATTCATTTCCAAGTGTTAGACAAGAGCCCAGTTTCGGGCCCTGGAAGGGGTCCGCCTTCCTGCAACAACATGATGGCAGGAAAGACAGAATAAAGTCTTTAAGCACATAATGAGGCACTAACTCAAATGATGTGGCTTAAGTGTGAGATCCTAGAAAACTTCAAATACAAAGTAGAGGCATACCTCACAGATACTTTGACTTTTAAACCACTGCAATAAAGCGAGTTATTCCAAGTCACAAGACTTTGTTTCCCAGTGCAAATAAAATTTACACTATACTGTATTCTATTTATGCAATAGCATTGTGTCTAAAAAACAAAGAACACATTTTAATTAAAAATTTACTTGAATTATATAAACCAATGCTGAAAAACACGAACCATCATCTGAGCCTTTAGTGAGCTGTAACCTTTTTGCTGGTGGAGAGTTTGACATATTATGAGAATCACCAAAATGTGAAGAACACAATGCTGTTGTAAAAATGGTGCCAAAAGACTTGGTTAATCCGGGGTTGCCACAAAACTTCAGTTTGTAAAAAAGTAAAGCTATCCGTGAAGCACAATAAAATGAGGTATGCCTATATTCCAACACGCACAGCAGAAAACCAAACTGGGGTTGGTAACTTTTCACTCTGAACAATCTGCTAAACATGGCCATGAACACAGGAGTGAGGCCTGAAAGGTAAAGGGCCCCTCCAGGAATAAAAGCAGCAGAAAACACTCCAGTGACAAATGCTTGTTTATCCAGATGTGTGAGGAGCAATGCTTTCGTATGTAAAAGCCACCACTCAGCTATTTCCTTTGTTGCTTCAGACACAAAACTGCATGTGGCCTTTTACGGAAGCGTGAAAGCTGTTACCTCTTCCCACGACAGCAACGTACACACTTCAGTGGCCATAATGTATCAATAGCTGTAACACAGACCTGGCTCTTGGAACAACAAAAACTAAATTTCTAAAGGAATTTCTCTTGTTTTTGACCTGCACTTGAAATCTTAAGTGCAAGGTTAACTTTATGTCTTCGAAGTACAGAATGGAGATATAAGATCGTCTGGCCAAATAAGGCATTATATATTTTCTAAATGGTTCATGATAATTAATCAACAGTGGCCCCATGGAGCCTAGAAAAAAGGTTAATAACATTACTCACTTTTCATTATTATATTACTCTCTCTACCTGATATCACTGAAATTCAAAAATCTAGATTATTTTGCCTTATAGGACTTTTGATTTCATTAACTGTAGTTTTCTATTCAAAAACTCAGTCTTGATAATAGCAACAGCTTTTAAGTTGTTACATCATTTGTGATTGTAGGGATTTTGTGACTGGAGTGAACATGATGAGTTACTCTATCAATTCAAAGTGCTTCTTCTGCTCAGAGCTGTGGCAGGGAGCCCAGAGTCACTGTTCTAATCTTTGATTTGCACCTGGTTTGTCACTTCCTACATTATAAGGCAGGCATTACTGACTTCTGTTCTAGCCTAGGAGATGCCAAATAAATGGACATCTTAGACAAGGAAGAATTCAGGAGGGGTTTGGGAGCAGAACATTTGTACATTTAGTTTTCTTCTTTGTCTATTTACTCCTTCTCCAAAACTAGACAAATTTTGATTGAGTAATTTTTGCCTTCTGAGCTCAACTGAACTCACCAGGATAGCCTTGAAGTCCGTGGGCTTGCCACTTGCTGACCGGCTGAAGTCCTGCTCTGAGTGCATCATGGTCACTGACTGAGGACAAATTTAGCTGGGATTTGACCACCTGGCAGGAAGCAAACAGAAGTCAGCAAGCTAAAGCTATTTCACAGGTTAACTGCGAGAATCTCAAACCTCTAAAGGCATTTCTGACGTGGGGCAGTTAGGAGTCATAAGTTTGGGGTCGTAAGTCAAGCCTGAATATTCACTGGAAGGAATGATGCTGAAGCTGAAGCTCCAATACTTTGGCCGCCTGATGCCAAGAGCCGACTCAAGGGGGCAGCAGAGGATGAGATGGTTAGTAGCATCACTGACTCAATGGACAAAAATCTGAGCAAACTCTAGATGGTGGGGGACAGAGGAGCCAAGCATGCTGCAGTCCACGTGGCTGCAAAGAGTTGGACACGACTTAGCAACTGAACAATAACAAACTTAGTTCCACCATTTACTTGATGTAAGACTTAGATAAGTTACTTAACATCTTAGATCCTCAGTTTCCTCATCTATGTACTAACAAACTTGAAGTATTGTTATGAGGAGCTGACCTACTTTGGCCTTTAACACTATCTTCTCCTACGATACCACACCATTGTGATTTTTTATAAGATTCTGAATTATCAAAGGTGTTTGGTATACAGATTACCTTTGGTTAGGACTAACAATAATGCTTCTGAGGAACTTGAACATGGTGTTTAAACAGGGCTTTGAGAAAGACCAGGCTGCAGTGCCCTAATCAGAAAAAAAATTTTTCAATGAAACACTAGGAATTTTGTTTACTAAAGGCACCATAGTTGCTCCCTTTTAGATGGAACTTCAACCGAAACTCGTAACTTTTTACCTTTGTTAATTACTTAAACTTTTAAGGGACCTATGAAGGTTTCCTGGCATTGAAGAATATCTTAAGAGACTTCCCTAGTGGTCCAGTTGTTAAGAATCCTCCTGCCAATGCAGGGGACCTAGGTTCAATTGCTGGTCCGGGAAGATTCCACATGTCACGAGGTAACTAAGTCCCTGAGCCACAACTACTGAGCCCATGGAGACCATCGCTTCCGAGCGCGCCGCTCCTCTCTCCGTACCTTGGGGGCACCAGGTCCCGTACCGCGGGCTGCATGGGACACCGAAAAGTCGATGACCCCTTCCAGGTCTGCGGTTCCGGGGCGGCTCTGCCGGTAAAAGCGGAAAAGCTTCCGAAACGCGTCCTCCCCAGGCTCCGCCGCCAGCGTCGCCACGGAGCCCACTGCCGCCGCCATCTTCCCCATCTCGCTGTCAAGCCTCCCCTGACCCGGAAGCTGATTTCCGTGCTCCGGATTGGGCAGGCTCTTCCGGGGTCGCGACTTCAGGTCTCTAGAGGTTCCTCGGCCTAAAGATGGCGGCTTCGGCAGTGAGGGGCGCTATGTCACTGCGTGCAAATATCGGCCGGCCCGTTGCGTTTGTCAGAAAAATTCCCTGGACGGCGGCCTCAAGTGAGTTGGAAATGTAGTAGGGGCAGAATCTTTAGATCCGAGCAATCCTGAAAAGCCTTGCTTGCTGCGAAGCACTTAAATCCGCGTGGTGGCTGGATTAAGGAGGCTGAGTGTGCTCCTGAGCAAGCCAGTGAGTAGAAAGAAATTTGTCAGCAATTTGCCGTTTTAGGGATGCCCCTTGAGCTTTTGGGGCACCCGTTCACGGTCTCCAGCCTTTCGGAGTTTAAAGCTTTAATTACTTGGAAACTTTTAAGATTTACGATTTAGAAGGAGTTGTTTTGATTGCAGCGTGGGGACGGATTCAAAGTGACAAGAGGTAGTTTCAGTAGTTTAGTTCAAAGGTGAAGACTTCAGGGTAGTGATAGAAGGAGGGGCAGGTTCACTTACGTTAACCAAAGAATAATCGATAGGTTTTCGTGATGACTTGAATGGGGAAGAGTACGGAATGGGGGAAAGGGAGGAATGACCTCCAAGTTTTTAATGTTGGTGATTAGAATGTAGGAGAATCAGATCGAAAGAAGATGAGTGGTAAAGTTTAAATGTGTTTAGTTTGAGAAACTTGTGAGTTCTCTTTTAGCTGGACAGGGGACGTTGTATATAGATTGAGAAATGCACCCAAAGCTGTTCTCCTTGGGTTACAATTCCAACTTGGCCTTTAGGTAGTTGTGTAACCTAGTTCAGTTCAGTTTAGTTGGTCAGTCGTGTCCGACTCTCTGGGACCCCATGGACTGCAGCAGGCCAGGCCTCCCTGTCCATCACTAATTTCCTGTCCATCACTAATTCCCGGAGGCTACTCAAACTCATGTCCAGTGAGTCAGTGATGCCATCCAACCACTTCATCTTCTGTCGTCCTCTTCTCTTCCCGCCTTCAGTCTTTCCCAGCATCAGGGTCTTTTCAAATGGGTCAGCTCTTCACATCAGGTGGCCAAAGTATTGGAGTTTCAGCTTCAGCATCAGTCCTTCCAATGAATATTCAGGACTGATTTCCTTTAGGATGGACTGGTTGGATCTCCTTGCAGTCCAAGTCTTTTCCAACGCCACAGTTCAAAACCTAAGGTGTGTACCTAAGGGAAGGTAATTAGGGGAAAGGGCTCACCACTGTGCCTCGGTTTCATCAGCCATAAAATGGAGTCAATAATACTTTTCTCCTAGGGGTGTTGATTGTATTAAATGAATTTATATGTAAATAAAAGTGCTTAGACCTGTGCTCAATACAGAGTAAGTACTCAATAAATGATAATTGTTTTCATGATTAGAAAAATTGAAGTTCATGGGATAGGCTTAGGCTGGACATAGTTGGGGAGTGATCAGTACTGACTTCTGTTACCAACGCTGCTTTTGTCAACTGTAGTTTTGAGTTAAGGTTTTTACATTTGCTCACCAAAATGTAAAAATCATGGTCATTTGTGCAGATATTCTTGAGATTGAGACTTTATTTGGAAATCTCTAATATACCTAACAACACACAGTATTGTGATTGTTTAACTCTTTCCTGTGTGATCATCTCATGGGGATTTTAATCCATGCATTTAGCATAGTACCTGGTATGGTGAAGACTCAGACTTGCTGGGGATGAAGACTAAGTCAACTCAGCAGTTTATCTGTCCATGTCTCCCCCACCCCAACACCTCCCCAAATCTAGTATGTTACAGCTTTATAATCAAAACCATAACAGTTTCCTGGATCTTAAAGCTGCAAGGAAATACAAACTAGCACTTGTTCACAAGGAGTTTGGGGCCTCTAGGACCCCTCTTGGTTTCTATCTTAATCTAGGATGGAGGATAAAATAATAACTAAAAAAAAAAAAAACTGCTCTTAATATGTTTGCTTTTCTTATATAGGTGAGCTGAGAGAACACTTTGCACAATTTGGCCATGTACGAAAATGCACTGTTCCTTTTGTGAGTATTACCTTTTTTAAAAAAAGCAATAATGTTTTCCTCTAATTTTTGATTATTCTTTGTCAAAGTATATCAGTTTACATGAATTGGTAATGGAGTGAAGCTGTTCAGTCTTTGTTGATTAAATTATGGGTGATACTGATTTAAAAAAACAAAACAAAAAGCCTTATCCTAGGTATTCGAGGCATTTGTGTTAGTTTTTTTTTTAAATTGATGCATAAAATTATCACAAATGTAATGGCTCAAAACACCACATACACATGATCTCACAGATGATAGAGATCAGGAGTCCAGGCATAGCTTTGCTAGGTCCTCTGTTCAGGGATTCACATAAGAGGCAATCCAGGTGTCTGTCCGCCGGAGCGGCAGGTGTCTGTCAGCTGGAGAGGCTCAACTGGGGTAGATTGATTTCCCAGCTCCCTTGGGTTTTGGTAGAGTTCGTCTTTCAACTGTAGGGCTGGGGTATCTGCCTTCTTGCTGGCTTTCAGCTGGAGGCTGCTCTCAGGTCCTCGAAACTACTGCATTGCTTGTTACCCACCTTGTTACCTTGTTACATCCCTCTCATGGAGACCCTCTCCCAACATGGCAGCTTGCTTCAAAGTCAGCAAGGGAGTTTCTCTAGTCTGCTAAGAGAGTTTTATAATTTAGTCTTCAGAGGGACACCCCATCTTCTTGTTCAAGGGAGCAACATCCCGTCACTTTTGCTGTATTCTTTTGGTTAGAAGCATGTCATAGGTCCTGCCCACATTCTGGGGGAGAGGACTATACAGGGGGTAACATGGTGGAACACATGGTGGTCTTGGGGCCATTTTGGGATTTTGTCTATTACAGTATTATAATAAGCACTTAGAGTAGAGGATAATTTATCATAAAACTTAACTGGTGGAGAAAATTTTCACCTTGATCCTCACGGAGTTGAGTGCTTTTTTGGATGCGCTGGGTTTTTGTTGCTGCACGGGCTTCTCTCATTGCAGCGGCTTCTCATTTCGGAGCACAGGTTGTACGGCATGCGGGCTTCAGTAGTTGTGGTAGATGGGCTCAGTTGCGGCTCCTGGGCTTCAGAGCCCAGGCTCCGTAGTTGGGCACAGGCTGTTCTCCCAGGGCATGTGGGATCTTCCCAGACTGAGGATCGAACCTGCGTCTCCTGCCAACAGTGGCAGGTGGAGTCTTTACCATTGAGCCACTAGGGAAGCCCAGGTTGAGTGCTTTTGGTGTGTTTCTGTTCGTTAGATATTCTTTGCTTCCTCCTGAGGGTTTAAAAATCAAGCTATGGGAATTCCCTGGCGGTCTAGTGGTTAGGACTCTCTCAACTGCCAAGGGTATGGGTTCAATCTCTGGTTGGAGAACTAACATCCTGCAAAAATAATTAAGTAAATAAAGTAATAGAGTCCTTTACTTAAAAGAAAAAAGTCTTTAAAAAAATCATTGTATAAATTTGTTCTTTATCCTGAGCTGTATTTTTCTGTGGACTTTCTTAAATTATTGTTTTGGGGTGTGTGACGAGTACACTTAGTTTACACGTGCTTCACTAAAACTGCTTTTTCCTCACGGCACTGAAAAGGCTGTGGTAAAATATCAATTTTAAGTAACTTAAATTCTTAACTATTGGCTTAACATTACTTGCCTTACAAAAATCTAACAGATTATGTATATCCAGCTGTAGTGAAGGTATAGGGAAACTGGTACTGAAATTGTTGAATTTAACTAATACTGTCACTGAAGGGTAATTTGGCAAAATCTGTCAACATTTAAGATTTGCCTTTGACTCTAGAGAAAGCCTGTATGCTGCCACAAAGACCCAGTGTAGCCAAAATGAAAAGTAAGTAGCAAAAAGAAAAGAGGGGGATTTGCTTTGATCTAAAGGTTCCTTTTCTAGAGATTAATTTTATAGAAATGTGAGGTGAGGGATGTTCAAAACAGCATTGTTTAGTAATATAATTGGAAAGAAGGTAAGAGTTCATCAGTGGGGTTGGTTGAATAGATATTAATTCACTGATACAATGGCATTTTTATAGCTGATTAAAAGAATGAGGCATGTGTATTACAGACATGAAAATCAGTAAGCTTGAAAAAATAGCTTTACAAAGTGTATGAAATTGGCATTTTTTGAAGAATATTAAAAAATGTTTTTCTCCAAAAAGTAACATTTTTCTTGGTTGCCATTTACCTCTTAAAAGTATAAAGAACAACAACTTAGGACCTGGAGTTAACAGATTTTAAACAAGAGAAGTCTTTGATTCATAGGAAAATTAATTTGTAATTTAACAGGAAAATATAGGGAAGCCAGAATCTGATGTATAGGTTGGATGATAAGCACTCTTGGTTTTTGCACAAGAGTAAGTAGTAGGATTGCTTAAATTATCCCAGAAGTGTAAACTAGGTAAGTAAAGGTAACTTTTCCTTTTTCCTCAGGAGCATGTAATGATAATGGTGATAGTCGTGATGAGGGGGATTAGTTTCAGAAATTACCATAAATGCACTTAGGTTTGAAGGCTTAATTTCCTAGTTTCTAGAAGTGAGTTAGAAACAGGAAGAGTTCTTTATCAAAATTTCCCCTATTGCGTGTGGTTTTTATGTAGAACAACACAGAAAGCACTTTGCTCATGTTTTAGAGAGTGTGTTAAGATTAACAGAGATTAAGCTTTGGGCAAATAAGAGTATTTGTATTAAAGCAGGGTTTTTGATATTTTTTAATTAAAATGTCTTGTATTCCATTTCGGCAAATGAAAAAGTTGGTGGTTTGATTTGGAACACCTGGAAATTTTCTCAAGTTCATGATTATTAATTTCTTCCTAAATTGTGAATTTTTAAGGACAAAGAGACTGGCTTTCACAAAGGTATGGGTTGGATTCACTTTTCTTCAGAAGAAGAACTTCACAATGCACTACAACAGGAGAATCATGTTATTGATGGAGTAAAGGTAAATATTTTTCTGTATTGTAGTGAGTCTTCTGTATACCAGTTAAATAGGTCAGAAGTGTGAAATGAAAGGGATTTTGGACGATTTGTAACTTAATGTTTGTTAAAGAATGGTGACGGTGGGAGAGTTCCCAGTTCTAAAAGGTCTGGAGATTTAAGTACAAGAAGACACCTTAATGGTTAGCAAGATACATGGAACACAGAACAGTGGAAACACCAGGGAGACCTTGGTTGAAATACTGACTTTCCCACTTACTATGTGACCCTGAGAAGACTCTTTTGAGAATCCCTTGGACTGCAAGGAGATCCAGCCAGTCCATCCTAAAGAAAATCAGTCCTGAATATTCATTGGAAGGACTGATGCTGAAGCTCCAATACTTTGGCCACCTGATGTAAAGCACTGAGTCCTTAGAAAAGACCCTGATGCTGGGAAAGACTGAAGGCAGGAGGAGAAAGGGATGACAGAGGATGAGATGGCTGGATGGCATCACCGACTGGATGGGTATGAGTTTGAGCAAGCTCTGGGAGTTGGTGATGGACAGGGAACCCTGGCATGCTGCAGTTCATGGGGTTGCAGAGTCAGACACAACTGAGCTGCTTAACTGAACTGAACTGATGTGACCTTGGGCCAGACTGATTTACAGTTTTTAATGGGAGTTCAGGGACCTTAAGTACAAGGAACAAATAACATCCTTTGGCTCACTGGTGCTGATCCCTCATAGAACAGCAGTTTTCAGTTTTAATGTTTTTGCAGACATTGACTTTCCTTACAGTGCTGAATTTTTTTCTTCCCCCCAGCTCCATGTTCAACCTCAAAAACCCAAAGCTTTACAAGGAGACCAAACATCTGATGAAGAGAAAGATTTTTGAGACCCTCACTGCCTACTGAATAAATAAAAGAGAAAGTTTTGTCTAAATGTTTTTATTTGAAACAAATAGTTGCACCAAGCAAGAGCTTACTTTCCCCACTCCAAATTAACAGAGCACAACAGGGGCAAACATCATTTGGTGGGACAGGTCCAATATGTGAACATCCTTCTTTCTACTTGCTGTGATTGGGGTCACTTTATTCATAAGCAGTCATTTTTAGACAAAATATTAACCCCAAAGTACTAATGTCACTTGAAAGGAAGTGGCCTTAATTTCACGTGTGGGGCAGTATTTTCTATAAATGCCAAAAGGTGGGAGAAGCACAAACACAACCCATTTTTAAAAAAACTAAATAATTCAAAGTAGAACTTTTCCATACCCCCCTCCCTCTCCTGTAATAAAAAGTAATGCTGGGCTCTGACACCCAGATTTGGTTTTTATCCTGGCCATGTACAAAGTGTCCCCCATATGACTTGCATCATTAGGGTTATCAATAACAGTTCGTTCACTCTGAACAAGTATCTACTCCTTCCTCCTCTTTTTGCCTTCATGCTCATGTTCCTTGGGACGGCTGCTATCTGAGGGTCTTTTAGAGCCACCGTGCTGCTTGGCTTCTTCCAAAAATTTGTCCAAACCGAAAGGATCCTCCTCAAACTGAACTGGTCCTTCTCGGCCTCTTTGTCTACGGTCTGAACCAGAAAACTCCTTATCGGGAACAAATCTAGGGAAAAAGAGAAATGACTGTGAACCACTTTATTTTCACTGGTGTAGATGTTAAAACTGAGCAGTGTGCCCTGGTACCTGTTAGTCTTTATTCGGCTTCTAGGTCATCTCCATACATGTCCTTGTCCAGATTTTTACTGGGCCTGTAAATATTCTGGGCCATATCTTTTCCACCTCTCCAGGCTTGATCATAAACATTGTAAATTTCATCTTCCCCACATGCAAAACCACTGTCCATACCCTGTGGAAAAATAGACATTAAAAGTGTACATGTTTTTATTAAAAGTTGAATCAGATTACATTCTTAGGAAGAGTAAACCCTTGCTCATTTACAGCTTACATGTTCAACAATCTGAACTACAAATTAAAAAGGTTATTAAAAAATGGTCACAGGAGGGGATATATGTATACCTATGGCTGATTCATGTTGAGGTCTGACAGAAAACAAAAGTCTGTAAAGCAATTATCCTTCAATGAAAAAAAAAACCGGTCACAGTTATTTTTTCTTCATATCACCTTTGGGTCCTTGCATTAAATATGGTACTCATTAACGACTGTTTTAGCAAAGTGGTCTTTAAAATTGGAGGATACTAGTATAAGCAGGCACTTGACAAACCATTTGTGCAGACACAGTGGCAAGATGAAAGAACTGCAAAGCATTTTATCTGACGCCATTTACAGTAATAATGTTAAACCCCTTAACTGTGTGAGAACACTATTGAAGCATAACAGTATTCTCAATGAAAATCTCAAGTCAACAAACTTGTTTTGTGATGGTTCATTAATATAAGAATGTGCCTTTTGATAAAACTTTTCATCACTTTTTTTTTTTTTTTTTGGTTTCGAAGGTAGACTTTGTTATTCATGAAACAGTATCCTGGGGTGTGAGGGGTCATGGTCTCTGTTGGACCATGGTTATGGCCTAGAAGCGGGAAGCCAGGCCCTGACTCAGCTGGTGCAGGGTCGGGGCGAGGACCTGGGTCTCCTGATGTGGTTACAGTCGTACTGGGGACGTGTATACCCTGTCACCCCCCTGGTGGGTCTGTGAGTCTGTCCTGCTGTGACTCGGATACCATGCTCTCAGCATGTTTGCTGGAACAATCCGCAGGGTGACTCCAGCCTTGCAGGGGGTGATGGGACCCCTCTATATCCCAGTAGACATTTACACTTCTGTATTTTTAGCACAGTCTGCCTTGTCTTTATTTATATACACGTATCTGTCTTTTCCAGTAGACTTGCAGGTTCCTTGAGTGTTAAGACATGTCTACCTTTGATCTCACTGACTTACAGTAAATCATCAATGTTGGGTGAATTAAAACATAAAGGTACTTCCTCAGGCCTAAGGTGTTCTAGCTAGTTAATGACAACTGATACTAGAAATCAGACTTTCTGATGAGTACTTTGGTTTTATAGCTTCATTTTTCAAAGATCCCAAGTTTGTGTTTTTATAGCATTAAAAAAATTATTTTTGCAAATAGTGACAAAAAATAACCCAAGAGACACTTTTATAGGACACTGGCTCTATTCTAGAAATAAAAGACTCACATACCAGAACCAAGTTTTACTACCTAATTTCTTTTATTTTCTAACAGTGTCTCAAATCCTAGCCAACTCTAAGAGCCAACTCTAAGAGCTATTCTAACTTGTTTCTTATGTTACAATATGCAATTTCCTTTTTTTTTTTCCCCATCACACCAGCATACCTTAGGCTGATGAAAATATCTCATATACTTATTTTCTTTTCCCTGAAGATTGTCATTTGTATCAACACTTAAGATATGCTATTTCTAGACTCTGTGTACCTTGGATTGGTTGAAGAGCCTTTGGTCATACTGAACTTCATTGGAAGTCCGAGGGTTGGGCACACCAAGAGCAATGACTTCACTGATGTCTCGATTTTCATTTCTCTGCAGTTTCGACCTGTTTTGAAATGCCATGCCACAAACTGAAACTTCTTCACAGACAAGGTGAATTTCAACTTCAATACAACCATTATCAGAAGCAGAGGAAATAAATATGTCCAGTTCACATCTTATGAACATATATATTCCTTGATAACGCATAATTAGGATGGCATTTCTTACAGTATTTCAGATACATGATTATTGGAAGAGATAGGGTTTTATAATTAGGCAATCTGATACAGAAAAGAACTGCTAGAGATTTCTTTTTTCCCTTGAGGAAAAATACAGGACTACAACATTATAATTTGACATTTGTAAACACTACACAAAGTGATCACCACCCAAGTGTAGTTATTGTCAATCACCATATAACTGACCTCCTTCACTCATTTCACTAATTCCTCAACCCCCTTCTCTGGTAACCACCAATCTGTTCTATCTATGAGTATTTGTTTTGTTTTTTGTAGATTTCACGTAAGTGAAATCACACCCTGTTTCTCTTTCTTTGACTTATTACACTTAGCATAATACCCTCAAGGTTCACCCAGGTTATCACAGACAGCAAGATTTCACTTTTATGGTTGAGTTCTATAATGTGCACACACACACACACACACACGCCCCCCTTCTTTATCTATTTATCTGTTGATGGGTACTTAGCCTGTTTCCACATCTTGAGTACTGTAAATAATACTGCAGTGATCATCAGTTAGGTTCAGTAGCTCAGTCGTGTCCGACTCTTTGCGACCCCATGAACTGCAGCACGCCAGGCCTCCCTGTCCATCACCAACTCCCAGAGTTCACTTAGACTAAGGTCCTTCGAGTTAGTGATGCCATCCAGCCATCACATCCTCTGTCGTCCCCTTCTCCTCCTGCCCCCAATCCCTCCCAGCATCAGAGTCTTTTCCAGTGAGTCAACTCTTTGCATGAGGTGGCCAAAGTACTGGACTTTCAGCTTTAGCATCATTCCTTCCAAAGAAATCCCAGGGCTGATCTCCTTCAGAATGGACTGGCTGGATCTCCTTGCAGTCCAAAGGACTCTCAAGAGTCTTCTCCAACACCACAGTTCAAAAGCATCAATTCTTTGGCGCTCAGCTTTCTTCACAGTCCAACTCTCACATCCATACATGACCACTGGAAAAACCATAGCCTTGACTAGATGGACCTTTGTTGGCAAAGCAATGTCTCTGCTTTTGAATATACTATCTAGATTGGTCATAACTTTTCTTCTAAGGAGTAAGCGTCTTTTAATTTCACGGCTGCAATCACCATCTGCAGTGATTTTGGAGCCCAAAAAAATAAAGTCTGACACTGTTTCCCCATCTATTTCCCATGAAGTGATGGGACCGGATGCCATGATCTTCTGATGATCTGTTGAATGATCATACCATGATCTGTTGAGCTTTAAGCCAACTTTTTCACTCTCCTCTTTCACTTTCATCAAGAGGCTTTTTAGTTCCTCTTCACTTTCTGCCATAAGGGTGGTGTCATCTGCATATCTGAGGTGATTGATATTTCTCCTGGCAATCTTGATTCCAATCTTCTTCCAGCCCAGTGTTTCTCATGATGTACTCTGCATAGACGTTAAATAAGCAGGGTGACAATATACAGCCTTGACGTACTCCTTTTCCTATTTGGAACCAGTCTGTTGTTCCATGTCCAGTTCTGTTGCTTCCTGACCTGCACATAGGTTTCTTGAGAGGCAGGTCAGGTGGTCTGGTAATCCCATCTTTTTCAGAATTTCCCACAGTTTATCGTGTTCCACACAGTCAAAGGCTTTGGCATAGTCAATAAAGCAGAATTAGATGTTTTTCTGGAACTCTCTTACTTTTTTTGATGATCCAGTGGATGTTGGCAATTTGGTCTCTGGTTCCTCTGCCTTTTCTAAAACCAGCTTGAACATCTGTAAGTTCACGGTTCACGTATTGCTGAAGCCTGGCTTGGAGAATTTTGAGCATTACTTTACAAGTGTATGAGATGAGTGCAATTGTGCGGTAGTTTGAGCATTCTTTGGCATTGCCTTTCATTGGGATTGGAATGAAAACAGCTTTTCCAGTCCTGTGGCCACTGCTGCCTTTTCCAAATTTGCTGGCATATTGAGTGCAGCACTTTCACAGCATCATCTTTCAGGATTTGAAACAGTTCAACTGGAATTCCATCACCTCCACTAGCTTTGTTCGTACTGATGCTTTCTAAGGCCCACTTGACTTCACATTCCAGGATGTCTGGCTTTAGGTGAGTGATCACACCATTGTGATTATCTGGATTGTGAAGATCTTTTTTGTACAGTTCTTCTGTGTACTCTTGCCATCTCTTCTTAATATCTTTTGCTTCTGTTAGGTCCATACCATTTCTGTCCTTTATCAAGCCTATCTTTGCATGAAATGTTCCCTTGGTATCTCTAATTTTCTTGAAGAGATCTCTAGTCTTTCCCCTTCTGTTCTTTTCCTCTATTTCTTTGCATTGATCGATGAGGAAGGCTTTCTTATCTCTTCTTGCTATTCTTTGGAACTCTGCATTCAGATGCTTATATCTTTCCTTTTCTCCTTTGCTTTTCACCTCTCTTCTTTTCACAGCTATTTGTAAGGCCTCCCCAGACAGCCATTTTGCTTTTTTGCATTTCTTTTCCATGGGGATGGTCTTGATCCCTGTCTCCTGTACAATGTCACAAACCTCTGTCCATAGTTCATCAGGCAACCTGTCTATCAGACCTAGTCCCTTAAATCTATTTCTCACTTCCACTGTATAATCATAAGGGATTTGATTTAGGTCATACCTGAATGGTCTAGTGGTTTTCCCTGAAGTGAAGTGAAGTCGCTCAGTCTGTCTGACTCTTTGCGACTCCATGGGCTGTAGCCTACCAGGCTCCTCTGTCCATGGGATTTTCTAGGCAATAGTCCTGGAGTGGATTGCCATTTCCTTCTCCAGGGGATCTTCCCAACCCAGGGATCGAACCCGGGTCTCCCTCATTGTAGATAGACGCTTTACCGCATTTAAGAAACCTGACACAATTCTGACAGAATGTGGTCCCCTGGAGAAGGGAATGGCAAACCACTTCAGTATTCTTGCCTTGAGAACCCCATGAACAGTATGAAAAGGCAAAATGATAGGATACTGAAAGAGGAACTCCCCGGGTCGGTAGGTGCCCAATATGCTACTGGAGATCAGTGGAGAAGTAACTCCAGAAAGAATGAAGGGATGAAGCCAAAGCAAAAACAATACCCAGTTGTGGATGTGACTGGTGATAGAAACAAGGTTTGATGCTGTAAAGAGCAGTATTGCATAAGAACCTGAAATGTTAGGTCCATGAATCAAGGCAAATTGTAAGTGGTCAAACAGGAGATGGCAAGACTGAACTCGACATTCTAGGAATCCAGAACTAAAATGGACTGGAAGGGGTGAATTTAACTCAGATGACCATTATATCTACTACTGCAGGCAGGAATCCCTCAGAAGAAATGGAGTAGCCATCATGGTCAACAGAAGAGTCCGAAATGTAGTACTTGGATGCAGTCTCAAAAACGACAGAATGATCTCTGTTCATTTCCAAGGCAAACCATTCAATATCACAGTAATCCAAGCCTGTGCTCCAACCAGTAATGCTGAAGAAGCTGAAGTTGAATGGTTCTATGAAGACCTACAAGACCTTTTAGAACTAACACCCCAAAAGATGTCTTTTTCATTATAGGGGATGGAATGCAAAAGTAGGAAGTCAAGAAACACCTGGAGTAACAGGCAAATTTGGCCTTGGAATACGGAATGAAGCAGGGCAAAGGCTAATCGAGTTTTGCCAAGAGAACGCACTGGTCATAGCAAACACCCTCTTCCAACAACACAAGAGAAGACTCTACACACAGACATCAGCAGATGGTCAACAATGAAATCAGATTGATTATATTCTTTGCAGCCAAAGATAGAGAAGCTCTATACAGTCAGCAAAAACAAGACTGGGAGCTGACTGTGGCTCAGATCATGAACTCCTTAATGCAGTGATCATAGGGATGCTTATACTTTTTGAATTAGTGTTTTGTATTCTTCAGATAAATACTCAGAAGTGGAAAAGCTGGATCATATGGCAGTTTTACTCTTATTAATCTTTTGAGGAATCTCCATAGTGTTTTCCATATTGACTGCACCAATTCATACTCCTACCAACAGTGCATGAGGGTTCCCTTTTCTCTACATCCTCTCCAATGCTTGCTATTTCTTGTCTTTCTGATAACAGCCATTCTAACAGGTGTGTGGGTTTCATTTGCATTTCCTCATGATTAGTGATGTTGATTATTTTTTCATGTGCTTGCTGACCATCTGCATGTCTTCTTTGGAAAAACGTCTATTCAGATCCTCTGCCCATTTAACTGCGTTGTTTTTAGTTGAGCTGTAGTTCTTTCTATAGCTTGGATATTAACCTCGTATCAAATATATGATTTGCAAGTATCTTCTCCCACTCAGTAGGTTGCCTTTTTGTTCTGATGGTGGCTTCCTTCATCATGTGGAAGTTTTTAGTCTGATACAGTCCCATTTTGTAATTTCTCCTTTGTTTCCTTTGCCTTTGGAGTCAGATACACAAAATCATTGCTAAGACCAATGTCAAAGGGCTTACTACCTATGTATTCTTCTAGAAATTTTACAGTTTAAGGTCTTACATTCAAACCCTTAACTGCTTTTGAGCTTTTTTGTGCATGGTATAAGGTTTTCCTTCTTTTGCATGTAGCGTCCAGTTTTTCCAATAGCACCTATAGAAGAGTCTGTCCTTTCTCAAAAGAATCATTCTTAATACAAGCAATCTTCTTGTAATACATGCTGAGATATGAAACTACTATGGTCTGTATCTGCTATTATTATAAAGGGTTAGGGGGACTGGATGCAAATTAGGTATACCACATGGGTCACTTTCAATAAGATAGAATCAATTTTTACCTAACAACATTTAGTAATTTTATCCTATTAGAATTTTGAGAAAAATATGTCTAATGACTGGATTACTCAGTATGATGTTTGACATTCAGATGAACTTAATTCCCCTGCTGTTTTGGTATGTATGTAATCTACATCACAATGGTACCATGATAACTGTCATCATTTACTTTACTAGAGGTTCAGGTCTTAAAATGATTTCTATAGACAATATAATTTTCATCTAAGCACAAGTTTAAAGCTCTTCTATTTTATCAATTCTCAGTCACTTTACTGGTTTTAAGGGCTCAATTTATCTACAGAGCCATTTTGATTTTTACAGCTTAAGAATTTCAGACTAAGAGTATCATTAAGTGTGTACTTTCAAATTTCATTCCTTTCTGTTCTATACTGTACATTTAAACTCTAAATTCAGATTTTCTGCTTTTCCATGACTTCACTTATTTAAGGAGATGAAATATGCCATTAAACAACAAAGAATACCACCAGCAGGAATCTGTTTAAGATATGACCAAAAAAAAACCACAGTATCAGCTCACAGGAGGATGAGAGCATTCAAAACTGCTCATTTGGAAAGAAAATGTTTTATATTTGCATTTAACCCTCACTCAGAATTCCACCTCTTGTATTACAGCATTTTTTCAACTTTTTATCAATTTCAGTCCTCGGCCTTTGGTGAACTACAAACTTCATGAATCCGTCTCTACTTTATTCAAGTGTTCATACATGTATTTCCTTTGTTAAGTCTGTACTTAAGTGTTCTGTCAGTTTTCCCAAGCAATTTCATGTGACAGCTCTATCTTTCTGAATTTTAAGTGAACTGCTCATGAAAAGAGGCTGAGTTTCACTTCTTACAAAAGATGCTCTTCTCCCCCACTGTACTCACTCAGTACAGTATTCTGCATGTGGAAAGACCTCAATAAAGGTCCAGCAGCTTATTTCCTGTCTAGAGGAACAGGCACATGATAAATCAATCTGTCTCACCATTTGAAGCGGGAAAAGAACAGACCAGAACAGGCATATCCACTACTTTCTTCTTCATAAATATGATCTGAATTTCCTTTTTGTGTATCCCCATCCTTCTCAACCCTAGCTGGCAATACAAGGTAATGGAAGAAAAGCTCACTTTCCAGCACAGTCAGTTCTTCTGCTAAGGCAGACTAAGCAGTTTAGGGCAAGAAAATAGGTGCTGATTTACGAAGCTATCAACCTGAAGAGGAAGGAGAGAAGCAAAACTGGTTTCAGTGGACTAACACTCCTCTCTAGAAGGTTCACAAAGGTCACTCTTCACAATTCACATTGACCTCAGAGTACCTACCTCTTGTCTGGAGCTGCCCTGGAGAGGTTCCGGTCATGCTGTCTCTCTTTTCGCCGGTCATGCCGGATTTCATCCCTCTCACGTGCCTCTCCGTCCTCTGTGTGGACACAGGTGAAAATGACTTTATCACTGTATTCATCACTATTAATATTCTGAACAAGAGAATATTTCTACATGTTTTAAAATTTTCATAATAAAATGCCAGAAAAAAGAATTTGCAAAGTTCATCCTTATGTTTTCGAAGACTGATTTCAAATAAAGAACCTTTTACTCATGATATGTTGGGGCTGGTTGCACCTAATCTCATCTACTGTGTCTATATCTATCTTCATTTTCTCTACCCTCTCCATGCTGAAGGGATATAGTGTAGATATAGAAGGAATATAGTATAGTGCTTGAGCTTTGGAGTCAGACTGTCTGGGTTCAAATCCTGTTTCTACGACAGATCAACAATGTGAAATTATACCCATTACTTGACCCCGCTCATCCTTTGTCGCCTCCTCTGTAAAACAGTGACAATAACGAACCACTGCACAGGGTTGCTGTAGGGATTATATAAAGTAATATAGTCCCAGAGAGGTACCTGCCATAATAAGCGCTTAATAAATGGTTAAGTTCCTATTAATATTTGGCAAGAAGATTTTAAAAAATTTTAACTACCTTCTCAAGAACCATCCTGTTTTTTTAAATCAGTTTAGAGAACTTAGATAAGAGAGGTTTTACTCTGAGTTATCATCAGTGGCTAGGTTACAACAGATAGGTTTTTTTATATCATGTCCCATTAAGACATTTATATATATACACAAGGAAGTGGGTTACTATCCAGAACCTTCATTACTTCCCTTTAACTCTAGACTCCTGTAACCAACTGCCTGCTTGACACCTCCAATTTAAAGATAACATGTCCACAACTAAATTCCTAATCTTTCCTTCCCAAATCTCTCCGCAGTGTAGTCTTATCAATATTAGTAGATAGCAATTCAATCCTTGTCAATTGTTTAGGTCAAAAGTTCTGGAGTCATCTTTGACTCCTTTTTTTTCCTTCTTCTGCCGAATCCATAAGCAAATTCAGTCAGCTCTACTTTCAAATCACTCCCAGTACCTGACATATTTTCACTATCTGCCTCCTGCTATTATCTCTTATCTGGATTATTGCAATAGCTTTCCAACGGTGTTCCTGCTCCTGCAGATAGCAATTCCATTGCTTTCTAACATATGCAAGATCATGTCATCCTGCTCCAGACTCTTCAGATTGCTTCCCTTGTTACTTGAAGTAAAAGCTATAAAAGGCACACAAGATCTGGCCACTTTGCCCTAACTACTCTGACACCTCATCTCTACTTAGCTTTCTAGGTCTAATCCAGCCATTCTGGCCTCCTGCTTTTCCTTGAACATACCAGATACACTCCCAACTCAGGGCGTCTGCACTGGCTGTTCCTTCTATCTGGGATGCTCTTCCCTTAGGCTCACTTCCTTACTTTCTTCAAGTGTTTTTTTGTTAAAGTTATCATCTCGGAAGTGAGGTCTATTCTGACCACTCCCTCCGCTGGCACTTTTACATACTCTTCCTCTTTTTTTCCCTCACAGTGACTATTATCTTCTAATACACTATACAATTAACATTTTTTGTCTGTCTACATTCCCTAAAATGTTCACTGCTGTATCCCCTACCCGACTAGCAGAAAACTCTGTGTTTAGATGAAATCCTTGCACCTAGTAGGTGCTCAACATGAACTGAATGAGTAAGTATACTAGATGAGGAATTATTACTGAAACCACTCTCACAATTTTCTTGAATTAGAATTAGTCTTCTCACTCTAACTGAATTAATATAGCACATATACCACAATATTTATGTAGATCACTAAATAAAGCAAGAGAGAAAATGACTAAAGTCCTAAAAGAAAAACTGTGGATTAAGTTTACCATTGGGGGAGCTGAATTGTTCAGTTTGAAACCTCTTTTCTCTAAGTTTCCAGAAAAGTAACAGAAAATTAAGCCTATCATTTGAATAATATGTGATTTTAAAAAGTATTTCATTCAGAATTTTAAAAATTTCTGGTGTAGTCCCATATTAAAGGCTCACATTTAAATACACGTTCTTTTCTATTACTTCTAATTAATGAGGCAGAAATTACTGTTTCATTTATACATTATTTCTGAAATATCTACATATTCTTTACATGTATGCACTACTTCTGCATGCAGTAAAAAAACAGCTGAGATTTTCTAAATTGAGATAAATATTATTCATAAAGTAAATTCAATTTAGGAATGAGTATGTCAGGGCTTCCCTGGTGACTTCCCAGATGGTGAAGAATTGCCTGCCAATGCAGGAGGAGATTCAGGTTAGATCCCTAGGGTGGGAAGATCCCCTGCGGGAAATGGCAACCCACTCCAGTATTCTTGCCTGGGAAATACCATGGACAGAGGAGCCTGGTGGGCTACTGTGCATGGGATCACAAAGACCTGGACATGACTTAGCAACTAAACAACGAGTATGTTATACCTTTTTCCACATGGGTTTTGATCCCAGCTCTTCTCTCTCGGGCTTTCTGGGCCATTTCCTAAGTTTCTCTTCATGTTTTTCCTTTTCTTTTTGAGCCATCTTTCTCTCTACTTGAGCACGCATTTCCACTGCTTCACGAGCCTGTAAGTGAAGTTAGATGTTAAATAAGATACTATCAAGGATAAAGAATTATAGCTGTCATTTAATTTCCTGACTAAACTCTGGCTTGAAAGAACAGTTAGAAGAATTCACATTTGTTACTGCTAATTAAAACAAAGATTCTTGTCTACAAAAGATAACTCGCCTAGACGACACTGCAAACAGCTTTTTCACTCTGACTCCAATCAATCTTATAAGTCAGTGTTTCACTAATGCTTTTTCACTGTTTCATTTTAGAAACAATCTAAAAAATAAAATTAAACAAGTGATAAAGCAATTTTTAATATCAATAACAGGAACTGGTAATGTTTTCAAAATCAATCAGATCAACTCAGGATATAGCCTTAGTACAGATGAGCAAGAAATAATTTACATAAGGGTGCTTACTGTGACACAGAAGATATACTCTTGTATATTCTATGCCCATACTCTGATGCATGTAAACTTAAAAGACACATATTAATACCATAATATTAACAGACAGCCAATACTATGAATGCCATTTTCTGTAGCATTCAATACATCGGTATGTTTATTTTCCCTTCCATGCCACTGATCTTTTGGAAGACAAAGAGAAACAGGGAAAAATTATGAAACCCAGGAAGAGTAGGTGCCAACCTTCCCAAAATTGGGATCAGTCTAGTGAAGCACCATTATTTTAGAATGTTGTGGGAAAAATGAGTCACCAGTGGTGGGGTATGTATGAGTCTACAAAGGCCAAGCCTGGGTCAGAACTACCACCAGCACATGTCATCTCTGGAACACATACCACAGGCGAGAGCGTCTCTGGGTACTCAGCAATGTAGCCCGAATAACAGTATCTTAGGTAATTTTGAACAGATTTACAAATTATCAAGATCATCAAACAACTTAATTACAACAGACCAACCTTTCGATCAGCAATGTAGAGGGCTTCGGCCATTTTGCAAAATTTTCATTGATGTGAACTGTTTGCAGTCCTCTTCCATCGGCAGCCAGACGTTTATCTAATGGAATTGTATAACCCTAGGACGAAGGCAGGCAGAAAACACTGGTCACCAAAGAGCAACAAAAGAGTCTTTAAAACTAATTTATAGTTTTGACAATCATTTTAAGTTCTTTCTCCTTACATCTCGTTTTGTAATTAAGCAACAGTAGTAGCAGCTAACACTGAGGGCTTCGTGTGGAGGACTGTTCAAGCAGTTTATATTTATGGCCTCATTTATCCTTCATAGCAGTTCTCTAAGGCTGGTAACATTATTATTTCCATTTCACAGATGAAGACACTGAGGTAGAAAGCCTAGGTCATACAGTTAATAAGCAGAAGAACTAGCATTTCAGAGTGCGAGCTCTGGGAAAACAGATTCTCATGTTAAATTTTGGGTTATAATAAAAGGAAATCACTACCAAATAGCTAAAGAGTTGCTCATCAAGTAAATGTAACACTTATACAAAGGTAGAAGAAAGCACTAAAATCATGGTGTCTATGACCAACCTAGATAGTATATTCAAAAGCAGAGACATTACTTTGCCGACTAAGGTCCGTCTAGTCAAGGCTATGGTTTTTCCTGTGGTCACGTATGGATGTGAGAGTTGGACTGTGAAGAAGGCTGAGCGCCAAAGAATTGATGCTTTTGAACTGTGGTGTTGGAGAAGACTCTTGAGAGTCCCTTGGACTGCAAGGAGATCCAACCAGTCCATTCTGAAGGAGATCAACCCTGGGATTTCTTTGGAAGGAATGATGCTAAAACTGAAGCTCCAGTACTTTGGGCACCTTATGCGAAGAGTTGACTCATTGGAAAAGACCCTGATGCTGGGAGGGATTGGGGTCAGGAGGAGAAAGGGACGACCGAGGATGAGATGGCTGGATGGCATCACAGACTCGATGGACGTGAGTCTGAGTGAACTCCGGGAGTTGGTGATGGACAGGGAGGCCTGGTGTGCTGCGATTCATGGGGTCGCAAGAGTCGGACACAACTGAGTGACTGAACGGATAGGTAGCTTAATCTGCTGCACTGCTTTCATGACTTATCAGATTCTTGGAACCCTACACATTTTAGTAAACAGAAAAAATATAAAAGTTTGCTAGACAATTAAGATTCTTTGTTTTGAAATTCTGCATACTATTTCAACAACTCAAGGCATATGCTTGAACATTTATGTAACTTCCACTCTTAGCTTTATTCTTTCAGGCTTTTGAGTAGACTACTAAATAATGACCTCCTGCCCATGGTCTTTATTCCTAATTCAAGGAGTGTTACAGACAGGTCAAGATGCCTCATAGTTATACATACATAAATATGTATGGTATACCAAACCAGACTACCCAACAATCCTTTTGTTTCAGGATGAGTGTATAACTTATTTTTGGCTGCGCTACAAGGCTTGTGGGCTGGATCTTAGTTACCCAAGCAGGGATCAAACTGGGCCCTTGGCATTGAAAGCGCCAAGTCTTAACCACTAGACTGCCAGGGAATTCCCTAAGTTCCTTTAAGGAATAATTTGTATTTAAATCATGGATTGAGGTGGCCTTCTTCACACATTAAAAAAGGAATCATGAAATATTTGGGAGGAAAAGGAAATAGTGATCAGGAAACTTATTTCGAAGTATTTTACAGATTATTCATGACTCCTAGGTGCTTTGGTGATTAGTAGATATACATAGGATTTAAATAACTTATTCATGCATTGTTATAAACAGAAATAAATAATTTAAAAATGAAAGCACTGAATATAGCCAAATATTTATTTTGTTTTGTCATATGATTATTTAAATTGATTTAAATCCTTTCAGGAAGAATTTCAGATATAATTTAAGTTTTCTAAAGAATAGTATCTTTCACTGATATGTTACTTCATTCTACTCATTCCTTCTCTATGTTTTTCCAATAACTATATTTTACCAGGAGCATCTACATGGAACTCATGTGCCTGGAACACTAACATTTCTAATACATTAACATAAAAAGAAAAAGTTGTCTAAGTTGGTGTTCCTTCTGGAAAACCTTCAGCTAAATGAGATGCTGAGGTTTCATCAAGTAACCCAGGCTGAAGGGCCTACCTGGGTGTTTTTCAGGAGGTTCTAACACTGCTGCTGCTGCTGCTAAGTCACTTCAGTCGTGTCCGACTCTTTGCGACCCCATAGACGGCAGCCCACCAGGCTCCCCTGTTCCTGGGATTCTCCAGGCAAGAATACTGGAGTGGGTTGCCATTTCCTTCTTCAATGCATGAAAGTGAAAAGTGAAAGTGAAGTTGCTCAGTCGAGTCCGACTCTTAGCAACCCCATGGACCGCAGCCTACCAGGCTCCTCCATCCATGGGATTTTCCAGGCAAGAGTACTGGAGTGGGGTGCCATTGCCTTCTCCGGTTCTAACACTAAGATACTGAATTTATGACAAGTTAATTACCTTTGCATTTTTCCAGTTTGAAATACAGGGAGGAATCTTCCACTCTTGCTGCTCCTTCACAGTCATCTGTGTTGAGAAAAGAGACGAAGAAGAGACATTTTTATGATTTATAGTCTAGCAAAAAACTAAGTGCAACCTTTCTTTTCAAAGATAGTTCAATATACACTGATTTAATCAAAGGTCCTGATTCCATTTGTTTAGTGGCACTATATACTATGTTTCCACATCATGGTTTCTAGTAATAACTTTAATATAAAACATGGAATATAATCTATTTTTGACAGTTATAAATGCTGGTTAGTATTTTTACATATTTAAACTGATGTGAATACTTCCAAATGAAAACTTTTTCTTTTAGCTGGGTAATAAAATATACCTAAAAAAAAAGTCACTTGGACTATCAATTACAGACCTAATGATCCCAGGAACTTACTTCCTACAACTATGATAACATCTTTTCAAACAGCAGACCCTTTTCATTCCATTAAAAGCAGGGGTTAGGTTATTAATCATAAAGCTAACAGCTAACATTTTACATACATTCTCATACTATGGAACCACATGTTACAGTCTTGAGTGGGTCCCCATTTGATTTTGAAAACAAGTTAAGGAAACAATACATTTGGTGAAAAGTAATAATATAGACATCTAGAATTTATTCTATAGGGGGTTATTTATAAATTAGTAATCACGAGTACAAGAAAAGATTTTAAACTAGAGCAAAGATTACCTTTCGGCTAGGAGAATGCATGACAGGTGCAGGAGGAGAAGGTGGTCCCCGAGGAATTTTCTTATTAATCCTGAAGGATAAACCAAAGCACAACCACAGAATGATATACATTTTTCCTTTTTAGTCAGTAACTCAAGTCTTCCCTCCTCATTTTTTATTACGTAAAGCTTCAAACAGACACAAAAACAAAAGAGTGTATAATGAATGTCCATCTATTATGCAGCAATGTGTTGAGAAGCTAAAGCGGGTGTATTCAATCAAGAATGTGCAGATTAAGACCTGCTGGAAAGGGGCACAAGCCACCCACACAGGGTCCTCAGATAGCACTCTCAGCATCCAGGCTCCCAGTCTGGAGAAGTGAAATCCAACTGGGTCATTTCAATTTACAGTGCAATTTTAATACATCCACACAATGAAGCACAGTCACAGGATTCATTATTACTTAAAGACCCCAGAAGTGAGGAGTGAGGAGAGAACAAAGAACTAGAGGAAGACCAATCCTCTGTCCTAGGCCACAAATGAGCAGGAGACAGACAGCAGGGTAGTAATACCTAGCTGGCTGGGACAGAGGAGTCTAACGTTTCCTGGGACTTCACTCTAAGTGGTTATAGTAGTCCCCTGGTATCCTCCACATCAAGGATACATATCAAAACCCATGAATGCTTAAGTCCCTGAAACAAAATGGAGTAGTATTTCCATATAAACTACACACATTCTTCCTTATACTTTAAATCATTTCTATATTACATCTAATACAATGTAAATGTTGTATAAATAGTTGTGGTGGGCATGACATTTAAGTTTTGTTTTTGAAAACTTGGTGGAATTTTTCTTTTCCTTTTAGCTACGCCATGTGGCACGTAGGATCTTAGTTTCCCAACCAGGCATCGAACCTTGTACCCTGCAGGAGAAGCACAGAGTCCTAACCACTGGATTCCCAGGGAAAACTCTCCTGACTATTTTCAATCTGCAGTTGGTTTAATGTGCAGATGCAGAACCTGTGGACATGAAGAGCCAACTATATTTTAAAATGTTCCCTGGGAAAGGCAAAGTGGGAACTTATGACTGGCATCCTAAATGCAAGTCCTAATTCAAATGTCCAGTTTCTACATGGGAGTAGTGTCATCATACTGCAACATGTCTAGGCAGCAACTCAGGGGGAGAAAAGCTGTTTTCCTCAAAAGTTGTTTTTCTTATCACAACTGCTCAGTTTCAACAATTATTAAAATACAGCCAACTTTGTCATCATCATCACTACCCACTTCACCTCCACTGTGTTATCATCATTTCATCAAATAATAATATTTTACCTTCTTAAAAAACAGCTTTACTGAGGCACAACTAATGTACAACTAACTATACATAAAATGTACAATCCAATTAACTTCTGACACAAGTAAACACAATTTACTTTTGTGAGATCATCACAATTAAAATACTGAACATACCCATCACCTCCAAGTTTCTGCACACCCCTTTGCCTATGCCTTTTTCCTCTCGTCTCCTACCCACTCCCTCCTTCCTCACAGGCAACCACTATCTACTTCCTGTCATTATAGATTAGTCTGCATTTTCTAGAGTTTTAAATAAAAGGAATCATACAGTATGTACTTGTTTTTGTCTAGCTTCTCAGCATAATTATTTGAGATTCACCCATGTCACTGTATTAAAGTTTGTTTCTTTTTATGGCTTAACATTATTCCGTGTATGAAAGTCACTCAGTCGTGTCCGACTTTGTGTGACCCCGTGGACTGTACAGTCCATGGACTTCTTCAGGTCAGAATACTGGAGTAGGTAACCTTTCCCTTCTCCAAAGGATCTTACCAATCCACGGATTAAACCCAGGTCTCTCGCATTGCAGATGGATTCTTTACCAGCTGAGCCACCAGGGAAGCACTCCATGTATAGATGCCCTCATTTTGTTTATCCATTTATATGCTGATGGCCATTTCCCTCCTTTGATTTTTTTTTTTTTTTTTTTTTTTTAGGACTAGTGGTGCCTTCTCATGAAACCACCTACTTACTTGAACCTTGGAGGCTCCATTGGATCTTTCTGCATTTCCACCATCCGAATAACTCTCTGTTTAGCGCCAGAGTTGAAAGCCACTCCTTGTTGAGATGGTGTGTACCTAAGGAACGTAGATAAAACTAAAGGTGTAACTAATTGAGGTTTTCAACAGGTATTTTACTTCTATTACAATCCTAGGCTGGACTGCATTGTCAGTTTCTCTCATAAAGCAGTAATCGAAAATTGCAGCAATATTTAGGCAGAGCAGATAGTAACAGAGATAAGAGAACTAACAGCAACTAAGCAGAATGTAAACTAGAGTTGTATTAGTTTGTAAATAATCCATCACAGTGCATTTTGAACCATGCTAAGTACCATGTTCAATTTCATTAAGTTAAGAAGTCTAGAAAATAGCACCTATTTTATAAGTCTGCATTTGAGGAAAAAATAATATCCTTAGCAAGCAACTTAAAATTAGTAGTTTCTGAATAATCATAGGCTTTAAAGCAGAAAGAATAATGGCAGCAGCCCTACCAGCTCTGAATTTTTCCTTAATGTCTATATGTGAATCATCTTTCCACATAAAGATTTAGTTGAGTAAAATTCCTCAAAATTTAGAAGTATTATAAGGATGGCTATTATTATATAAATGATATTAATACATTATTAATATTTATAGCATACTATCAAATAATTATAGTAGTATTGTATTATATAATATTTCTAATATATTAATGTTGTTATATAGATATTATACACATATAATTTTAAAATGGAAAACTATAATCACTGTAGTTTACATCATATAGTCTGTGTAACTGTTAATTTCTAAAAGTAAAAAAAATGTTTTAAAATAGCATAACAGCTAATATCTTAAAAAATTCTAGTTACCATTTGCACTAAGAATCTACAGACATCAAGTAATTACTAATAACTGCATTTACAATTGTGACTAAGGATAGTGAAAGAATACCAGGACCCCCAACTCCAATCACTTCCAACATGAAGCTAAAACCTCCAGGCATGATTCATACCGGATATACTGAGCAGGAGCCAGTTTATCAGCTGCTCGGACTGGCATGGCTGCAGCAACCTTCTGCGATACAGATTTTTCTAAGGCTACCCTTGTCTTTTCTGTTATCTGAAATAAGAAATGCCACAATGAGTGCTTTGAAAGTTAATGAAGATGTAAAAACTCATCTAAAATAATTACATATATCAATTCCCAGTTACCTCTTTAATGGCTTCTTCATCAGGTCTTTGAAGGTCTGGGTCATCTGCATTCATGACTTCCTTGGGAACCAGGTCAGTGTACTTACTATAAATGACCTAAAATGTTCAAACACAAGCAGGCTTAAGAAAAGCAAAGAATGAAGAGAAGCAACCTCATTAAGTCATTTCAGAAGTCAAAATGTCCTCTCAGCACACTTATAAATTTAGGACACAGATTTTGTCTTTTAGATTTTAAAACCAAGGAAGCTTAAAATATATACACAAATTGCTGCCCTGGCTATAAAAGCTAATAATTTTCCTCTGACCTCATGCATTTAAATTATTTGAGATTGTCTAATCAAGTCAGTATCCAAATAAATTGTGCCAACAAAATCTTATGCATCAGTGATCCCTATTTTTGAGGCTCACTAGGACTTGAAATTAATGATGATATAAATTGCCTAAAGCCCTATTATCTTGGATTACAAGCTCATTGGAATTTAAGTCAGGTTAGTGAATAATTTCCAAATCCAGTGGGCCTAAAAAATTTCATTGACCTGGCCCTACTTGTAATATTTGTCTTTTATCGCATTATCTATATTCATAGATAAGAAAATGAACATATGCCATGGTCAAAAAACCCAGAACACATTCTTCCATGGGAAAAAAAAAAAACTATACACACACCTTATTTCACACTCATTTAGGACTGTTTTCTGATCGGTGGGCCTCTGCCAAAAGAATATTACTGACTTTCATGCTCATGTATACTTCTTGAATACTTCCGTAATAACCTACATGGCAGATTTTATAGAAAAATAGAGGTATTGGAAATTTAACAAATAAGCAGCATTCTAGATTTTGATGCTTGAGTTAGGCATTCTTTAACACACATACAGAGAAAGGACAACTTAACAACTTGCTTTCCCCCAATTCTGGGCCTTTACAGAATATTGCTCTCAGTTCTTCAATTGGATTCTCAACCTGAGTCTTGATTCAAAGGTCACACATGCAAGGGTGAGGCCTCCTATGACTACCCTTGCTACAGGAGTAATTCCTCCCCATCCAATCATTTGGTGTCACAGAACTCTATCTGCTCTCTTCAAAGCACTGCTCACAGTACGTAATTATCTATTTTAAATCTTTGTCTTCACCATTAAAGTAATAACAAAACAGCTAACATATATTAAGCACATATTTTGTGCCACTTTTCTTTTGTTATATATATATATATATATATATAAACGAATTTAACTTTTTGTATCAACCCTATGAGGTGTGTGCAACGATTATACCTATATCACTGATGAGGAATCTCTTAAAGTATCTCCAGTGCTTATAACAATGCCTGGTCCACAGGAGGCTTTCAGTCAATAGTTTTTGTAAAAATGAATGAATGTATTACTTTTACAGATACTCTATTCTATGTTAAAGGTGTATGTATACATGTTGGGAATTGCAGAATGTTTTACATAAGCTTCTGATTTCCTGGAAAAACTGCATCATGGATATAGGCCAAAATCTGTAGCTTGTCTTTCTCATGAATGAGAAAAGGGAGCAGGTAAGAAGTACAGATACTTTACCATAAAACATGTTTATTGATATGGGAGCTACTAGTGTCACCATTGGAGAAGGAAATGGCAACCCACTCCAGTGTTCTTGTCTAGAGAATCCTGTGGATGGAGGAGCCTGCTGGGCTGCCGTCTAGGGGGTTGCACAGTCAGACACGACTGAAGCCACTTAGCAACAGCAGCAGCAGTGCATCATTCTCTCAGAGTGTTCATTTTGGAAGGTGCTCTGAAGCTCACTCTAGTGAGAAAAGCAAAGCTCAGTGCATTAAGATCACACAGCCAGTAACTAACTGACCTCAAAATCAAACATCTTTTCAGGATAGGAAAATCTGTATCTTCAGAGTTAAAAGTTATATAACAATCTCTGGAAAACACTACCAAAACTATGAAGAGTTAACTACTTTTATACAGCAATCATTACAGGAAAGGATTTTAAGTAAATGGCTCCCTCATAGTCATACATGCTCAACATAAAGTCTCAATACTAATTTAGCATACAAGAGCCATTTGCTGCTTCTTATTTGGGTATTCCAAAGTTAATAACCCTTTAAATGAGCATCAATAAGATTCTAGCATCTGACAAAGCTGAGTGAAGGGCATCTGAAGAGCGAGATTCCTCCAAGGTAATTAACTATAAAACCCCAAATTTTTATTGCCTGAGAATCAAATGTGCTGAAGAAACCTGTATCTCAGGAGACAAAGGGACTGGGGAGGATTATCTGAAAAATACAATATACTTTTGAAGGTATCAGGAGCACAAATGAGCTCTGTGAACAAGATAAAGTAGTAACTCATTTGTGAAACAGAATTTTTTTATGACTGAAAACTGGCAAAGGACTGGATTGACTAAAAGGATAAGCCTGACAACATATCTACCATTTCAGAGGTACAAAGAAAACACTATCTTTTGGTTATATCAAAACACTATAGTTTGTGATATATTATGAACAAGGTAACAACATAAAATTTATCTTAGGGTTAAAGTTGGGAGGTTTTTTTTCAGGTGGGGAGGGTTGAAGGCATTCTTTTAGGTAATATCATATATGTAACATTTCCTATATAACTATTTCAGATGGAAAAATGTAAACACTTTTTAAGACTTACCACTGAAGTCACCACTGGACAAAAAAGGAATTTAGTTCTACTGACATTAAATTTTTTTCTCTTTTCCAATTTTGTATTACCATTAAGTCTTATACACAGTATTTACATTAGAGAGATCAATGACCTTAGACTTGCCCTAGAATGTGATCTCTTGGAACCTTGCCTTGTTCACCTCTTATACCTAGAGCTAGCATTTTCCATTCTTTTTTTCTGGCCATACCGCATGGCACATGGGATCTCAGTTCCCTGAACAGGGATGGAACCTCACTCCCTACAGTGGAACTTCAGAGTCTTAAACACTGAACTGCCAGGGAAGTCCCAAGCATCTTCCATTCTTGCTCTTTCACTGTCAATATTTCAGTGAAAAGTCCCTGGTTTCTGAAGAATACCAGATCCCTCTGATACAAATCAGAAATCACTATAATACAGTACAAATTCAATAATTCAATAAACCTTTTCATCCTAGGTCAAGGACCTTGCATATCAGCATCCTGAATAATGAATTAAAAAAAAATCTTATCTTGTACATTTAGTAGCCAGTTCCTATTACCACAGGAAAATCAGTGGTTTTCACACAGGGCAATGCTAACAGCTCCAACTCCCCTCCCAGGGTCTTTGAAAACATGTCAAGTGTTCCTGGTTAAAACAACGGCGGGGATGCAGGTGAGGCACTACTGGCATTTGATAGATAGTGCCAGTGATGTTAAACATAATTCAGTGCTCAAGACAGTCCCAACAGTCAAGAAGTGTCCCTCTCCTCCAAATACCAATGCATAGTTAATGCTGAATTATTAAATCCATTCAAAAACTTTATACATTAATCCATCTACTTAAAAAAAAATAAAGCAGATACTTATTAAAAGTGTGTAAGGAATTCAAATGTATATTCCAGGGGTATAAAGTCCAGCAAGAAGGAAATAAATCCATCATACAGCCCCCATCCAAGTAGTCATTCTATTCAGTATCTTTCTACTCAATTCAGGGAGTGACTCAGTCTTCTTTTTTTAAATCTTCATTGTGGTTATTTATTATTATAATTTAAAACAGTTTCAGAGCAGTTTTAGGTTCACAGCAAAATTGAGAGGATGTAGTGAGATTTCCTACATACCCCCTGCTCCTACATACACATACTTCCCCCGTTCGAGTCAGGGTTAGCATAAACCTGAGAGTGGTACCCCTATGAACTACTAGTCTAGGGTTCATTTCCAGTAGCTACACTATAGACAGACATGTCAAGGCTTTACCTGTATAAAGAAAAATACTTTGGAGACCTTATTTGGCCAGAATACTGAAATCTAAAAATAAAACAGTTCAGTTTTTAACATTTCTACTCTACTTTCAATACAAAAGAATCACCAATACACATTTTAAATGGGGTAAAAGTATATTTCATTCAAAATTACACAACCTGTCAATGCCAAATTATTGTCCTAAAATGTTGCTTTTTCCTAATAAATAAGAGGAAAGGTAGCACATATCAGTAAAGAATAGTCACCATTCCAAAGAAAGAGCGATGCACCAAAATAAAGGCAAATAAAGGCCTTTGGGTACAGGATAAATTTCCAGGATGTGCTCTGCATGTACAGACCTATTTTTCCTTTTGTTGGAATGGACTGTGCTACCTTAGTGGCTTCAGAAAAAGTGTTAGTGTGTCAGTCACTCAGTTGTGTCTGACTCTTTGCGACCCCATGGGCTGTAGCCTGCCAGGCTTCTCTGTCCATGGAATTCTCCAGGCAAGAACACTGGAGCAGGTGGCCATTTCCTTTTCCAGGGGATCTTCCCAACCCAGGGGTTGAACTTGGGTCTCCCGCATTGCAGGCAGATTCTTTACCGTCTAAGCCACCAGGCAAAAGTGGTTTTCCATTATTCAATATATACAGCTATAATTCTTCCAACAAACACTTTGGAATGCCTGTGTGTCAAGATGTCAGGCACTAAGTTAGGCATCAAAGAGGAAAATAAAGACATAATCTCTGTACTCAAGGAGCTTATAATTAAACACCATAGACTGTTATTAGTGAAAGGATAATTACAACAAAAGGTGATGACTGCTACTAAACATAGGGAACAGGGAGAAAGGACACCCAATCCAGCCAAGGAGGTTCAGGGAGATTACACTGGAATAGGACGAGTGAGTTGAAAGCAAGAGAATTAGTCATAAGAAAGAACAGGGAGAGGACTTTCCCTAGCATGAGAGGGCACACAGGGAAAGTTCCCAAGGTAAAAATGTGTCGTAACGGGGGAACTGTAAGAAGTTCCTTATAGCAGACATATTATGAGGAATGCCTGAAAGTTTGTACTGAAAATAAACAGAATGGCTAAAATTGGACTTTTAATTTTTGGATTTCAATATTGTGGTCATGAAAATTGATGCTAGGCTAGAAAGGTAAGCAAGAGGTCAAATGTCTCATTAGGTGTTTGGTTGGTTTTCATCCTAAAGATTATGGAAAGATTTTAAGTGTGCACGCTTATGCTGTGTTTGTGGTGGGGAGAGAGAGGGAAAAACAGATACCGTTTTTTCATGCAGGTAAGACAAATGCCAAGGAGAGGGGTTCAGATTTTGCTGCAATAAATTACGCAAGAAAAGATGAGGGTCTGAACTAAGTAGCAGAGATGGAAATACCTGAGAAATGTTTAAGAAATAAGATAAATCATGGTAACTAACAAATTGAGAGTCTGAGGGAAATACAACAGAATAGAATGAATGTTAGGCAAAGGCTTTTTAGAGAACATACTGGCATTATACGTCACATGTGAAATGTGACTATCCTCTGACCCAATACATATACTACTAAGAATTTATTTTATACAAATCTGTTGCTGTTGTTTAGTCATATCTGACTCTCTTGTGACCCTTGTGGGTTGTAGCCCACCAGGATCCTCTGTCCAGGCAAGAATATTGGAGTGGGTTGGCATTTCCTTCTTCAGGAGATCTTCCCAACACAGGGATGGAACCTGCATCTCCCGCACTGACAGATGGAGCCATCAGGGAAGCCGTAATACAAAACACTGATGTGCAAAAGGATGGTTATATATGGATCTTGACTAAAGCACTGCTTGCAAAAGTGAAAAACTGGAAATTTTCAATGTTTAAAAACAATTAGGGCACAAGGCCACCATGAAAATCTATTTAGATTTTTCTTAATGAAGTAGACCTCTATGTACTAATAAAAATCTTTAAAACAATGAAAGTGAAAAAAAAAATCAAGTCTATGAGAGTTACGAGAATTAAAATCTCATTTATTTAAAAAAAGATATGTATATTTGTGTGTACGTGTATATATATAAAGTGAGAATACATGTAAAAATGACGTTACAAAGCAAAGGGGAAGAGATGAGATCTAGGATACACTAGAATACACTTGGCAAGATTAGGTTTAGATAGGAAGAGATTTGGTATAGAGACAAAAAGAAGAGTCAAGACAAAAAGGCAAGTGCAAGATAAAGAAAGCCAACAATTTTCTTCCAACAGTCTTATCTGCAAATAGATGGGGCTGCTGCTGCTAAGTCACTTCAGTCGTGTCCGACTCTGTGTGACCCATAGACGGCAGCCCACCAGGCTCCCCCATCCCTGGGATTCTCCAGGCAAGAACACTGGAGTGGGCTGCCATTTCCTTCTCTAATGCATGAAAGTGAAAAGTGAAAATGAATTCACTGAGTCATGTTCGACTCTTAGTGACCCCATGGACTGCAGCCTACCAGGCTCCTCTGCCCATGGGATTTTCCAGGCAAGAGTACTGGAATGGGGTGCCATTGCCTTCTCTGGCAAATAGATGGGGAGTTACCTGTTAAACTGAGAGAGGATAGAGAAGAGTAGGAGTTAAGCTTGGAGGAACATCAAGGGAACCCAGTTGAAATCTGAGATATAAATTTGCATGGCTGCATAATTGTTCTCTCCCTAAACTAGCAGCCATGATGGAGGAGCAAACAGTGATATATCATTAGTGCTGTCTTAGAGAGTAAAATGAGAATGTTTGGGAGAGAGAGAAGCAGCAAAGGATAGGTACTGAAGGTTCTCAGGTACTGTCCCCAGTGCAATCAATTCTAAAGAGATCTTTTATCTCTATTGGAGTATTTATTTATAAGAAAAAAACTAGGTCTTAAAAACAGTTCCTTGGCTTTGGGTGTGGCTGCTCTATGATGAGATTATTTTAAACAAATTTTATTTTTGGTCTTTGGATTACTTTGTAAGCAGGGCCATCCTAAAACTAGCAAGTGCCAGTTTTGTACTTAAATCAAGGGAGAAAGAAGTTTATGTGATTTATTCTATTCAAACGAACCATCAAAATAATTAAGTATGTACGTATTTTGGAAGAGAAACAGAAAAGACTATAGACAAAACTAAATTTTGATTTTTTTTAGGACTGCCAGAATTGTAGATTTTTAAAAATTTATTAGTACTTAAAAAAGCTAGTACTATAAAAGAACTGTTTTTCATATATGATGCTATATGTCAATTATAGCTCAATAAAACTGGAAGGGAAACAAGGATTGTTTTTAAAATGTAAAACACATACATGGAATCCCTAAGTCTTAATATATATAAACTTATCATCAATTTGAGGAATTTCTAAGGAAAAAGTCATTGCTGTTATGAAGCCATATTATATTGTTCATACTGTTATGAAGTCATCTTCAGTTAGCCTAAGTATACTTCATTGTTACTTTTAACATAAACTAAATGGCCAAAGAGTTATCATTTTCACACAATTAAAAAAAAAAAAAAGACTTCTCACGAAATATTTATCAATGGAGAAAAAAAATCAATGAGAGGGTTACCTTGTCTTTTGACTGTCCTTGTCGAGCAATTGCATCATACTTAATTTTTCCTTCAGCATCCACCTGAATGGCCAATGCATTTGACATTTTTTTCTTTCGTCCCATATCCAGGGGATACTGGGCCACGTGGATCTCTGGAAAAGCCCCTCCATCACCAAAATCCTATATAAATAAAGAGGAAAAAAAAATGTTCAATAATAGTAACTTGAGATTTAAGATATAGTCACTCTTTCAGCAGGTAACTACTGAACCCTTATGCTAGATGCTAGAGAAATGGCAGTAAACAAAGCAAGGGTCTCTGATCTTATGGATGTACATTTTAGTGGGCAAAGATATAAAAGGCATAATTTTGGGATTGTGATAAATGTCTTGAAAGCAATAAAGGGGCGGGGAAGACAGGCTGTTTTTGACAGTGTGGTTGGGATAACCTTTGTGAAGAGGTAGTATGAGGTAAAGCCTGAATGATGAGAAATCAGTCATGGGAAGATCTGAGGGAAGCATTTTCTAGACAGATTAAACAGCAAGTGTGAAGGCCCTGCTTCAAGACTGAGCTCAGCATGTTCTAGGAAACGAGGTCCAGTGGGGCTGTAGCTTATTGAGGGCAGAGGTGCAGACATATAGGCGATTAAGTCTGTATGGGAAGACAACAAATATTAGATCAGGAAACAGCTGCTAGATCGTGGCAAGGATCTGGATTTTAAGTACATGGCAGGAAGAAATTAAGTAAAATGTTTAGTATAAGGATAAGATTTTTCATTCTAGCATACACAATTTTCTTAGTGAAAGACAGGTCAAGCTATAGTTAGAGCAGGAATGTAAAGAATTGGAGAGTTCCCTATCCGCGCGGGTGGCTGTGACCAGCACACTAAGCGTGGCCGAGAGGAGCTACCCCACGTCCGAGGTCAGGGGCACAAGCCGGGAGGACCCCATGCCCGAAGGGTGGTGGCCAAGAGGAATTACCCCACGTCCAAGGTCAGGGGCAGCAGCCGAGAGTGCCAGGCTGTGAGGGCGCAGAAACGGCCGAGAGGAGCTACCCCATGTCAAAGGCCAGGGACGGTGGCGGGAGGAGCTACCCCGCGTCCGAGGTCAGGGGTGGCCGGGAGGAGCCACCCCACGTCCGAGGCCAGAGGCGGTGGCCAGGAGGAGCAACCTCAGGTCTAAGGAGCAGTGGCTGCGCGGGGGAGGGCCCAGAGGAGCTATCCCAGGTTGAAGGTCAGGATGGGCGGCAGTGAGTAGATACCCTTCGTCCAAGGCAAGGAGCAGCGGCTGCGCTTTGCTGGAGCAGCCATGAAGAGATACCCCACGCCCAAGGTAAGAGAAACCCAAGTAAGATNAAGAAAAAAGGTCACAAAAATTATATATATATATATATGAAGTTTGCTTTAAAAACTCGGGTCTCTCTCTTTTTTTGCAAAGTAATAGTAGGTTATAAAAATGAAAATTAAAGGAGTAATAGAGGACTTAAAATTTTTTTTAATTCAAAAAAAAAAGAATGATCATAAAAATAGTAAAAAAATATATCTAGGACTTTGTCTGGTGTTGTTGTGGGCAGTGTGGGATCAGTTCATTTTCGGATAGTTCCTTGGTCCAGCTTATATTTCTCAAGATCTATAGGCCCCTTCCTATGTAGTTGGTACTAAATACAGGGTTTTAATCTATTGCACCTGTCACTTCCAAGGCAGTTCCCTCTTGTAGTAGCTTCTTCTGTTTGCTGGTCTCTTCAGCGTCCGATTTCCACCCTGACACAAGGGGGCGGTGGTGGACACTTTTTTAGGCGCACTTGTTCAGTTGCACTGTGGAGAGGGAGGGATGCTGCAAACAAATAACAATGGCGTGTGCTTGCAGTGTCTCAGCCACACTGGGCCTGCCCCTGCTCACCACGCATGTGCCCTCCCTGCCCACACAGCTCAGGCTCTAGGTTGCTCTGCCAAGAACCATCCAAGGCTGGCGCTGGGCTGCATGCACCTCCCAGGTCTAGGCTGCTCAGGTTCAGGCACTCAGGTAGTCCTCAGGGGCCCAGACTTGGTTGGGCCTGCATTTGTGCCCTTCCCAGGTCCGAGCAGCTCAGGTGATGAGGCGTTTGGTGAGTGCTGTCGCTGCGAGTTATCGCCCCCCTCATCTCTGACACTCGGTTTTCTGGGTGTACAACCGGCACGCCTTCTCAGGCAGATGCTGACCATCCAGAACCCCAAGAAGTCTTAGCAAAGAAGTCTGCTTGCAGTTTGGTAAATAATGCCTCTCTGGGGCCGCGATTGCCCTCTTCCAGCTCTGGCTGCCTGTCACCAGAGGGGGATGGTCTGCAGCCAACTAGCTCTGTTCAGTTCTTTGTGCTGTGAGTGGACCTGACGGTGTCTTAGGTTAGGGCTTTTCACGTGGTAGCTATCCCACAGTCTGGTTTGCTGGCCCAAGTTAGTTCCCTCAGATTCCCCTTGGGGCATTCACGCCCGGTCCTTACTCTAAGCAATGCAGCCCATGCCTGGCTGCCCAGCCCCCGCTTGCTAGTGGTGGGTGCAGGCGTCTGCGCTGCTTCTCCTCTAGGGGAGTTACCGTTGGGTGAGTTACTATCGGGCATGTAATCTGTGGGTTTTAATTATTTATTTTTCCTCCCAGTTATGTTGCCCTCTGTGGTTCCGAGGCTTGCCACAGACTCGGCAGTGAGAGTGTTTCCTGGTGTTTGGAAACTTTTCTTAAGACTCTTTTCCCAGGACGGAGCTCCATCCCCATCTCTTTGTCTTTTTTTTTTTTTTTCTTTCTTTTATATTTTTTCTTACCTCCTTTCGAAGACAATGAGGTGCTTCTCTGGGTGCCTGATGCCCTCTGCTGGCATTCAGAAGTTGTTTTGTGGAATTTACTCAGCATTTAAATGTCCTTTTGATGAATTTGTGGGGGAGAAAGTGGTCTCCCCGTCCTATTCCTCCACCATCTTAGGACTGCCTCCTATTTCTTGCATTCTTGTCTCTTCATATGATTTGGTTTTTCCATCAATTGACTGGCAATGAAAGATGACAACACAGGTTCTATCCTGTGTGGATCAGCTCCACAAAGATCGGTAACTTCTCACAAAATCTGTCTCAAGTTCATAAAATGAACTGGCTACAGTGGACTGGTAATGTTGTAAATATATTACACATGGGATATTTATAACAGTGAATATTTCTCACTCAGGTAAAGTACAAATGAACCTTGCATGTGTGTGTGTGGAGTTAGGAAAATCTCTGCTCTCCATAATTAATCCTTCCTGTCTTAAGCCATGGTTGCCATCTCCACCCAATGGCCATCAAAGCAAATTGAGTGTAAGGGAAAGGGTAGGGGTGGAATTTGTACTTCAGAACTACAGGACATAAAAAGTTAGCAGGAATGCATGAAATCTGGATGGTGGTGTGGGGGATCTGGCCTGGAATTACTGTTTATCATTTGTGCTCAAATTCTCCTTGCCAGAGTTCAGTTATATGTTCCCACTCACAGAAAAGGAAGGCAGAGAAATACAGGTTAACTGTGCTCTCAAAAGAAAAAGAAAGTGAGTTTTGATGTACACACAGCCATTCTCTGATATACCTGATTTCTCCCGTGTATGAGTTATCTGATATTTGCTGAGGTGTGATTTCTGGCAAAAGGTTTTTCCACATTAATTACATTCATAGGGTTTCTCTCCTGTGTGACTTCTCTGATAGGCAGTAAGGGCTAACTTCTAGAAGAAAGCTTTCCATCATTCTTTATATCCATAGGGCTTCATTCCTGTGTGTGTTCTCTGAGGTCTACTGAGGGTTGACTTTCCAGAAAAAGTTTTCTGACATTCACTACATTTATAAGGTTTCTCACCTGTGTGAGCTCTCTGGTGCACAAAGAGCTTCGACTTCTGGTAGAAAGCTTTACCACATTCTTTACATTCATATGGTTTCTCACTTGTGGGAAGTCTCAGAGGTACAGTGAGTTTTGGCTTCACATAGAAGGATTTCCCACATTTATTACATTTATAAGATCTGTCTCTTGTTTGGGTTTTCTGATGTACTGTGAGGGCAGGCCAGAGACCAAAGCATTTCCCACATTCTTTACATGCAAAAGGTCTCTCTCCTGTGTGAGTTCTTCATGTGCAGTGAGTACTGATTTCTCATGCAAGGTTTTACCACAATCATTGTATTCATGAGGTGTCTCCCTATTGTGAATCCTTTGATGAACAGTGAAGTTTGACTTCTGGCAGAAGGATTCCTCACATTCATTACATTTGTAGGGCTTTTCCCCTGTGTGGATTCTCTGATAAATAGTAAGGTTTGATTTATGGCAGAAGAACTGCCCACATAGATCACATGCATATGGTTTCTCTCCTGTATGAGTTCTCTGATGTTTACACTTTGTATAGAAAGTTTTACCACATACATCACATTCAAAAGTTCTGTCTACTAACTGAATTCTCCGAAGCTGAGTGAAATGTAATTTCTTTCAGAAATTATTCCCACTTCGATTACATTTATGCTGCTGCTCCTGGAAGTCAGATCTGTGAAGATTCAACTGCGTTGGTTTCTCACAAAAGGAGACATCACTTTGCTGACAAAGCTCCATCCAGTCAAAGCTATGGTTTTTCCAGTAGTCATGTATGGATGTGAGAGCTGGACCAAAAAAAGCTGAGTGTCAAAAAATTGATGCTTCTGAACTGTGGTGTTGGAGAAGACTCTTGAGAATAAGGGAATACAGAGAAGAAATCATCAGAGAGGCTGTGACAAGAATGGGCAAGAATTTCCAGGAGATCAGGGACAGTAGCTTCAGGATGGCAAAGATTCAAGTAAGGCAAAGATTATAGCATAGTCGTCAAAACTTAGTCATCAAAACTAACTATAATTTAGGATATTGATGAGCTTGAGAAGAGATTAATTAAGAACCATGCAGAGTAGGTTAAGGTGCAAAAGAGCAGTGGGAACACTTACCAGAAAATATAACGTTGAACAGTGTTCTATACAACGTTCATATATCAACTAGCTGGGAGAAATGTATGGAGAATTAGTCAAAGAACCTGAGTCAATTCAATCCTCCAGACATTCAACATTTTGTCTATGTACCAAGTAGGGCCTTCCAAAAGCTGTCTGGGGCCACACTATTTTAGCAACTCCAGAAAATCTTTTCAGCAAGTTCTCTCTCAACACTAGGTAACTAACTGTCACCACTGCAGAATGCATGCTAAGTGTTTATTTCCAGACTGACTGACAGTGAAACACTGTCCACTCCACTTCAGATTTCTGTGCCTACAAGTTATCATGTCTCGAGAGAATGCAGCATTCTTTCTTCTAAGGGTCCATTCTGATCAGGGAACAGTTGTATCTATGTTTTTGCCATTGCACTCACCTTGGATGACTCTAAGCTCATATTACCTGCCTATATTAACAAGCCACCTTTATCTTATTTATGTATATTGCCCTGAAGCTGAATTTTACTTATTTTCACTTCCCCATTTTATTTAAGGACCGTCAAAAAGTTCATATAGCAAAATATAAAACAAGTTGAGGAAAAAACCAACTCACCAGAGATGTATTCATTTCCTGCTGTTCTTAAAAACACATAGAGGACTATGGAAATAGAGTTGACAGAGAAGGTTAATGGAGGCGTGTCAACTGAAATTTTTAAAGACACTTATTTAAATAATGGTTGTTGTTTTATTTAAACAATGGCTGCTTCTCTGTATTGATTTCCCTGTGAACTTCCCTACAAATGACATGGGCTTTGCCATCTGACTTATGTTGGCCATACAATGCAAACACAGATGAAGAACACTTTTTCACTAGAGCCTGCTTTCTGTGAACACCGTCATCTCATGAAGATACCTGGGGCTAGACTGCTAGGGACATGTGGTTTAGCCAACAGCCAGCACAAACTATCCAAGTTAAATGAAATCATTTTAAACCAAACAGCTTCCTCAGTCAGGGCACCAGATGACTACAGCTTTACTTGTGAACCAGACATAGGAACTGACCAATTAATTGAGCCCAAGATGCTAAACCACACACCTAGGATTGTATACAGAATCACGGGGGAAAAAATGGTACAAATGAAACTATTTATAAAACAGAACTAGAGTCACAGACGTAGAAAACAAACTTAAGTTACCAAGGGGGAAAGAAGCAGAGGAGGGATAAATAGGGGACTGGGGCATACATTGCCTTTCTTTGGGACTGGAATGAAAACTGACTTTTTCTAGTCCTGTGGCCACTGCTGAGTTTTCCTAATTTGCTGGCATATTGAGTGCAGCACTTTCACAGCATCATCTTTCAGGATTTGAAATAGCTCAACTGGAATTCCATCACCTCCACTACCTTTGTTCATAGTGATGTTTCCTAAGGCCCACTTGACTTCACATCCCAGGATATCTGGCTCTAGGTGAGTGATAACACCATCGTGGTTATCTTGGTCATGAAGATCTTTTTTGTACAGTACTTCTGTGTATTCTTGCCACCTCTTCTTAATATCTTCTGCTTCTGTTAGGTCCAGACAGTTTCTGTCCTTTACTGAGCCCATCTTTGCATGAAATGTTCCCTTGGTGTCTCTAATTTTCTTGAAGAGATCTCTAGTGTTTCCCATTCTGTTGTTTTCCTCTATTTCTTTGCATGGATCACTGAGGAAGCCTTTGTTATCTCTCCTTGCTACTCTTTAGAACTCTGCATTCAGATGCTTATATTTTTCCTTTTCTCCTTTGCTTTTTACTTCTCTTCTTTTCACAGCTATTTGCAAGGCCTCCCCAGAATGCCATTTTGCTTTTTTACATTTATTTTCCATGGGGATCGTCTTGATCCCTGTCTCCTTATTTAACTTATATGCAGAGTACATCATAATAAATGCTGGGCTGGAGGAAGCACAAGCTGGAATCAAGATTGCCGGGAGAAATATCAATAACCTCAGATATGAAAATGACACCATCCTTATAGCAGAAAGTGAAGAGGAACTAAAAAGCCTCTTGATGAAAGTGAAAGAGGAGAGTGAAAAATTTGGCTTAAAGCTCAATATTCAGAAAACTAAGATCATGGCATCTGGTCCTAACACTTCACGGGAAATAGATGGGGAAACAGTGGAAACAGTGTCAGACTTCATTTTTTGGGCTCCTAAATGATTGCAGCCATGAAATTAAAAGACGTTTACTCCTTGTAAGGAAAGTTATGACCAACCTAGAAGCATATTCAAAAGCAAATACATTACTTTGCCAACAAAGGTCCATCTAGTCAAGGCTATGGATTTTCCAGTGGTCATGTATGGATGTGAAAGTTGGACTGTGAAGAAAGCTGAGCGCCGAAGAATTGATGCTTTAGAACTGTGATGTTGGAGAAGACTCTTGAGAGTCCCTTGGACTGCAAGGAGATCCAACTAGTCCATTATAAAGGATATCAGTCCTGGGTATTCTTTGGAAGGACTGATGCTAAAGCTGAAACTCCAATATATTGGCCACTTCATGCGAAAAGTTGACTCATTGGAAAAGACTCTGATGCTAGGAAGGATTGAAGGCAGGAAGAGAAGGGGATGACAAAAGATGAAATGGCTGGATGGCATCACCGACTCAATGGATGAGAGTCTGACTGAACTCCGGGAGTTGGTGATGGACAGGGAGGCCTGGCGTGCTGCAATTCATGGGGTCGCAAAGAGTTGGACACAACTGAGTGAATGAACTGAACTGAAATGGGGCAGACATATACACACTGACTGTGTGGATCATAATAAACTGTGGAAAATTCTGAGAGAGATGGGAATACCAGACCACCTAACTTGCCTCTTGAGAGACCTATATGCAGGTCAGGAAGCAACAGTTAGAACTGGACATGGAACAACAGACTGGTTCCAAATAGGAAAAGGAGTACATCAAGGCTGTATATTGTCACCCTGCTTATTTAACTTCTATGCAGAGTACATCATGAGAAACACTAGACTGGAAGAAACACAAGCTGGAATCAAGATAGCTGGGGAGAAATATCAAGAACCTCAGATATGCAGATGACACCACCCTTATGGCAAAAAGTGAAGAGGAACTAAAAAGCCTCTTGATGAATGAAAGAGGAGAGTGAAAACGTTGGCTTAAAGCTCAACATTCAGAAAACGAAGATCATGGCATCTGGTCCCATCACTTCATGGCAAATAGATGGGGAAACAGTGGAAACAGTGTGAGACTATTTTGGGCGGCTCCAAAATCACTGCAGATGGTGATGCAGCCATGAAATTAAAAGGCACTTACTCCTTAGAAGAAAAGTTATGACCAACCTAGACAGCATATTCAAAAGCAGAGACATTACTTTGCCGACTAAGGTCTGTCTAGTCAAGGCTATGGTTTTTCCAGTGGTCATGTGCGGATGTGAGAGTTGGACTGTGAAGAAGGCTGAGCGCCGAAGAATTGATGCTTTTGAACTGTGGTGTTGGAGAAGACTCTTGAGAGTCCCTTGGACTGCAAAGAGATCCAACCAATCCATTCTGAAGGATATCAGTCCTGGGTATTCTTTGGAAGGAATGATGCTAAAGCTGAAGCTCCAGTACTTTGGCCGCCTCATGTGAAGAGTGGACTCATTGGAAACAACCCTGATGCTGGGAGGGATTGGGGGCAGGAGGAGAAGGGGACGACCGAGGATGACATGGCTGGATGGCATCACCGACTTGATGGACGTGAGTTTGAGTGAACTCCGGGAGTTGATGATGGACAGGGAGGCCTGGTGTGCTGTGATTCATGGGGTTGCAAAGAGTCAGACATGACTGGGTGACTGAACTGAACTGAACTAAACCCTTACCCCAACCCCGTTCACTCCCCAATCTTTTTTATAAGGCAGAAATACCCTGACAAACCGTCCCTGAACAGAAAGAACTACCAGGATGAGAGAGCATCACTGTACCCCTGGATATCAAAGTTGAGGGTATAACAGGTGTGAGAGTATCCAGATCACAGAAATGATGAGTGCAGAATGACGGAATGGGAATATTTAGGGAGCACTGCAGACAGATTCTTCCAGCTGTGACAGGTTATCCCTCCATCCCAGACCACACTCTCAAGATCTCTCCAATAAGTAACATTTCCTTAGCCTTTGCCAAGCCCAGTGGTAAAGAATCTGTCTGCCAATGCAGGAGACACAAAAGATGCAGGTTTGTTCCCTGGATTAGGAAGAGCCCTTGGAGAAAGAAATGGCAGTCACTCCAGTATTCTTGCCTGGAAATTCCATGGACAGAGGAGGCTGGTGGGTTACGTCCATGGGGTCTCAAAGAGTTGGACACGACTTAGGAACTGAACACCAACAAGCCCTCTCAGCCCAGTTCAGCCCTTCTGAAAACCGGTCCAGTCCTTCCCTGCCTGTGCGCATGCTCAGTAGCTCAGTCATGTCCTACTCTTTGTGACCCTGTGGACTATAGCTCACCAGGCTCCTCTGTCCATGGGATTTTTCAAGCAAGAACACTTGTGGGTTGCCATTCCCTCCTTCTGCGGATCTTCCCCACCCAGTGAACAAACCTGCATCTTCTGTGTCTCCTGCATTGGCAGGTGGATTCTTTACCACTGAGCCACCTGGGAAGCCTCCAGACCTTCCATTATTACCCAAATCTTCTTCACTCTGGGCAGAAGCAGTGGTAATTTATTAGCTACACAAAGCTAGTATCTTCTCCTTTTTGTGGCTTTTCTGCCTCTGCTCTAAAGCACTAATGAGAGGGTTCAGATCGAAGGGCTGTCTTTCCGATAGAAATCTGTTCATAGGGCACCTCTCCTTCATGCTTCATAATAGCCACCTTATTCCAAGAAAACAGAACAGCCATCCAGAGCCTAATGATTCCCTCCTGGAACTCACAGTCCTTGAAAACTGGGTCCTGTGTAAACTGTACATGGAACCTGGAGTGCTCAGCAGGCTACACAGCGCACTAGGGGAACCGACACTTCACCTGCTGAAAAGACCCCACAAACAACTGCCACATAGTAAGACTCCGCCTGCACTTCACATTGGCTTCTCTAGGAAGCCGGGTGCAACTTGTCAGTCCTTAAAGGCGCTCCCGCTACAGATGAGCAAACCGAATGTTACAGGATGTGGAGTGAGGTGCTAGTCACTCAGTTGTGTGACTCTGTGACCCTACAGACTGGAGCCCGCCAGGCTCTTCTGTTCATGGGATTCTCCAGGCAAGAACACTGGAGTGGGCTGCCATTTCCTTCTCCAGGGGATCTTCCCGACCCAGGGATCGAACCCTGGCCTCCTGCATTGCAGGAAGACTCTTTACCATCTGAGTCCCAGGGAAGCTCTTTCAATGTCATAGAGGTTCACGACATTGCCAGGCAGAGTTGGACAGTGAACATGGCCTGCAGGCTTCCCATGCTCACTCGCTTGGTTCTCAGGCCAGCCCCAGCCTCATCAATACCTTGAACTCCACTCCCAGGTCACAAAGCCGCCAGATGTGGGCACCCGGCAGTCCACAGTGAACCTTTTCCTGACCACGCAACTCTCCAAGCAAAGTGCAAGCCAGCCCTTCCCAGGTTGGGAACATCAACAACAGACACCTGTTTTTCACAATTCTGGAGCTTGCGTAGTCCAAGATTGAGGTGCCAGCAGATTCAGTGTCTGGAGAGAGCCTGCTTCCTCACTGAAGGCAGTTTCCCCAATGGCAAGGGGAAAGGCAGCTATGTGGGGTCCCTTACATAAGGGCATTAATCCCAGTCAGGAGAACTCTGACCTAATCAGCTCCCAAAGGTTGAAATGCCTGATATTGTCACACTGTCGCACTGGGGGCCAGGGCTTCCACATACGAATTTGGGGGAGGTACACATGGTCCCTGTGATGAGACAAAATATTGCCAGATGTATGGGTGGTAAAGACCATATTGAAAAGGTCTTGGAAGGACATGAGGAAAAGTTTGTTGGACAATGGAGAAAAGGTGATACTTGTAATAAACTGGTAAAGAACTTGGCCTAATTGTGTTCAAGGTGCAGTGTTTTGTGGAAGACAGAAATAGTTTAAAAATGAAATTGGATATATAGTGTAGAGTGAATAAGACTTGATGACTGAAAAACAACAACATATTTGTTGGTCACATTTTGTAGCCAATGGAGCAAACCGGTTCCTTCAAATTGCTTATTAAAAAATGCAAGAAGAGAGGAATGACTTAAAGATAGGATTATTGAACAAGAAGGAGCAAGAACTTAAATATTTGGGAGGTTCTTAGCCTAGAGGGCAGGCAGAATGAAAACCACAATCACAGAAAACTAACCAAATTGACCACATGGACCACAACCTTGTCTAACTCAATGTAACTATGGCTATGCCATATAGGGCCACCCAAGATGGATGGGTCATGGTAGAGAGTTTTCGCAAAACGTGGTCCACTGGAAAAGGGAATGACAAATCTCTTCAGTATTCTTGCCTTGAGAACTCCATGAACAGTATGAAAAGGCAAAAAGATATGACCCTGAAGGATGAACTCCCCAGTCAGTAGTCTGCTACTGGAGAAGAATGGAGAAAGAACTTCAGAAAGAACAAAGCCACAGTGAAAACAATGCCCAGTTGTGGATGTGACGGGTGATGGAATTAAAGTCTGATGCTGTAAAGAACAATATTGTATAGGAACCTGGAATGTTAGGGCCATGAATCAAGGTAAATTGGGAATGGTCAAACGGGAAATGGCAAGAGTGAACATCAACATTTTAGAAATTAGTGAACTAAAATGGACTGAAATGGGTGACTTTAACTCAGATGACCGTTATATCTACTACTGTGGGCAAGAATCTCTTAGAAGAAATGGAGTAGGCCTCAGAGTCAATGAAAGAGTTGGAAATGCAGCACTTGGGTGTGGTGTCAAAAATAACAGAATGATCTCTGTTCATTTCCAAGGCAAACCATCCAATATCACAGTAATCCAAGTCTATGCCCCAATTAGTAATGCTGAAGAAGCTAAAGTTGAATAGCTCTTTGAGGACCTACAAGACCTTTTAGAAATAACATTAAAAAAATTTAAAAAGTCCTTTTCCTCACAGGGGACTGGAATGCAAAAGTAGGAAGTCAAGACATACCTGTATAGGCAAGTTTGGCCTTGGAGTACAGAATGAAGCAGGGCAAAGGCCAACAGAGTTTTGCCAAGAGAATGCACTGGTCATAGCAAACACCCTGCTCCAGCAACACAAGAGCAGACTCTACGCATGGACGTCACCAGATGGTCAACACAGAAATCAGATTGGTTATAATTTTTGCAGCCGAGGATGGAGAAGCTCTACACAGTCAGCAAAAACAAGACCAGGAGCTGACTGTGGTTCAGATCATGAACTCTTTGTTGCAAAATTCAGATTAAATTTAAGAAAGTAAGGAAAACCACAAGACCATTCAGGTACGACCTAAATCAAATCTCTTATAATTACACAGTGGAAGTGACAAATAGATTCAAGGCATTAGATCTGATAGACAGAGTGCCTGAAGGACTATGGACATAGGTTGTGACATTGTACAGGAGGAAGTCATGAAGACCAACCCCACTCAAGAAAAAGAAATGCAAAAAGGCAAAACGGCTGTCTGAGGAGGCCTTACAAATAGCTGTGAAAAGAAAGAAAGTGAAAAGCAAAGGAGAAAAGGAAAGATATACCCATCTGAATGCAGAGTTCCAAAGAACAGCAAGGAAAGATAAGAAGCCTTCCTCAGTGATCAGTGCAGAGGTATAGAGGAAAACAATAGAATGGAAAAGACTAGAGATCTCTTTAAGAAAATTAGAGATACCAAGGGAACATTTCATGCAAAGATGGGCACAATAAAGGACAGAAATGGTATGGACCTAACAGAAGCAGAAGATATTAAGAAAAGGTGGCAAGAATACACAGAAAAACTACACAAAAAAGATCTTAATAACCCAGATAACGACAATGGTGTGATCACTCACGTAGAGCCAGACATCCTGTAATGCGAAGTCAAGTGGGCCTTAGGAAGCATCACTACGAACAAAGCTAGTAGAGGTGATGGAATTCAAGCTGAGCTATTTCAAATCCTAAAAGAGGCTGCTGCTAAAGTGCTGCACTCAATATTCCAGCAAACCTGGAAAACTCAACAGTGGAAAAGATCAGCTATCATTCCAATCACCAAAAAAAGGCATTCCCAAAGAATGTTCAAACTACCACACAATTGCATTCATCTCACACGCTTGCAACGGGCTTCCCTTGTGGCTCAGCTGGTAAAGAGTCTGTCTGCAGTGCAGGAGACCTGAATTCAATCTCTGGGTTGGAAACATCCCTTGGAGAAAGGAAAGGCTACCCACTCCAGTATTCTGGCCTAGAGAATTCCATAGACTGTACAGTCCATGGGGTCACAAAGAGTTGGACATGCTAAACAACTTTCACTTTCACTTGCTAGCAAAGTAATGTTCAAAATTCTCCAAGCGAGGCTTCAACAGTATGTGAACTGAGAAAAGGCAGAGGAACAAGAGATCAAGTGGCCAACATCTGTTGGATCATTGAAAAAGCAAGAGAGTTCCAGGCAAACATTGACTTCTGCTTTATCGAATGCGCCAAAGCCTTTGAGCGTGTGGGTCACAAAAAACTGTGGAAGATTCTTCAAGAGATGGGAATACCAGACCCCCTTACCTGCCTCCTGAGAAATCTGTATGCAGGTCAAGAAGCAACAGTTAGAACTGGACATGGAACAACAGACTGATTCCAAATCGGGAAAGGAGTACATCAAGGCGTATTATCACCCTGCTTATTTAACTTATATGCAACATACATCATGTGAAATGTAGGACTGGATGAAACACAAGCTGGAATCAAGACTGCTGGGAGAAATATCAAGAACCTCAGATATGCAGATGATACCACCCTTATGGCAGAAAGTGAAGAGGAACTGAAGACCCTCTTGATGAAAATGAAAGAAGAGAGTGAAAAATCTGACTTCAAACTCAATATTCAAAAAACTAAGATCATGGCATCCCATCACTTCATGGCAAATAGATGGGGAAACAATGGCAACTGTGACAGACTTCATTTTTCTGGGCTCCAAAATCACTGCAGATGGTGAGTGCAGCCATGAAATTAAAAGATGCTTACTCCTTGGAAGAAAAGCTATGACAAACCTAGACAGCATATTAAAATGCAGAGACATTACTTTTCTGAGAAATGTCCATCTAGTTAAAGCTATGATTTTTCCAGTAGTCATGTATGGATGTGAGAGTTGGACCATAAAGAAAGCTGAGCACTGAAGAACTGATGCTTTTGAACTGTGGTGTTGGAGAAGGCTCTTGAGAGTCCCTTGGACTGCAAGGAGGTCAAACCAGTCCATCCTAAAGGAAATCAGTCTTGAATATTCATTGGAAACACTGATGTTGAAGCTGAAACTCCAATACTTTGGCCACTGATAGAAAGAACTGACTCATTTGTTAAGACCGTGATGCTAGGAAAGATTCAAGGCAGGATGAGAAGGGGACAACAGAGGATGAGATGGTTGGATGGCATCACCGGCTTTTGGACATGAGTTTGAACAAGCTCCGAGGGTTGGTGATGGACAGGGAGCCCTAGTGTGCTGCAGTCCAGGTGTGCTGGGGTCGTAGAATCAGACACGACTGATCGACGGAACTGATTGAAAAAAATATATTCATGTTTGGAAGAGAAGATCAAGGGTATGACTCAGTGTCCTTGGATAAGGAAATCAGTATTGGGTGTGAACTGGGAATTAATCAGCTACCTCAGCAGGAAAACTGCCAGTTTGGGGTGAAGATGAGAAGCAATCAATATATGCTGTTGGACTTCGTGGATTTTACAGGATGAGATGATAGAGCTATTCAGCTGTGAAGTGTGTTATGCTTTTAGACAAGTGACGCATGACCCCAAAGGTGACTCAGATCATCAGGGCCGATTCCTTGGTTTCAAAAATGGGAATCTTTGACTTGCTTCCAACAAGATAGACTGTTCCTGTCTGAACTGGTGGAGCCAGGGCTGTCTGACAAAGATCTAGGGGCATGACACCTGCCCAGCAGAGAATCAAGGGTAGGACCTCTGCCCCACTGGCTTCAGCAGGCAGAGCTGCAAGCCAAAAGGGGTCCTCAGGCTTTCAGATCTTGTAATTTGCTCCGCTAGGTTTTGGGTTTGCTTGGGACATGACACCACTTTCTTCTAAGCTACATGTAAGCTACCTCACATGGAAGGTGGAACTTTGAATATGTAATGGATTAGTGTAAGGACCCTGAGAACAGGAGATGGTCCTGGGTTACCTACGTGGGCACGATGTTATCACAGGATCCTCCTGCGTGAGAAGCAGGAGGGTCCGTGAGAGACGGGAAGAGGCTGCACTGCGGGGGTGACTCACTTTACTGAGGAGCCTGGGACACACGTGGGCCTCGGGCACGCACAGCATTCTAAAGCTCGGCACCGCACCCTCGCAGCGCTCAGCCCTCACACCTCTGCCCGGGGGGCTGCTCTCACACCCCTTTCACTGACAGGGACGTCAAGGCGGGAGGGCTGGGCATACGGTGGCGTGTGCCCGGTGGATGAGGACAGTGTTCTTGTCCAAAATTCTTCTGTTTCACAGATCTTTCTGAGATTCAGGTTATGGAGCTGGTTAATGATTTCCAAGTTTCCGCCTCATTCCACACTAGAGTCTCTACATGCTTAGAACTTCCCCTTGCAGGCACAAAGTCAGACTTTAATATTACGAGATAATATCAGATGTCTATGATGACTCTTCAGATATATTTCAGTCTTAAAATATAGCACAGGATGACGCTACTAGTGGGCCTGAAGGAAGAACTTCATATCCTAGGGAAGACAGCCAAAGCTATACTATTTTTATTTTTTCTGAACAACAAAATCACATATTTTCCTCTTTGTGACTCCTTTATAAGACACACTGACTCTGATGACTGGGTAGCTCTATTTTTTCAGAAGTCATGTTCTTACTTATCGTGATTTCTAGGAACTCCAACACAAGCTAAGTCATAGTTTGCTCTAATTAGTTTAATTAGTTTGAAATTCTGTCTGAGGGACGTGGCCTGGAAAGCAGTGTCTCTGGCCCAGCTGGTTCCCTCTGGAGCCTGGGCTCGCAGACGCGATGAAGGGGAGCCCAGGGTTTAGGGTGTTTGCGCCTCACGCTTCTGAGCGGGGAATGAGACAGAGTTTGTAACGGGGCGGGATCTTGGCAAACCCAATTGCAATGGGGCTGAGGTCGATATCCTTGGGGTCAACAAGTGACTTCAAGTTAAAGTGCTGCAGGATGGCGGCCAAGAACAGGAACACTTCCATGCGAGCCAGGCCTTCTCCAACACACACCCGCTTCCCTGGAGGCAACAACGACACTAAGGCTCTGCCCTAGGCCAGGTAGCAGGGGGAGGGGGTGGGAGGAGGCCATGTGTCATGGCATCGAAGCAGAACTGAGCCCATCTACCCACCGAACGGGAGCCCAGACGGATTTCAGTGTAGGAGGATCAGGGCCTCGACCACCAGCTCTCAACTGCATAAACCTGTGGTAGGTTGGGAGGATCGACTCTGCCAGTGCTCAGCCTGATGTCCGAGGGGAAGAAGGGGGCCCACGTGGAAGCCAGGGCTCTCACACTGAGGGTCACAGTTACAGAGCCGGTCACAGACCTTCCCTCAAAGCACACTGAGGGGAGGCCTTCCCTGGGGACGGGAGACCACCCTATGATGGGTCCAGGTGGCCGAGTACTAGGTTTTGCTCAGTGATCCTTGATTAGCATTATGGAGGGGCAGGCAACATAGCTGTGAGAGTTCACCAAGTTCCATTAAATGAAGCATCTAAGGAGAGAAATGGCTCATCCTCAACTCAGTCTCAGGACTTCCAGTGACAAGATGTCGTCTAACCTCTCTGCACAGGGAAGAGCACACTTGTGTCAGGCTGGGGTTAGGGGCATGAGGCAGGTCACACGTGGAGCAGAGAGCAGGACTCGGGGACAATCCCAAGGAAGGTGCTGCCTCTGGATGCTTCTTACCTGCAGAAAACGCCTTAAAATGGTCACTGTACTTGAACTTTCCATTTTCGTTCAGAAAGTGCTCTGGTTTAAACTCCTCTGGTTCAGGAAACTCTTGCTTATCATACAAGACAGAGTCCAGCGTCGGAATTACGACTGTGCCCTGGAGGGAACACAGGCACCTGGGTCAGTCAGGTTGATGTATCACAGGCTTTCATCCGGGGGGCCCCAGTTGAATTTTACATTAGACAAATGGTACATTTCCAATCGGAGAAGTTTTTCGCCTAAGGGCAGATTAGCAGGTGGATTCGTGACTAAATGGTGATGAGAGCTCTCATCTTGGGCCAGTAGCTTCCCTGAGTGACACATCCAGGGCTGGATGGTACTGTTGTCTGTTCCTGGTTCTGGGACACACCACCACCCCAGGCACCACCTGAGGAACCCCCTTCCCAGACGGCCTCATTTCTGGGGTCACCAGGTGCATGCCAGGCCTGCTGGGGGGGGGCACTCTGCAGGTAGGGATGCTGGCCCAGCCCCTAGTATTCAGCAACACCTGCCAAGACAGGGGGTCCTTGGCCCCACCCTGTTCCCGGGAGGCAGCTGATCTGCAGGGTGTGCGCTGCAGGCTCACGTCTGACCTTGGGGATGACATAGCCTCTGAACACTGTGTCCTGGGTTGCTTCATGGAGCAGATTGGAGGGAATGAGGTCGATGAATCGCTGAATCTCATGCACCACAGCATCCAGGTAGGGCATGTCCAGCCTGTCCTTGATGGCAGGGATTCGGCTTGGCCCAATCACCCTGTCAATTTCTTCATGAAGTTTCTCTGCCAAGATATGCATGGAATAAATGCATTTCTCCAGGCTGGCTCAGCACCCATCCATAGACCCAGCAGATGTTTATGGAGCTTCACATTATTGGATAATTCATCCACACATGGCAGTAAGAGCTAAGCTGGGTGAGGTTGTGTGCGGTCTACAGCCTTTACACGTCTGTTTACGGCCTCCGTTCTCTTAGTGGCCATGACTAGTCCATTGCTTGTCTTCACACCAGGAATAGAAAATTAAAAAGGGTCTTGGGGATTTCTAGCAGGAGGAAAACTCTGTATTAACTGTGACCCCAGGCTGGCTTGTTGCATGCTTCTTCGGAGTTTGGAGGTGAATAGAGAATGGAAACAGACAAGCATGTCACAGTCCTGAAGGGCCTTGGAGGAAGGACTCTGGAAGCCCCTCTTCCTGGCAAAGGCAACAGCAAGCAGCCTTTGGCAGTTGCTTTGCCTTGCTAGGTTTGAGTTTACCTGTGGGCCTTTGTAATATGTTGAGAGGACTACACAGCTCCCTGCAGTATGGTAACCAAGTAAAAAAATTTCAACACATACAACAATACAGATGGTATTACTTAGTAAATAGTAAATACTAATACTTAGTAATTGGTAGATGTAAGAAGCCCTACATGGGATGCTACACAGCACTCCAGGAAGACTGCAGTCTGGGGTGTGTGGGGAAGCCAGGGACGTGAGGAGGCCCTCAGCTGGCTCTGTAATCTTTCTTTTCAAGAGCTCTGAGTTAGTACTGCAAAATGTTCACATGTTAAATTTGGCAATGGATGTCTAGATGACGTCACATTTATTTTCTTTTTCTCTATACCGGAAATTTGTCATGATTAATAAAATAAAACAATTTTGGAGGCTGTGGATCTCCTAGTGCAGAATGGTCAGAGCTCCTTCAAAACTGCCCCAGACCCATAGGGGCTTTGCTCTATGGACTCTCGGCTCCTTCCCCTTACTTTTCTGTCCAATAGAAAGGCGAAGACCTTGGAGTCACATGGACCAGGTCTGACCCTGGATGGGTCACATACCCATGTTCCTGAGGTAATAACTTCATGCCCTTTCACATCAGCCTGCAAGACCACAGTGTATTAAAGAGCTAATACCCACACCTGTCACACAGTAGGAACCAAATTATCATCATCAGCAAGAGGCATGGCTGAGGTAGTGAGGGGCTTCTTGCAGTGGGGACCCCACCGCAGCCATGGGCCAGCCCAGTGAAAGGTGGGAGCTCCAGGCCTGAGCACTGGCGATGGCTCCTCTACCTCCTCTCTCCTTAGGGGCTGGTGCTGACCAGCCTGCTAACACACAGCACTGTTCACCTATGGGCTGGGGTGGGGGTGTTTCTAACGCCTGATGCTCTGTGCATGCAGCCCCCAAAGTCATGCCTGATCCATCCCAAGTTCACCTGGTCCAGGTGCTGGGGAGGAGCCCTGGGAAGGAGGGCTGGACTCAGGGCAGCAGGCAGACTTGCAATGCTTTACTTGGGGTTCCTCCTGTGATCCCTCTTCCAATCTGGTGAGATAAGCCAGGAGGTCTTGCCCCTGCCCACGCCTCCCTCCCAGCTCTTCCTGAAAGGCTGAGTCTTAGGGTGAGGAGCACACGTTCGCTCTCTCGTAAACAGACTATGTCCTGGAGTGGATTCTGGCTGTGTGGCGTTTCTTCACTGGGCTTCCTTTTGCAGTCTGGGTGTGTCAGTGGGTGTGGGAGGGCTGAGTGCAGCTGCCTGTCATGTGCAAGAACACGTCCCCCAGAGCATTTCTCCAGTGATCCCAGCGGCACTCCCTGTTTTGCAGACAAGAAGCTGAAGCTTAAATGTTCCAGGCTGAGGGACACAGGGTCTCCGTCCACGTGTGACAGCCACGAGGTCCAGAGTCCTGGCCTGTCACTTGTCCTACCTTCCACCTCTGGGTATTTCATGAGAATCAGGAGCCCATATCGCAGGGTGGTGCTGGTAGTCTCTGTCCCCGCAAAGAGCAGGTCAGCCACAGTCACAGCGATGTTTTCCAAGGTGTATATGGGGTCCGCACTCTGCTTTTCCTGTGGATGAGAGACAGGAACTCAAGGAGGGAATACCTTCAGGTGGATGAGAAAGAGACCCTCTGTCCCTGAGCAGAGGCGCGCCTGCCCGCCCTGCCTGGCTCCTCGGGCCCATCCTACACAGAACCGCCAGCTCTGTCGCACAGTGAGGGAATCAAGGCCCCAGAAAAGGGCCGTGGGGGGCTGCGCCCTCACCTGGCTGTGAGGCTGGAGATCCTTCCATGCCACCGAGGGCCCTCCTGGGGGCTGAGGCCCTTCCTGGCCCTGAGTCCCGACCTCCAGCAGCCCAGGGCTGACTGTGGGGCTCCTGCAGGGCTGCCCTCGGCCTCCTACTGCCCCCACAGCTGTGCCTTTCAGTCCCAGGAAGCAGGTTATAACGGGAAGACGGGTGGGAGGGGGCCCAGCAGATGGAGGAGGCTCTCAGACAACTGGAGCAAGTCATCCAGGGAAGCCAGGTGTGGCGCTCCAGAGCCTTCCGTGGTGCCAAGGAGAGAGAAGTGTGGCTGATCTGGGTGGGGACCCAAGAGGATGTCAGGGAGGTTGTGTTGGGAAGACCTGCACCCCCTGAGGTCATGCACAATTTGGGAGTTAAGGGCTGAGGAGGAAGGCTGAGGGCCTCTCCCCAGATGAGACGCAGTCATTCATTGATCAGAAGGGGTTAAAAAGTATGGGCTGGAGGGAGCCAGAATGAAGGTCCCACTACCCTAATCCACACCCCCCAGACAGCTTCCCCAAGAGAAGCCATCTTGGTGAGCTCAACAGACAGCAGAGTGCAGTGTGGCCTGGCAGGCTGGCCGAGTGTCAATGTGTGTGGAGGTCGTGCTGAAGCCAGCACATATGTGTGAAACTGAGGGCACCAGGGTGCACCCAGTGCGGGCAACATGGACACCACAGTGCAAGTCATCACGTAAATCTGAGCAAAGCACCCCCTGCCCTGCAAACCCATCTCGTAACAGCCAAGCACTCAGCTCCACCTGGTCCGGAAGCCGCGAACTGCGAGTGTACCTTCGCCATTTCTATCAGCATGGTGTCAAGGAAGCCTCGGGGGCAGCTGGGCTCCAGGGACTTCTGGTGATCCTTCGTCCTTTCTAAAGCATAATCTTTTATTTCAGACACATTTTTCAGTAGCTTTCTATGGCTTCCAGGCAGGTACTGTAGGTAGTCTGAGAAATTATTATAAATCTAGAAAGAGAGGGAGGAAGGGAGAGAATTTTCTTACTATATACATTTTTTTTCTGGATGCAATAGCATTTTGTGTGCCAAGATAATAACCTTCTCCAAACCCAAATTTATGGCTGTCAATATTGTATTATTTGGAACATTTTGGCTGAAAGTATCTTTTTGGGCACCACTCTATGAGGCCGTGTGAGTTCTGTGGTGGGAACATGAGCACACAGGCAGAGGTACTGCCTGTCTAGTGAGGATCAATTTAAAGAGTAAAACGGTAAGTGTCCCCAGGCTAGCTGGGTGGAAGCGCAGGCTCCGCGGAAGTCTCCAGAAGGAGAGTTCATGCCATCTAGTCTTGTATGCCCGTCTGTCCGCACACACACACGTGACCCTTCTTATCCTTTTTCTGCTGTAAACCATCAAACTGAAGCAAGGGCGCAAAGCAGGCGAGAGAGAAGAGAGCAGCTCACCTGAATCCAGGGGCTGCTGAGCAGGTAGAAGTTCTCATTGAACAGACTCATCAGCCTCAGCCCCGTCTTGTCTTTATAGTCAAAGCCTTGTGGAAGAGGATGTCAGAGATGACATTGTAAGGCGCGAAGCCGATGACAAATGTGGGGTCAAAGGGCTGGCCTGGAAAACAGGGGCGTCGAGAGGGAGCTTGTTGTGGGCGCTGCAGGAGGGACATTTCCAGTGCTTGTGAGGAGACACCCTAGAACCATGAGAATTCTTGGGAGGTGGTGGAAGTGTGAGCCACCTGGGTGTTCCTTACTGGTCAGTGATTCAGGACACACCAGCTACACCCTCGGTGATCACCCTACCCCCAGGATCAGAGAGGAAACGGACCTGTGAAGTGATGTCTGTGGGCTAACGTTGAAGGAGGGGTGGGTGGGAGCCCCAGGCTGTACGTACCCTGGGTCTTCCTGAGCACATCCAGCAGGAAGTGGGCCTCCCTCTGGATCCGCTGCTCGTTGCCCTGTTTTCCCATCCCTAAGTCACGGAGGATGGTCAACGAGAACCGCCGGGTGTCCCGCCAGGTTGGTCCATTGTTGAAAATGATCCCTAAGGAGAGGGAGCAGAAGAACCATTACTGCAAACATTTTTCTCAGGAGAAGGAGGGCAGGAGCAATGGGCTCAGCTCTGCAGGGGCCACTGAGGGACCCACTGACCACCCAGGGACCAACGCTCCAGTTTGCAGGGAGGCCTTTGGTGTGAAGCCTGGTTTTCTCTGTTGCCCATGTAAGCTCCTCAGTCACAGCCTCCTTGCTTCCCTCACTATGTCTTGCATCCCCCGACGAGAGGGGGACCGTGCCTGACTACCAAGAAGTGCTTCCCGCCTCTTTCCTGCCTGCTGATCAATTCCTTTGAGGCCATTCTGCTTTCGGTGATTTTTCTTTTAACGCCAAAACATTTTCTTTAGGGTATGTGGCTCAGCTGGTAGAGAATCCGTCTGCACTATGGGAAACCTGGGTTCGATTCTTGTATTGGGAAGATCCCCTGGAGAAGATAATGGCTACCCACTCCAGTATTCTGGCCTGAATGGACTGTACAGTTCACCGGGTCGCAAAGAGTCGGACAGAATGAGCAACTTTCACACAGGAGTAGCAACATAGCCAATTATCACGGCTGTGAGAGTTTCAGGTGAACAGCGAAGGGACTCCGCCATACATGTATGTCCATTCTCTGCAAAACTCCCCTTCCATCCAGGCTGGCACATTGCATTGCTTTCAGTCGTTTTTGACTCTCACATTACAGATACCTTAACTTGGACTTAGTGGCTTCACAGCAAGTCCTTACTAAAATCCAAGGTTCCAACCAGCAGACCTCGAGAGCTGGGAAGCCCTCAAGCTGCTTCCCACCTGCGTGTCCAGGTCTGAGGAAGGCCATGGCCCCAGTCTTTCTTGCAGGAAGTCTGGCCAGGCCCGAGAGGACACCTGGATGGCCTGCAGAGGAAGCACCAGCAGGGCTGGGAAAAGAAGTGTGTGACCCAAGGAGGTAGCCACGCAGACAAGCCCATGGACAGAGAGCATGTCCACTGGTGGGTGAGTGGGCACTGAGGAGGCCCATTTACAGGTACTTTTCACCAAGTTAAAAGTATAGGTAGGACTGAGCTCAGGGTCATGTATTCAGGTGTCCGGGCACTGATTCCTGTGGGACATCCTATTATGGGCCAAGTGGAAGCTGGGTATGCAGCAGAGTAGCCCAAGAGGGCACCGAGGGAAGGGACATTCCAAACTCATGGGTGACTACGGCCTCAGCCTGGCCAGGCCTCGGGCAGCTCTGGCCCTCCACATTGCTGGCCCAGGACAGAGGGTGGACAAGCAAGGATAACAGGGATCAGGGAGTATGTGCTGAGGAGGCTGGAGGATAGGGCAGAAGCTGTGCCCCAAGGCCTGAGGGCCTGAGGTGCTAGAGGGAAGGCAGGAAGGAGAGGGGCTGGGGGACCGCTCTGAAGAGCACGTGGTGAGGAGAGGCGGTGGTTGAGGAGGGAGGGGCAGGGAAGAAGGGAGTTTAAAAATGTCTTGGGGAGAATTGTGTAGAAAGAAAGGAAGATACAGGAAAATGTGAGAAGAGACAAAGAGAAAGAGAGATACAGAGGCAGAATGGCGAGACACAGAGGCATGCAGATGAAGAGACGGATACCAGAGAAGCGCCATCGCTCGGGACCAAACAGGCAGAAACGGAGGCGAGGGAGCTCCCCTTCCAGAGCCTCGCAGACTGACGGAAGCGATGGGCGGCCCTCTCAGCACACTGATGCGCAGCCACTGCTCCACACTACGGTAACCGAGAACATTTGCCTCATTATTCCTGGGGACCATAGACCCGGTTCCAATGCCTGGTTGATGTGCAGGGTCAGCCCTAGGCCGTGTGTGGGACAGGCAGGGGTAGTCAGGCCCCTCGTGTCCCAGCTGCAGGGTGTGGAAGCCGGCTCCACCTGACTACCTTCAGGAGCACGTGACTTGCACCAGGGCTCCCTGGACGCCCCTAACCATGATAAAGCTCTTTGACTCCAGAACTCCTGCCCTCCCGGGGCTTGACTCCAGTAAACCTCCTCTGTGTAAATGACAAAGCTTAGGTGCTTAATTTGGTTTCAGGAGCTGCTAAGAAGAAAAACAGAAACACAGTATCTAAGAGAGACAGTCAAATGCCTCAGAAGTGCAGACTGGAAAAATAAGGCAAGAAGTCCATATGCAACTGTAAGCACAGCAAGTTGGAAATTCTCCATCAAATGAGTGGGTTTTCCAGAAGCTCATCACCAAAACTGACTCAGGAAGAAGTGAGAGTTCCAAGTTTGGGGGGTAGAAGGGACACTGTTTCATCCTAATCTGCTTTAGAATCTCAATTAAACGCCAGACAGCAAGCGGCCAAGGACAAGCGGCTGAGGTCGGAGGATGCAGGGCCGGAAGCCTCAGAGCCGGGAGGGCAGGAGGGGCACCCCCACCGGCAGTGTCCCCCACCCTGGCTCCAGGGCTTCCCAGCAGACACAGGTGGTGGAGTCTGAGGTCAAGACTCTGGAAAGTACTCCAATAAAGACCAGTTAGATCCCCAGGGGTCCTCCCCGGCATAGGGAACTCATGGCTCTGAAGCCTGGGGGCTGGGAGGGGCAGAGGAAAGAGGAGTCACAGGACATCTCAGCACCCTTAGGAAAATCTAAGAACAGCCTTGCATGGGACATCAGAGGCCCCCTCAGTGGAGAAGTGGGTGCCATTCATGGGTGAAGGACCTCAGTAGATGGAGCCCCAACAGCCTGGAGTGGTTGAAGCTGTGAGTGGAAACCCCTCCCGGGAGAGACTGTGGACCCAGGGAGGCAGAAAGGTCTGTGGAGGGAGGCACCGCTGGGCCAGACAGTGGAAGCAGCTTCCTCTGGCCTGCTTCTCTATGAATAAGTCTGTCTCGCTGGTCACTGGGTGGATGTTCCAGGTCTTGTCCACTCTGGTGTGCAAGGCTCACACAGCAGCTTTCATCAAAACACACAGAGCAATGACTGAATGAGCCGATCGTCACCTGACTTGCCTGCGGGCGCATCACCTTTCTGTCTTTAGCGAGTCATCACCGTCACTTCAGGGCCTCCCCCAACATCTCTCCCAGCACCCCGACCCCAAGTAGGACGCACCGTTGTTCTTGTGCACCTGGAACCCCGGGTTTTCTCCTCTGCCGGAAAACGCGTTCTTGTGGTCGAGCAGGACCTCCTTCACAGGCTTGTAGCCATACATAACCACGGCACGCCGAGAGCCCAGGTACAGGGTGAACACAGGCCCATACCTCTCTGCCAGCTGCGGAGACCAGCAGGCCACGGGGTGAGCCAGTGCCGCCTCCAAGAGCAGGCCCGTGCTTTAGCAGGACCCCCAAGGCCGCTGTTGTTGACCAGGAGGACCCAGAGATCCCTGGGGAAGGCCCTGCCACGGTGGCTTCTTCCACAGGGAGCGCATCCCGGTACAAGCACACTCGGCCCACGCACCTGGGTGCACCTCGCTCCCCTCCCTCCCAGACACAGGTAACTCGGAAGGCCTGGCTGATCCCTCCAGTCCCCCCGAGGTCTCTCTGCGTGACTGCTCCCACCACCTCATCTGCTGTCCCCATTCAAGGTCCTGGACCCTAGGATGCTGTTGGACACCCTGGATCTGAACTGTCCAGAGTCCCCAAGCCGTCTTCCTCCCCGGAGCATGAAGCTCGTCAATGCCTTTTAAAGCGGCTCTGTGCCCTAGGACATTCTTTTGTTAACTCTTTTAATAGATTCATCAATGCATTTAGTTTCTAGATTTATGAGCTCATTCACTGGTCACAACAAATGCAGTAAGAGGTGTGTGTAGGGGGTCAAACACCTCACTTTTCCCCTTGTTCTTTGGCACCTGAGGAGAGCTGCAGACCGACACCCAGCCAGTGTGCACTGGTGTCAGTGCAGGTCCCTCCTAGCATAGCAGGGGCAAGCAGCAGCCACGGCCACACTGGGCTGGCCAGGCCACCCAGCGACACGGCAGTTGGCAAGGCAGTTGGCATGGCTCAAGCAGGACCTCTGGGGCCAACCGTGAGCAGCGCAAGCTGCACCTGTAGCTTAGCATTTTGATAATCACTCTTGGGTAATTCAGTTGCTTCACAACAAGCTGGTATTGAATTATAATTTGTCTGAGAGTTGAATGCACACATATTATATCTAATTTCTGAATTCTCCCCCCTCAAATCGACAATATTTCTCTTACCCTGGCGAAGGATTTGGGAATGTCCTTAATATCCAGTTGTAAAAGATTCCCAATGATAGGCAGAGGGAAAGGGCCAGGGGGCAGTTTCCAGCTGCTGTAGATGTGCTTCCAGATGGAGATGAGCAGCAGGGTGGCCATCCACACCAGCAGGGCAACCGTGATGCCCAAGGCCGCCATGGTGCCCTTGGAGGATCTGCCGGCTTTCAAGGGTGCTCCTGTGGAGAGGCAAGGCTCTTATAACACGTTCTTGGTCGAGGACGCTCCTGTGGAGAGGCAAAGCTTTTATAACACATCCTTGAGAAGGAGGGTGAGCAGCTGACCAATGCCACCGTCTTTGTCCTCCAGCCCAAGATATTAGTTCATTATTAGCTGCTGTTGGCCATCATTTCAAAGGCTGATCCCTTCAGGGCAACTCATTAGAACTTTATCCAGGAACCCACATGGCCATGCCTGGGCTCTGCCAACACTGGCGCTGACACCTGCAGCAATGTCAGTAAACACAGTGTCCAGGGGAGCTCCACCAGCCCATAGGTCAGAACGTGGGGTGGGGGCCTGTCCTCCTCTGACATCGGCTGGACAAGGGGGAGTAAGGTCCTGTTTACAGGAGTTTGTTTCTGGTAGGATTTATGTAAGGCAACATCACTTCTGTGCTGATCATTTCCACGGCAGAGTGCCTGACCTCCTGGTGCAATGCTCAACCCCCGAGCAGGAGTTTTGTCCAAGCAGCCCTAATGGTACTGAATCACCAGCAGCCAAACTCCTGGCCAGAGAAGAAAACTTTAGTACCCAAATGTTAGCCCACTTTATCAAATCAACTGGCAGATTCAGTAGAGGGGAAAAAAAAAGAGTTGACCAATTGTGGAAAAGTTAATCTCTGGCTATTAAAAAAGGTACATGTTCATTATAGAAAATTAGGGGATAATTACTGTTTAGAAGCATTTTGTCAAGTTCTAAAATCAAAAATATTAGAATTTTTGTTCTGTATGTTAAAATCAATGAGCTATCTAAGTAGACTTTATGTTTTAAGATGTCCTGTCTTTATTTGTGCAGGACACCACAGAGTTCCAAATTGTTTCTGTTAATATGTTCTGGGTATTTTACAGAGGTTTTCTGTGTGGTTTAATTCTGTCCTCTATCTGGTGACATAGGAAGGTCTTAATTAATAGGTTCTATTTTTACTTTTAAATAAGTGATCCATCTCTATGTACAATACAAAATATGAAGGAAAGCGAAAAGAACAAAAATCACCTCTCTAGGGGGTGTGGCTCAGTGGTACAACACTTGCGTTGCACACACTTAGAACCGAGGCTGCATTCCACACACTGAGTCAGTCCTAACCCACTCTCCTCCCAGTCTGTCAGCAGCGTGACAGCCCTTGATCTGTAGTTAGAACTACAGCCACGTTACGGTGTCCGCCTTGCATCTCCCTGTGCTGTGAAGGGGCGCTGATGTTGGCAGGAGTCTCGGGCCTGTTTTGTGCCCTGGTGGTGGGCGAGGGCCTTGCTCTGTTGTCGCCCCCCCCCCCCCGACCCAGGGGCTGACGTGGGATGGCAGGGCCCGTCCCCAGCATGGAGGCAGAGCCGCCTAGACCCCTCTGTCCTTCCACCCTGCCAGACAGATATGTCCACACAGCATTTTTCTTTTTGGTTTGTCCTTCCTGTTGGTGCTGGAGGGTCAGGCAGGGTCAGCCTTCCCGGGAGTTCCAGCTCAAGCCCTAACAGGTGGGCATGAGGACAGGATGAGGCAAACCAGGTCCCACGGCCCCCACAGGCCAAAATAACTACATGTGGCAGCTTATCTGAATGTGTGCGTCCTGGAAAGGGGGCCAAGGGCAGGTGCAGGTGAGCTGAGACCTCCCAGGGGCGCAGCACGTGGCCTGGGGCCAGGCCCTACTATTCTAGGTCCTCTGTGGAAATGCTCTTGGATGGCCAAGCAGCAAAGTCTAAATGCAGGTACAGATGTCTTTATAAAGTAATGACATTTCTGAGTGTATCTTTTCAGAAGCAAGTCTTTTTTATTTGTCTTATGTCTTATTCAGGTGCCTGCATCATCTCAGTGTTGACTAAATGGGATAGCAGAGGTGGCCTCGCCCTTGCCTGGCAGGAATGGGTGCTTCTCCATCAGGTGTGTGGTTGATTGGTTGTGGCCAAAAGGCAACCAGATAGGGACAATGTTCTTCTTTCTCTAGTTAACAAGGAGCATTTAGCAGGGATAGGTATTGAGATATCAAAATACCTTTTTAACTGAGACAATCCTAGGATTTTTCTTTTTAAATCTGCTGGTGTGATGCTGGATGAAAACACTGCTTCATGTACGAGCAGTCTTTCAGTTCTGCTTCACAACCAGGACTTTCACGGAGCCACATTTTTCTTACATGCTGGTGGATTCAACCTGCTGAACAGTATTTTCAGTAGTTTTGCATCTATATCCACAGATAAAACTGGGCTTCAGATTCTCATGTCGTCTTATGCTCTTCTATTAGAATTGTGCTAACTTTAGAAACAACTGGAATTATTTCATCTTTTCCTATTGTCTGGGATACTTTATAAATTATTTTAAATTTGTATTTGTTTGTTTGTTTCTGGTTTCACTGGGCCTCTGCTGCTACATGCAGGTTTCCCTCGTTGCGGTGTGCAGGCTTCTCATCGTGGCAGCTTGTCTCCTTACGAAGCACAGGCTTCAGGCTCTCAGGCCTCAGGAGCTGCAGCCCAGGGGCTCACGAGCTGCACCTGTGGGCCCTGAGCCTGGACTCAGAAGCTGTGGCACCTGGGCTTGGTTGCACCACAGCATGTGGAATCTTCACAGACCAGGGACTGAACCCATGTCCTCTGTATTAGAAGGTAGATTCTCATCCACTGCACCGCCAGGGAAGTCCCTGGGATACGTTAAATTGTTAGGGAATTGACTGAACTTGGAAACTTTGGAAGAAATCACAGGCAAAACAACATGGAAAGGACTTACTGAAGTCGTCGTCATTCAGTCACCAAGTCCTGTGCAACTCTGTGTGACCCCATGAACGGCAGCACACCAGGCTTCCCTGTCCTCAACTATCTTCCAGAGTTTGCTCACACTCATCTCCACGAGTCGGCGATGCCGTCCAACCATCTCACCCTCGGTCGTCCCCCTCTCCTTGTGGCCCCAGTCTGTCCCAGCATCAGGGTCTTTTCCAATGAGTTGGCGCCTCCTATCGAGTGGCCAAAGTATTGGAGCTTCAGCTTCAGCATCTCAGTCCTTCTAGTGAATATTTAGGGCTGATTTCCTTTAGAATTGACTAGTTTGATCTCCTTGCTGTCCAAGGGACTCTCAGCAGTCTTCTCCAGCACCACAATTAGAAAGCATCAATTTTTAGGCACTCAGCCTTCTTTATGGTCCAACTCTCACATCTGTACATGACTACTGGAAAAACCATAGGTTTGACTATGTGGACCTTTGCCAGCAAAGTAATGTCTCTGCTTTTTAACAAGATTTTGGAGCCCAAGAAAAGAAAATCTTTCACTGTTTCCATTTTTTCCCCATCTATTTGCCATGAAGTGATGGACCAAATGCCATGATCTTCATTTTTTTTTTAATACTGGGTTTCAAGCCAGCTTTTCCACTTCTCTTTCACCCTCATCAATAGGCTCTTTATTCCTCTTCACTTTCTGCTGAGTAGTATCATCTGCATATCTGAGGTTGTTGATCATTCTCCCAGTAATCTTGATTCCAGATTGTGGTTCATCCAGTCCAGCATTTCACATGATGTTATTGAAGTTAAACAATTGTTTATAAAGATTAGAATTATTAACCCAATTAAGAAAGTAAGAAAAGACTTTTCCTTTATGGTTTTCAGAATTCAGATCATGCTTAAAAAGAACTCCATTTTGAGATTACCGAATGTTTACGTTATATTGTTGTCTCTGTCAATTGCTTTTTAATCATGTCTTGGAGTACATCAAGGCTGTATATTGTCACCCTGCTTATTTAACTTATATGCAGAGTACATCATGAGAAATGCTGGACTGGAAGAAACACAGGCTGGAATCAAGATTGCCAGGAGAAATATCAAGTACCTCAGATATGCAGATGACACCATCCTTAAGGCAGAAAGTGAAGAAGAACTAAAGAGCCTCTTGATGAAAGTGAAAGAGGAGAGTGGAAAAAGTTGGCTTAAAGCTCAATATTCAGAAAACTAAGATCATGGCATCTGGTCCCATCACTTCATGGCAAATAGATGGGGAAACAGGGGCTGACTTTATTTGGGGGGAGTCCAAAATCACAGCAGATGGTGATTGCAGCCATGAAATTAAAAGACACTTACTCCTTGGAAGGAAAGTTATGATGAACCTAGATAGCATATTCAAAAGCAGAGACATTATTTTATCAACAAAGGTCCATCTAGTCAAGGCTGTGGTTTTTCCTGTGGTCATGTATGGATGTGAAAGTTGGACTATAAAGAAAGCTGAGTGTCAAAGAATTGATGCTTTTGAACTATGGTGTTGGAGAAGGCTCTTGAGAGTCCCTTGGACTGCAAGGAGATCCAACCAGTCCCTCCTTAAGGAGATGAGTCCTGGATGTTCATTAAAGGAATGATGCTGAAGCTGAAACTCCAATACTTTGGCCACCTGATGCGAAGAGCTGACTCATTGGAAAAGACCCTGATGCTGGGAAAGATTGAGGGCAGGAGGAGAAGGGGATGACAGGGGATGAGATGGTTGGATGGCATCACCGACTCAACAGACATGAGTTTGGGTAAACTCCAGGAATTGGTGATGGACAGGGAGGCCTGGCATGCTGCAGTTCGTGGGGTCACAAAGAGTTGCACATGACTGAGCGACTGAACTGATGATGAACTGAATCATATCTTGTCATTTCTAAGTAAGATGTGCTGATTTTTCACATTATAATTATATTTTATTAAGAGATGCTTTATTTGAAAAGTTACTTCAATATATTCAATCCACATTAAAACTGGTGATCTTTCACTGACTTGTACTTTTTGGCATAAACACGTTTTTCCCTTTTGATAATTATCACCAACTGTCTTTTGTTTGTCCCAGCAATTTAAGAGTCTCTGTCGTGTTGTCCTTGAGAAATGCCTCTACCACCCTATAGATTTGACATAACTGAAATTTTTTCCTTCTAACAGGAGAATCATGTTTCTTGTGGCTGCTGGTGGACATGGCTTTATGGTGTATCTCCTTCCCTATCACTTGCTGAGCTTGTCATATTTTGTCTGTTCCTTTTCTTCCTTGATGCTTTGATGTATTTCTGTCCTGTTGATATTCTACTAATCATTACCTTTAAGTCTAAAACTACATAGACTTATTAACCTGAAGAGTTAATCAATATCACTTAATCTGAGCAAAAAGAGACCTTTAGCATACTTTTTTTATCTATTTCCCAAGCAGTGGATCTTCCCTGGTGGCTCAGAGGTAAAGCATCTGCCTGCAATGCAGGAGACGCAGGTTCGATCTCTGAGTTGGGAAGATCCCCTGGAGGAGGAGATGGAAACCCACTCTAGTACTCAGTTCAGTTCAGTTCAGTTGCTCAGTCGTGTCCAACTCTTTGCAACCCCATGAATCGCAGCACGCCAGGCCTCCCTGTCCATCACCAACTTCTGGAGTTCACTCAGACTCACGTCCATTGAGTCCGTGATGCCATCCAGCCATCTCATTCTCGGTCGTCCCCTTCTCCTCCTGCCCCCAATCCCTCCCAGCATCAGGGTCTTTTCCAATGAGTCAACTCTTCGCATGAGGTGGCCAAAGTACTGGAGCTTCAGCTTTAGCATCATTCCTTCCAAAGAAATCCCAGGGTTGATCTCCTTCAGAATGGACTGGTTGGATCTCCTTGCAGTCCAAGGGACTCTCAAGAGTCTTCTCCAACACCACAGTTCAAAAGCATCAATTCTTCAGTGCTCAGCCTTCTTCACAGTCCAACTCTCACGTCCATACATGACCACAGGAAAAACCATAGCCTTGACTAGATGGACCTTAGTCTGCAAAGTAATGTCTCTGCTTTTGAATATACTATCTAGGTTGGTCATAACTTTTCTTCCAAGGAGTAAGTGTCCTTTAATTTCATGGCTGCAGTCACCATCTGCAGTGATTTTGGAGCCCAAAAAAATAAAGTCTGACGCTGTTTCTACTGTTTCCCCATCTATTTCCCATGAAGTGATGGGGCCAGATGCCATGATCTTCGTTTTCTGAATGTTGAGCTTTAAGCCAACTTTTTCACTCTCCTCTTTCATTCATCAAGAGGCTTTTTAGCTCCTCTTCACTTTCTGCCATAAGGGTGGTGTCATCTGCATATCTGAGGTTGATATTTTTCCCAGCAATCTTAATTCCAGCTTGTGTTTCTTCCAGTCCAGCATTTCTCATGATGTACTCTGCATAGAAGTTAAATAAGCAGGGTGACAATATACAGCCTTGACATACTCCTTTTCCTATTTGGAACCAGTCTGTTGTTCCATGTCCAGTTCTAACTGTTGCTTCCTGACCTGCATACAGATTTCTCAAGAGGCAGGTTAGGTGGTCTGGTATTCCCATCTCTTTCAGAATTTTCCACAGTTTATTGTGATCCACACAGTCAAAGGCTTTGGCATAGTCAATAAAGCAGAAATAGATGTTTTTCTGGAACTCTCTTGCTTTTTCCATGATCCAGCGAATGTTGACAATTTGATCTCTGGTTCCTCTGCCTTTTCTAAAACCAGCTTGAACATCAGGGAGTTCACGGTTCACATATTGCTGAAGTCTGGCTTGGAGAATTTTGAGCATTACTTTACTAGCATGTGAGATGAGTGCAATTGTGCGGTAATTTGAGCATTCTTTGGCATTGCCTTTCTTTGGAATTGGAATGAAAACTGACTTTTTCCAGTCCTGTGGCCACTGCTGAGTCTTCCAAATTTGCTGGCATATTGAGTGCAACACTTTCACAGCATCATCTTTCAGGATTTGAAATAGCTCAACTGGAATTCCATCACCTCCACAAGCTTTGTTCGTAGTGATGCTTTCTAACGCCCACTTGACTTCACATTCCAAGATGTCTGGCTCTAGATTAGTCATCACATCATCATGATTATCTGGGTCGTGAAGATCTTTTTTGTACAGTACTTCCGTGTATTCTTGCCACCTCTTCTTAATATCTTCTGCTTCTATTTGGTCAAGACCATTTCTGTCCTTTATCGAGCCCATCTTTGCATGAAATGTTCCCTTGGTATCTCTAATTTCTTGAAGAGATATCTAGTCTTTCCCATTCTGTTCTTTTCCTCTATTTCTTTGCATTGATCGTTAAAGAAGGCTTTCTTGTCTCTTCTTGCTATTCTTTGGAACTCTGCATTCAGATGCTTATATCTTTCCTTTTCTCCTTTGCTTTTCACCTCTCTTCTAATTCCATGGACTGAGGAGCCTGGTAGGCTATAGTCCATGCGGTTGCAAAGAGTCGGAAACAACTGAGAGACTTCTCCTTCTTCCTTTCTTCCTTTCTGCCTTCCTTCTCCAAGCAATCTACACTCCTTCCCAAATGTTAGGACTTTTAGTTTCATAACACTAATTTTAGGTTTGTCCAAATGTATTTGCTTCTGTTTTTGTGAGTCAGCTTTTGCAATTGCATTAATATTTATAGCCATCTTAACAAGTCAGTATTTGTATTTAAATATCCACTTTACTGGTCTCTTTGCCTGCTAATTCTACATCATATCCTGTATTTCTTGGATTCCTGCTCCTTGAAGTATAAACTTACACTCAGCCAGGGTTCCTGGGGAGAGGATGGAGACACGTTTGGAATATCCAGTGAGCCTTTTCCCCTCAAGACAGCTGCTGGGCTGTGGCCTCTCCCCACCGGCTCCTTGACCTTCCTCCATGGGCCAAGCTCCCCTGACCAGTAGATTCAGTGGCAACAGTATTTTCTATCAGCTTAATGTAATACACTGGTTCTCCCTTCCCTCCTACTCACAGGAAGGACATACAGGTATCCCCAAATTTCCTTAAGAGGCAACCCAGCAGTCATGAATCCTTAGACTGAAGAGGTAAAAAGTACAATATTACTTCTCTGGGTGCCCCAAAGGCAATGGATAAGCAAGAAGGGAGAAAAACAGAAACTGAGCTGAAGATATGCTCAGAGTTGCTTTAAGGATGCTCTCCCGAAAATTCCCTCTTACTTTGTATATAAAAGGATCAAGAACAGACAAATAAAAATGTGGGCAGGCAAGTTTGTAACATTTAATGCACTCTGGGCTAAAAAGAATAACCTTGACAAAAGCCAAAATCTCTTCCAAGTTAAACAAAAGCAGAGAACATGCAATTTCCCAGGTACAAAGGGCCAGCTGGCTTGGACCAGGAACAAAGCTTTTCACATCAAAGGAACTGGGGAGCATAAGCAATGTGTTCTCTTATCTGCCCCTGGTTCAACCTTCATCTCAGAGCTGCTGTTTAAGATCATGGATCAAGCAAAACTGTTTGCTTGTATGCAGAAGTTTTAACCCACCAGGTGGAGGAAGGGACCCTCCTGGATTCCAGGGGCATGGTTACAGCTTCCTAAGACTCCAAAGGCGATGCCAGCACAGAGTGGTGGGGAATGGCCGGGGGTAGGTGGGGGAGCGGGAAGTGGGAGGTTGACATGACAAGAGAAGAGTCTGCTGAGGACAGTGATGTCTGTGGGAGAAGGATGGACTCAGAGCAGGGACCAGCCACTGTAAGACCCACCAGAGGGCACCGGAGAGAGGAGAAAGGAGAAACACCAACTGGAGCAATTTGTCCTTGGTTACACACAGATATCACCAGATGGATGGTCAATACAAAATCCAATTGATATATGCTTTGCAGTCAAAGATGGAGAAGCTCTATATACAGTCAGCAAAAAAACAAGACTAGGAACTGACTGTGGCTCAGATCATGAACACCTTATTGCAAAATTCAGACTTAAATTGAAGAAAGTAGGGAAAACTACTAGACCATTCAGGTATGACCTAAATCAAATCCCTTAAAACTATACACTGAAAGTGACAAATAGATTCAAGGGATTAGATCTGATAGACTGAGTGCCTGAAGAACTATGGACAGAGGTTCGTGACATTGTACAGGAGGCGGTGATCAAAACCATCCCCAAGAAAAATATATGCAAAAAGGCAAAATGGTTGTCTGAGGAGGCCTTACAAATAGCTGAGAAAAGAAGAGAAGCTAAAGGCAAAGGAGAAAAAGAAAGATATACCCATTTGAATGCAGAGTTCCAAAGAATAGCAAGGAGAGATAAGAAAGCCTTCCTCTGTGATGAATACAAAGAAATAGAGGTAAACAATAGAAGGGGAAAGACTAGAGATCTCTTCAAGAAAATTAGAGATACCAAGGGAACACTTCATGCAAAGATGGGCTCGATAAAGGACAGAAACGGTATGGACCTAACAGAAGCAGAAGATATTAAGAAGGTGACAAGAATACACAGAAGAACTATACAAAAAAGATTTTCATGACCCAGATAATCACCATGGTGTGATCACTCACCTAGAGCCAGACATCCTGGAATGTGAAGTCAAGTGGGCCTTAGGAAACATTTCTATGAACAAAGCTTTTCTAAATCCAACTTATATATCTTCAAGTTCTCAGTTCATGTACTGCTGAATCCTAGCTTGAAGGATTTGGAGCATTACCTTACTAGCATGTGAAATGAGTGCTATTGTACAGTAGTTTGAACTTTCTTTGGCATTGTCTTTCTTTGGGATTGGAATGAAAGCTGAGTTTTTCCAGTCCTGTAGCCACTGCTGAGTTTTCCAAATTCGCTGGCATATTGAGTGCAGCACTTTAACAGCATCACCTTTTTGGATTGAAATAGCTCAGCTGGAATTCCATCACCTCCACTAGCTTTGTTCGTAGTAATGCTTCCTAAGGCCCAGTTGACTTCATATTCCAGGAGGTCTGGCTTTTGGTTAGTGATCACACCATTGTGGTTATCCAGGTCATTAAGCAGGAGATGGTGAGAGTGAACATCAGCATTTTAGAAATCAGTGAACTAAAATGAACAGGAATGGGAAATTTTAATTCAGTGACCGTAATATCTACTGCTGTGGGCAAGAATCCCTTAGAAGGAATGGAGCAACCCTCATAGTCAACAAAAGAGTCCCAAATATAGTGCAGTCTCAAAAATGCCAGAATGATCTTGGTTCATTTCCAAAACAAACTATTCAACATCACAGTAATTCAAGTCTACGCCCCAACCACTACTGCCAAAGAGGCTGAAGTCAAGTGGTTCTATGAAGACCTACCAGACCTTCTAGAACAAACATCAAAAGAAGAAGTCTGTTTCAGGGGACTGGAATGCAAAAGTAGGAAGTTAGGAGGTACTGGAGCAACAGGCAGGTTTGGCCTTGGAGTACGAAAAGGCTAACAGAGTTTTGCTAAGAGAATGCACTGGTCAGAGCAAACACCCTCTCTTAACAAGAGAAGAAAGGACTCTACATATGGATCCCACCAGATGGTCAATACTGAAATCAGATTGATTATTATATTCTTTGCAACAGAAGAAGGAGAAGTCAGCCAAAACAAAACCTGGAGCTGACTGTGGCTCAGATCATGAGCTCCTTATTGTATAATTCAGACTTAAATTGAAGAAAGTAGGGAAAACCACTAGGCCATTCATGTATGAATGATAATCATATCCCTTATGATTATACAGTGGAAGTAACAAATAGATTCAAGGGATTAGATCTGATAGAGAGCCTGAAGAACTGTGGATAAAGGTTCATTGTACAGGCAGTGATGACCAAAGCCCTCCCAAAGAAAAACGCAGCAAGGCAAAGTGGTTGTCTGAGGCCCCTTAAAAATAGCTGAGCAGAGAAGAGAAGACAAAGGAAAGATACAGCCGGCTGGACGCAGGGTCCAGAGAACAGCAAAGAGGAGAGAGAAGGCCTTTGTAAGTGAGCAACGAAGGGAAATAGAGGAAACAATAGCATGGGAGCGACTAGAGATCTCTTCAAGAAAAGTAGAGATACCAAGGGAACATTTCATGCCAAGATGGGCAAAATAAAGGACAGTAACGGTAAGGACCTAACAGAAGCAGAAGATATTAAGAAGAGGTGGCAAGAATACACAGAAGAACTGAACAAAAAAGCCCTTAATAACCCAGATAAGCATGATGGTGTGATCACTAACCTAGATATTTTAACTGCTAAGTTGAAAAGAATGTACAAGGAATGCCTAATGTAAATTAAGGTATAAAAACATAATCCACACCAAGCAATCCACTGCTAACCAGAACTGCCACATCCCCCTGCCTCCTTTCTGAGGGGACCACTGTCCCAAATTTCCCTTCTAACTTTCTCGATGGTTCTATTTCTTATGCTGTTTCACTTTCCTTACTTTTGTTTCTAGACGTGATTCCATCGTAACCTCTATGCACCTCGTGAGCTGCGGGTGCCAGTTAGTGGCCAGGGTGGCCCACTGCCCACCACACCATTCCCATGTTTCTGCTGCTGCAAGAGTTACTCAGACCATTTCCAGGCATGCTTCCTGGACACTTTGCAAGAGCATCTCTAGGTCAAGTGCGTCAAGGGCTACATGACACACGACACCACGTGACTTCCTAAGTATTTGAACTTATGTCACCTGGTCCCATAACTTCATGGCAAATAGAAGGGGGAAAAGGTGGAAGCAGTGACAGATTTTCTTTTCTTGGGCTCTAAAATCACTGTGGATGGTGTCTGCAGCCATGAAATTAGAAGATGATTGCTTCTGACCAGGAAAGCTATCTCAAACTTGAGTGCTAAATTGCTTCAGTTGTGTCTGACTCTGTGTGATCCCATGAACTATAGCCTGCCAGGCTCCCCTGTCCATGGAATTCTCCAGGCAGGAATACTGGAGTGGGTTTTCATCCCTTCTCCAGGGGATCTTCCCAACCCAGGGATCGAACCTGTGTTTCTTATGTCTCCTGCATTGGCAGATGGGTTCTTTACCACTAGCACCACCTGTTAAAAAGCAAAGACATCATTTTGCCAACAAAGGTCCATATAGTCAAGGCTATGTGTTTTTTTTCCAGCAGTCATGTATGAATGTGAGAGCTGGACGATAAAGAAAGCAGAGCACTGAAGAACTGATGCTTTCAAACTGTGGTGCTGGAGAAGACTCTTGAGATTCCCTTGGAAAGTAAGGCAATCAAACCAGCCAACCTTAAAGGAAATCAGCCCTGAATGTTCACTGGAAAGACTAATGCTGAAACTGAAGCTCCAATATTTTGGGTACCTAATGCAAACAGTTGACTCATTGCAAAAGACACTGATGCTGGGAAAGATTGAATGCAGAAGGAGAAGAGGGTGACAGAGGATGAGATACTTGGATGGCATCACCAATTCAATGGACATGAACTTGGGCAAACTCCAGGAGATGGTGAGGGACAGAGAAGCCTGGTGTGCTGCAGTCCATGGTGTCGGGAAGAGTTGGACATGACTTAGCAACTGAACAGCAACAAAAACTCTTATCAGCTGTCCAAGTGGTCCTGTCCATTTGCAACACTAAGAATTAATGGATTTCTTCACGTTTACCCATTTAATCCTGGTCGCAGTTCGCATTTCTCTGATTATGACTGCAGTAGAGAGTCTCTCTGTGAATGTCTATTCACCAAGCTTGTGTCTTCCTTTGTAAAGTGCCTGCTCGTGCACTTGCTCGTCTGCTGCGGTTTCTCCCTCTCACTGTTTGTAGGGATGTGTGTGTCCTAGTTAATGATCCACCCTAAGGTTTACGTATTGCGATGATTTTTCCTTCTCTTTGGGCTATGTTTTCACACTAGTTGTTGAATTTTTCTTATAAACAGATACTTTAAAATTATCAGTCTTTTATTTTGGAATTAGCACTTTTTTGACTTTAAAATCTGTCTTTGCCCTAGAAAGATCAGAAGGCTGTTGCCATTTTTAAAGTTCTACCTTTCATACTTACATCTTAGGTCATGTGGAACTGATTTTTGCATATGGTAGGGGCTAAGGATAAAATTTGTGTTTCCCATATAGATATTAACCACCCCGGGACAGTTAACCGGGCTTTAAGGTTCATACATGCGATTTCAACTGTGGTGCAAAGACTGATGCTGCCTGTGGATGGTTTGCTCCATCTGAGCTGAGGCCAGGACAGACACTGAGAGGAAGCAGTTTCCCCAACTCAGGAACAGGGCTCCTCAGGTCCCACAGCCTCTGTGTTATTTTTCATCCCTTCCTTAGAAACTGTTAAGTTTCTCCATTACTAAGTCTAAGCTATGGACAGCCAGAAAACAGCCACTTCTACTGTTGAACAGGGTTCCAGGTAAGGCTGACCACACAGGCTCCCCTACGCTGGGGGTAAACCATGGGCCTCTCCAACCTCATATCCCCAGGCTGTGATACAGCTGGCATCCAGCCTGCTAAGGGACCCTCCACCTGCATGCCTGCTCTGCTTCTGCAGGGCCAAGAATTCCAATCTTCCCTGGGGTGGGGGAAACTGCCCTTGTCCAGGCACCAGGATCAGATTCCCCTGGGGATTTGCCTTTGGCCTCAAAAAGCTTGACTTTTTGGTTGTTGATATGAGCATTGGAATTTTAACTCCAAGCCGCACACTCACACTTTTCATTATTTCTTTGTTTTCTTCTTTCATGATATATGACCACATTAAGACTTACTGATGTTGCCTTGATGAGAAAAGGTTTAGAATAGAAGAGAGACTAGGAATGAAACATCAATCTCCCTACATTCTCTGAAGGAAGTTTTATTTGATTGAACATGTTTATCTGAAGGACCTATTATTCATCTGTGAAATGTAGGGACTCCTTGGTGGTCCAGTGGTTAGGGCTCAGTGCTTTCATTGCTCTTGTCCTGGGCTCATTCTCTGGTTGAGGAACTAATTCCACAAGGTTGTAGTTCAGGCAAAAAAAAAAGAAAAATTAAGACATGGTCAAGAGACAGTTGTTACATGGATTCACAGTTCAAAGTAGAACCAGGGAAGGTCGAGTACGGCCAGGTAGATTAGGGATCAAACTGTGTGTGGTCAAGCAGAACAGGTGGCAGGACCCTGAGCCCAGGTAGAACAGGGGATAGTTCCATGAGGCCCAGGCAGAACAGAACACAGGCTGTGTGAGGCCAAGTAGAATGTGGATGAGTTATGTGGGCTCCAGGCAGATGTGGGGACAGCCTCTAAAGGCCCAGATAAAGCGGGACCCACCATGTGATGCCAGGTAACCAGCTGCAGGAGGCAGAAGGAGGGGCTGTTGCGGAATATGACAGAAGCTGAGGGAGGTGGCAAGGTCACTTGAAGATCAGGACCCAACCGTACACTGAGGAAGGGTCTGTGCAGAGACCACAGAAAGTGAGAGATACACCAGTGGCCCTTTCAGCTGGAGCTAGCACTATGTGGCAGGTTGGGACAACCAAGGAAAAGCTGAGTTGAGAACCTTGAGGAAGATTTAGGGTCAGGTTCCTGGAGGCCACCCAGGGGTGGAGAGGCGTTTCCCTGGATACAAGAAGCCCACCTCCCAGGACCTGGGAGAACCTACAGTTCTGAAGCTGAGGACTTATTGGGTGCAAAGGGCCCCAACTCAAGGGTAAGGGTACTGAGAGGATGCCAGCCAGCTGTTTATCCTCCAAGCCGGTCTCAGGGAGGCAGCCCACGGACCCCAGGGCGGAGAAGGGCTTGCACGAGTCTCCCCAGGGCATGTTTGACCTCCGTGTTCCTCAGAGAGTAGATGACGGCGTTCAGAGCGGGGCCCAGCACCGGGTAGAGCACGGCGGGCGCCTTGCTTCTCTCAGGGCTATAGCCGGAGGCCGGGCTGATACAGGCACAGAACGCTGCGGAGGAGTACGCGGAGACCGCCAGGCGGTGGGACCAGGCTAAGCCCGCCGCCTCCCTGCAGCCGAGGCCGCCTAGGGCTCCAGGGTGAGCAGGGGGTGACGGCTCCGCAGAGCGCATCCGCTAGGACGGTCCGATGCGGGTCACGAGCGTGGGGCTGCAGGAGAGCAGCAGGAGGGGGCATCTCGCAGAAGCAGTGTGCGGTGACGTGGGGGCCGCAGGACAGCCGCGCCATCAGCCCAGCGTGCAGCGACCCGTGGAGGGCACCGACGGCGCACACGCCCACGGCCCGGGACCGGCGCCGCAGCAGGCGGCAGAGGGCCACGCGGCGGGCAGAGGCCGGGCCGTCAGCCGCAGCAGCTCGGAAGATGCAGACCAGGTGAGGGGAACAGCTGGGCCGCGCACCCCGCGAAGGAGGTGGTGTTTTCCTCGAAGGCCAGGCCCGCCAGCGCCTTTGCAGCACAGTTGAGGTGCAGGCAGTATCCATGGCGGCTAGGCTGCAGAGGAAGAAGTACACGGGGCTCCGGAGGCTGGCGCGGCGATGACCACGGCGATGATCACAGCGTTGCCGCGAGCGCCGCGGTGCAGAGGGAGAAGCAGCCGCTGAGAGGGGGCAGCCGCGGGCGGGGGAGCTCCGAGAAGCCCTGGAGCACGAACTCTGTCCCCAGGGCCTCACTGGACCTCGTGGCCCAGCCGGGAGCAGCCCCAAGGCCTTGCTGCATGTGTGCGCAGACCTGTGACAGAGATTACACGACGCTGGTCCCCAGGTGACCATCTCAGAAGGCAGCCTGTTCTGGGAAAGGGAGGGCTGATCCGACTCCTTCTCAGGAGTCCGTTTGCTCCTTAACTTCCAAACCCAGCACTCTTCCGAAAGCCATACACCCTTCGCTTATGCTCCTTTCATTTTGCACTCCGAGAAACACTGCCCTCTAGCGCTTCTAGCCCCATCCCCGTCCTCACTTCTTGGCTGTGAGCCAGTTCCCTGGCGCCGAGGCTGAGCCCCGCCCCGGGCGCGCTCTCCCTCTTCCAGCCCCATCTCTGTAAAGGACACGCCGCTGCTTTTCAGCTGTTCCCCCTGGGTTCCTGTCTCCACCTTTTCTGAACGTGTGCTCCTTGCACTCCAGGACTGCCTCTGTGGCTGATCCTGCCCTCAGTCGACATCACTCATATCTACCCCCAACCGCAGAACTATGAACCGCAAGTCTGCCTCAAACTACAGGCTTTCAAACTCAACATTCAAACCTGAACTGCTGGCCTTTGCCCCAGACACGATCATCGCGTAGCTTTACAGCAGCACCAGGTAACTCGCCCGCTCTCCCAGTCACCAGCCACCCAAAATCCTGGGGTTAAGCTTTGTGGCAACAGGACCCCATCAAGCTTTAGTTCCTGGTCATGGGAGGTTCTCAGAATGTATTTGTTCCATGAGCCTCTGATGGTCTAACTTCTCAACCTCTGGTTCTCAAGGCCTACAGACAAAGCTTCCCACACGAAGTTCACAGAGGCTCCATCTCTCACTCACAGATAGGTGCCTAACTTCAAGCTTTTTGTCACCACCTGGATGTCCAGTCTCTCCCTCCAGCACCCTCCTATATGTTCCCATCTGGGTTCATGGTGATGCCCTGGGATGAAAATCTGATCCTGGCATTTCATTCCCCTCTGTGAAGCTCACTGAGACTTAGCAGAGTGCTCAGGTGAGAAATAACAGAAAAATAATCAAACTGATCACATGGATCACAGCCTTGTCTAACTCAATGAAATTATGAGCCATGCCTTGTAGGGCCACCCAAGACGGACAGGTCATGGTGGAAAGTTATGACAAAACATGGTCGACTGGAAAAGGGAATGAAAAACCACTTCAGTATTCTTGCCTTAGGAACCCAATGAATAGTATAACAAGGCAAAAAGATCAGACACTGAAAGATGAACTCCCAAGACTGGTAGGTGCCCAACATACTACTGGAGAAGAGTGGAGAAATACCTCCAGAAGAGTGAAAAGATAGAGCCAAAACAAAACCACCACCCAGCTGTGGATGTGACTGGTGACGGAAGTCAAGTCTGATACTGTACAGAACAACATTGCATAGAAACCTGGAATGTTAGGTCCGTGAATCAAGGTAAATTGGAAGTAGTCAAACAGATGTTAAGAGTGAACATCAACATTTTAGGAATCAGTGAACTAAATGGACTGGACTGGGCAAGTTTAATTCAGATGACCATTATATCTACTACTGTGGGCAAGAATATCTTAGAAGAAATGGGGTAGGCCTCAGAGTCAACAAAAGAATTGGAAACGCAGTACTTGGATGAAATGTCAAAAATGACAGAATGATCTCTGTTCATTTCCAAGGCAAATATTTCAATATCACAGTGATCCAAGTCTATGCACCAACCACTAATGCCAAAGAAGCTGAAGATGAATGGTTCTATGAGGACTTACAAGACCTTCTAGAACTAACACCAAGAAAGGATGTCCTGTTCATCATAGAGGACTGCAATGCAAAAGTAGGAAGTCAAGACATACCTGGAGTAACAGGCAAGTTTGGCCTTGGAGTACAAAATTAAGTGGGGCAAAGGCTAACAGAGTTTTGCCAAGAGAATGCACTGGTCATAGCAAACACTCCCTTCCAACAACACAAGAGAAACATAGACATCACCAGATAGTCAATACTGAAATCGGATTGATTATATTCTTTGCAGCCAAAATGGAGAAGCTCTATACAGTCAGAAAAAGCAAGACGGGGAGCTGACTATGGCTCACATCATGAACACCTTATTGCAAAATTCAGACTTAAATTGAAGAAAGTAGGGAAAACCACTAGACCATTAGGGTATGGCCTAAATCAAATCCCTTAAAATTATACACTGCAAGTGACAAATAGATACAGGTGATTTGATCTGATAGAGTGCCTGAAGAGCTATGGACAGCAGTTCGTGACATTGTACAGAGGCAGTGATCAAGACCATTCCCAAGAAAAAGAAATGCAAAAAGGTAAAATGGTTGTCTGAGGAGGCCTTACAAATAGCTGAGAAAAGAAGAGAAACTAAAGGCAGAGGAGAAAAGGAAAGATATACCCATCTGAATGCAGAGTTCCAAACAATAGCAAAGAGAGATAAGAAAGCCTTCCTCAGTGATCAATACCAAAGAATAAAGGAAAACAACAGAATTGGAAAGACTAGAGATCTCTTCAAGAAATTAGAGAACCAAGGGAACATATCATGCAATGATGGGCACAATAAAGGACAGAAATGGTATGGACCTGACACAAGCAGAAGATATTAAGAAGAGGTGGCAAGAATACACAAAAGAACTACACAAGAAAAATCTTAATGACCCAGATAACCACAATGGTGTGATCACTCACCTAGAGCCAGACATCCTGGAATGTGAAGTCAAGTGGGCCTTAGAAAAAGTATCACTATGAACAAAGCTAGTGGAGGTGATGGAATTCCAGTTGAGCTGTTTCAAATCCTGAAAGATGATGCTGTGAAAGTGCTGCACTCAATATGCCAGCAAATTTGGAAGACTCAGCAGTGGCCACAGGACTGGAAAAGGTCAGTTTTCATTTCAATCCCAAAGAAAGGCAATGCCAAAGAATGCTCAAACTACCACACTCATCTCGCACGCTAGCAAACTAATGCTCAAAATTCTCCAAGCAAGACTTCAACACTATGTGAACCAAGACCTTCCAAATGTTCAAGCTGGATTTAGAAAAGACAGAGGAACCAGAGATCAAATTGCCAACATCCCCTGGATCTTAGCAAAAGCAAGAGAGTTCCAGAAAAACATCACCTTCTGCTTTATTGACCATGCCAAAGCCTTTGACTGTGTGGCTCACAACAAAGTGTGGAAAACTCTTCAAGAGATGGGAATACCAGACCACCTGACCTGCCTCCTGAGAAATCTGCATGCAGATCAAGAAGCAACATTTAGAACCAGTCTGTTGTTCCATGTTCAGGGTCTTTTCCAAGAGTCAGTTCTTCGCATCAGGTGGCCAAAATATTGGAGCTTCAGCATCAGCATCAGTCTTTCCAATCAATATTCAGGACTTATTTCCTTTAGGATGGACTGGTTTGATCTCCTTGCAGTCCAAGGGACTCTCAAGAGTCTTCTCCAGCTCCATAGTTCAAAAGCATCAATTCTTTGGCACTCAGATTTCTTTATGGTCCAACTCTCACATCCATACATGACTACTGAAAAAACCATAGCTTTGACTAGACAGACTTTGTCGGCAAACTAATATCTCTGCTTTTTAATATGCTGAACAAGACCCTGAACGTGGAACAACAGACTGGTTCCAAATTGGGAAAGGAGTACATCAAGGCTGTACATTGTCACCCTGCTTATTTAACTTATATGCAGAGTACATCACACAAAATGCCAATCTGGATGAAGCACAAGCTGGAATCAAGATTGCCGGGAGAAGTATCAATAACTTCAGGATGCAGATGACACCACCCTTATGGCAGAAAGCAAAGAGGAACTGAAGAGCCTTTTGATGAAAGTGAAAGAAAAGAGTGAAAAAAGCTGCTTAAAACTCAGCATTCAATAAACAATCATGGCATCCAATGCCATCACTTCATGGCAAATAGATGGGGAAACAGTGGAAACAGTGACAGACTTTATTTTGGGGGCTCCTAAATCACTGCAGATGGTAATTGCAGCCATGAAATTAAAAGACTCTTGCTCTTTGGAAGAAAAGCTATGACCAACCTAGATAGCATATTAAAAAGCAGTCATGTATAGATGTGAGAGTTGGACCATAAAGAAAGCTGAGTGCCAAAGAATTGACACTTTTGAACTGTGGTGTTAGAGAAGACTCTTGAGAGTCCCTTGGACTGCAAGGAGATCAAACCAGTCCATCCTAAAGGAAATAAGTCCTGAATATTCATTGGAAGGACTGATGCTGATGCTGAAGCTCCAATATTTTGGCCACCTGATGCGAAGAACTGACTCTTGGAAAAGACCTTGAAGCTGGGAACAATTGAAGGCAAGAGGAGAAGGGGGCAACAGAGGATGAGATGGTTGGATGGCATCACTGACTAAATGGACATGAGTTTGAGCAAGCTCCAGGAGTTGGTGATGCTACAGGGAAGCCTGGCATGCTGCCGTCCATAGGGTCACAAAGAGTCTGACCCAACTGTGTGATTCAACTGAACAGGTGAGCCAATGCTCCTTACCTCTTGAGATGGCCCCATGACCCCTCTTTGTGGGTTTTCTCACTGAGTCATCAGTACCCACAGTACCACCCCAACGCTCAACTGGTGATCCCTGGAGGTGCCAGTTCTCACACAGCTTCTTCCCTGGAAATGCCCTCTGGTTTCCACCTCCTCTTGCACTGCTCTGCTGCTGCTGCTGCTAAGTCACTTCAGTCGTGTCCAACTCTGTGCGACCCCATAGATGGCAGCCCACCAGGCTCCCCCATCCATGGGATTCTCCAAGCAAGAACACTGGAGTGGGTTGCCATTTCCTTCTCCAATGCATGAAAGTGAAAAGTGAAAGTGAAGTCGCTCAGTCGAGCCCAACTCTTAGCGACCCCATGGACTGCAGCCCACCAGGCTCCCCCATCCATGGGATTCTCCAGGCAAGAACACTCGAGTGGGTTGCCATTGCCTTCTCCAATGCATGAAAGTGAAAGCAAAGTCACTCAGTCGAGCCTGACTCTTAGCGACCCCGTGGACTGCAGCCCACCAGGCTCCTCCGTCCATGGGATTTTCCAGGCGAGAGTGCTGGAGTGGGGTGCCATTGCCTCCTCCTCTTGCACTGCCCACAGCAAAAAGACCTTCATCCTTCAAGGTGTGTCACAGCATGACCTGCCTCAGGAAGCCCTTCCCATCCTCATGATCACCTCAAGAAAACCCATCTCCTGCCCGCTTTCCTCCCATGAGCTTGTGCTGTTCAGTTCCATGACAGCCCTCAAAAACTTCCATTGTCTTCCCTGTACTGACTCTTTTCTCTAAAGGCTTTTCCACAATAGGATCCGCAATCCATTTTTCTTCCTATCTCAGTGCTGACCTCTGAGATCAACAGAGAGTGTTTCTCAATCAAGGTTTAAACAATAAATGAATGAGTGGCCTTCATGACCAGATTGGGCTCTTCACTGACCCCAAACTCTTCCTCTACCAGCCAGGAATTTAAATAGAAGCTGTTTCCACCAAGGCCATCAGGGGCCCTGATATCACTGAAACTGGGGGCGGAGTGATGCTCGGCGGATCCCTGGCAGCATCTGGCAGCCACGCCGTGGTGGCTTCTATCCAGAATCAGGCTGATCACTGCCACTCCCATGGGCTCTCACCCAAGCTGAAGGTGTGCCGAGGCCACCTCCTGCGCGTACAGACCGCACGTCTATCTGGCTGTGCTCCTTGCTGTCACGGAAATAGAAAACTGCTTCCAGTTCATCACCACTTGAAAATCTCACACTAATGCCTCTCATTAGCGAAATCAGAGTCACAACAAGAACCAGCCTGCGGAGCTCTAGGAAACCCAGGTTTTGCATCACAATCAATTCAGTCAGGCAGTAAGTAACATGCAAGTGGGTGGTGGGTTCTGCTCCCAGCAACAGAGCAGTGATCACACTGGCCATTCTTCAGCTACTAAACATCACCTGTAGCCAAATGCTGAAACCACCACTTGAAGGCTTCAGAGAGCGCTCAGAAGCAGGCAGGTGCCAGGTGGCAATCTACCTGGGGAAGGAGGGATCTCTCTGGAGGTTTCTGCTTCGTGGCTTTTCACCTGAGGCTGCTCACAAGGCTGTACAGATATGGGTCTGGTAAAAGACAAGCTGAAATCTGAAATTTTATAGAGTTTGTTTTGATGGAGAATATTCACCTCACATTTATCCAATAGCCCAAATCTGGAACATCAATGAAAAAAATGTGTTAACAAATTGAGGTATGTTCATAAAACTGGAACACTGCCACAGAAGAGACAGAACTAAATACACTAGAACATTGATCGCTAAACAAAAGGGAGTGAAAATGGCTGGTCACAAAGACGGTACACCACAGGACTCCACTTACGTGGTTTTGGAGCAGGCAAACCTGATCTCTGACAGGAGACAATGAGGTCAGTGCTGGCCTGTGAGGGCCTGAGTGGAGCGGACCGAGAAGTAGCATGGCAGGAATTCTGAGTCAAGAAAGTGTCCTGCGTGCGCCAGAGGTGGGCTACTCAGCCCTGCACTTGCCAAAGCGCCTGTCACATGGCTCGTCTAGGATATGCATGCATTTCATTCGGTAACTCAGTGATAGAGAATCCGCCTGCCAATGCAGGAGACACTGGTTCTCTCCCTAGTGGGGAAGATCCTTTGGAGAAGGAAATGGCAACCCACTCCAGTATTCTTGCCTAGTAAATCCCATGGACAGAGGAACCTGGTCAGCTACAGTCCATGGGGTTGCAAAGAGTCAGATACAACTTAGCAACTAAACAGCAAATTTCCCTTAAAAACTGCAAAGAAATCTTATGCTTGCTTTTAATAATGGCATAGGTCATCCACCCTGAGGCCTGTGTGTCTCAGGCCTCAGCAGAGGCGTGACGGGAGCCACTGCTGAGAAGGGGAAGACAAGCGGCTGTGCGGTGCAATGCTAAGCCTGGAGACCTCAGACACTGATGCCTCTGGGGAAACTCTATCACAGTGTAATCTGAGAATTTTCACTGATGTGTATGTCAGTGAGGCCATCCCCACTCTTCTGTGATCTCATGTCTTAATGGATAGAGGACACAGGAATAAGTGTGAGTGTGTATACACAGACACCCTTTCTACCTCTGTCCTCTGAGACCAGCTGAAGCAAGGAGAGACGAGTAGCTGCTGCTGCTGCTGCTGCTGCGTTGCTTCAGTTGTGTCCAACTCTGTGCGACCCCACAGACGGCAGCCCACCAGGCTCCCCCGTCCCTGGGATTCTCCAGGCAAGAACACTGGAGTGGGTTGCCATTTCCTTCTCCAATGCATGAAAGTGAAAAGTATGAGCATCCAAACTTTTGTCCCTAAAGATCAGTCTCCAGTAGAAAGAGCCAGGGCTGATTCCATGAGTGGGGCAAGGAAAGCACAAGATGAGCTCAGAATACCTTTTTTGTGCCAAAATGTGAGAAATTGTTCAAAGAATGATGACAATATATCAAAAGGAGACAGAGTCGGCCTGACAGGGTTCCAGCCGGTAGTCCTAACCCATCTGAGAACTGAAATAAGGAGTTTAAGAAAGGACCACACTCCACTGAGGAAGATTTCTGAGTCTACATTTACATTAAGTAATTTGAGAGAAGGGACAATATGGTCTTAAAGTATATACAGCTAGTGAATTTCATAGGAAAAGGGACTCCAGACCATCAGTCATTATAAAAATTGGTGGATGAGTGAAAGTTGGACTGAGGCAGGGCTTTTACCTAGTCCCTACTTAGATTATTTTCCCCACATTTTATTTGCCAGCTGCTGCTGCTGTTAAGTCACTTCAGTCGTGTCCAACTCTGTGCGACCCCATAGACAGCAGCCCACCAGGCTCTCCCATCCCCAGGATTCTCCAGGCAAGAACACTAGAGTGTGTTGCCATTTCCCTCTCCAATGCATGAAAGTGAAAAGTGAAAGTGAAGTTGCTCAGTCGTGTCCAACTCTTAGCGACCCCATGGACTGCAGCCTACCAGGCACCTTCATCCATGGGATTTGCCAGACAAGAGTACTGGAGTAGGGTGCCATCGCCTTCTCCGTTATTTGCTAACTAGAGAGGTAAAAAACAGTAAGTTCGCTTTATCACCTTCACCAAGCGGTAAGAGGCAGTTCTGCTGATGGGGGGCAAGCTTCTGAGCGTGCCTGGTCCTTTCAGTGTCTTGTGGAAATTACACACATCAGGGATGAACTGGGAACCTCACCCCAGGAGACACTGGCCGCCCCTGCCTGGGCCTGGCCTGTGAGATTGCCTTGCCTGGGCTAATCCACCTGCCAAAATCCATGATTCTCTGTATAATATTTTATATACACAGCTTAGATTAAATGATAAGATTAGAATGACTCATTTTAAAAAATCAAGAATTGGTCTGATTCCTGTCAATTGTCCTGAACAGAGACTATTTTAACACCTGTCTTCCTGCTGGCAGGAGACGTAAGTGTTTTTATCCCTCTATTTCAGGTATAGGAACTAACATCCAGAGGGGATGAATCATGGGCTCCTCAACCCCAGCACACAGAGGACCAGGCGATTCTCTGGATGCGCACTGAGGACCCTTCCCACTCATGCAAGCTGGTGGGAGTAGAGCTTGGGCTCTGAAACGTCCAAGCAGAGAAGATCAAGAGTTGAGCTACTAGGGCTGCCCCATGCAAGAGAGGACGCCACTGTCTGGAAATGAAGTGTACTTTCACGGGGGATTGGGGCAGCCTTGCATCAACCCACAGGCATTGAGCAGGAGAATGAACCTACAGGGCTGACCACCCACCTGAGAGCTGAGATCCAGCAGAACATGGCTGCTTTGGGCCCGAGTTCTGTTCACTTGAGCTGCCCCAGGGCCCATCAGCCCCAAGGGGGAGCTTTGTACACCACCCGAGAGTCCAGCCTCTTATCACTGTCCTGGCCCCTCTGAACTTTCTACCCTGGTTTTTGCTCTGACTTGAAGGTGAAATGATGTGAATGCTTATTTAGGTGACTTCTTGTTATCCAGGGGCTTGCGAGCTCTGGTGTGACTGGGTCAGTATTTTTCTTTCCATGAGAGGCAGGGTCAGGGACTGTTGACAAAGGGTCAGAGGCTGCTGCTGCAGCAGTTTTTCAGGGTTCTCTGGAGGCCATGGCTGAATGAGAGGACCCCTAAGTCTTGTCTAGTCATGGGTTTGGATATTAGATTCTTCAGAGTTTGTTTCATTTCAAAAGTAGACTTATTGCATCACAGATGAGTAAGAAAACCAGGTTTTGAACATGGGTAAAAATAACTTGTATGAATGAAAATGGTCATTAAGAAAGGATTGATATTATTCTTTTATATAATGGAAGATAAAACCTAACTTTTCTACCATATTCTTATCTTTGATCAGTAATTTCCCCAAAAAACCTGAAGAAGTGTTAGTTCACTTAGAATACAGTGCCAGAAGTGTGACAAAGCTCCATTTGTAGTGAGAAGTAAATATCTCTTCTCTTAACAACTCATGATAGAACAGCCTTGCTTACCTCCCCTTTGTTGGTTCCCAGAAGCCTCAGTGGATGTTCTGGGAGCGGCTCCACAGTTGGCACGTTTTAAGTAAGACCAGGGACGCTCTGTCCGGCGAGAAGTCAGTCTGCAGTGCCCTCCTGACTGCACCTCTGGGCTGAGGCTTGACTGGCCTTCGAGCAAACCTCTGTGTTTCCACGATCAAGGCAGCTGTTTATCCTGGGGACCCTGGGGAGGAAAGTGGAAGAGAAAGCTCTCAGGGACAATTAAATGTAGCTCGAGGGTTCCTGACCAAAGCTTCCTACCAAATATGTGCTGAGGAGAGACGTAGGCAGCCAGAGCCTCCCTCCGTAAGGGCAAGCACAGCCCTTCCGTGAAGACCGTCCCTTCTGACCCTCCGCTCCCCACACTCACCTGCAACATGTTGGCATCACAACCGCACGCTGGCCTGTGTGGGAGCTCCTGTTCGGACCGATTCAGCTGAGGCTCTTTTGTTTTAATTGTGCCTTCTACTAATAATACCTCAGTTAAACTCATTCATGATAGTATGGATCTATCCTTGGAGTGTTTTTGCATGTTTTATGTGTATAACTACCATTCCTACATAAGCAAGTTAACAAATTGCCAAAATTTCCTAAAAGAATGTTCCTTTAGCACTTCAATTTACTCCATAATGGTCTTCAGTATGATTGCATTTTGATTAAATTTACATATTATTCATCATTCTTTCCATTTAGTGAGGATTTTATTCCTTTTTCATTTATTTTTAACTTAAACCATTTATTGAGATGAAATTCCCGCAACTTAAAATAATCACCTTAAAGTGAGCCATTTGAGTGGCGCGTAGGTGAAGATTTTAGATCCACCTTACTGAGATATACAGTTGGTCCAGGAACCATGTGGGAGTTACTCTGAATATAATTTACAGTCAGCCTCCATATCAGCATCTGTGGATTCAACCAACCATGGATCATTAGTAAGGACTGTAATATTTACTACTGAAAAAATGTCTGGGTATAACTGGCCCACACAGGTCAAATTCATGTTGCTCAAAGGTAAACTGCAATTATCACTAAAAGTCACGGGTTACCATTTTGATGACTAATGTACCATGTCAGCACCGCTGCACTTGAGAGAGAACAGCGATGACATTCTTGGGTGTTGTCTTGTGTCCTTGGCTTCGGTTTCACTCCCAGCCCCTTGCTTCCTGCCCCAGCGCCACTGCAGTTACATCTAAATTCTACAGAATTTACTAATTCACTTCCTTCTCCTATGATTTCCCATAAATGGAATCATGTAATACCTCCAGCTTTAAAAAAAAAATTAATAAATAAAACCTTTGTGAGATTTAGCCATGTTTTTCGAGGTGTTAGAAGTGTGTTCATATTTCTTGATAGTAGTATTTCATGGTATAGACAAACAATGATTTTCCAAAAAAATCTATTTACCTATTGATAAACATCGTATTGCCTCTAGTTTTAAACCTTATATGAACAGTAGCTGTGAATGTTTTTAGGCAGTCTTTTTATTGGTGCCAATACATGTTTTTATTTACCTTGAGTGAACACGTCGAAAAAAGTTGCTGGGTCATAAGACAGTGAGCTCCTAAATTGTCTTCCAAACTGACTGCCCCATTCTAGAATTCTTTGCCTTTCTCTGACAAATAATGATAGCACTTTTCTTGTTCTTATTCACTATATATATATATACATACATACACACATATATATATATAAAATTCTAGAAAGTGTCTGTACAAATATTTTTCTGTAGGCGGAGCAGGGCTTGCCTTATTATTGAAATGCAGAAGGCTTTTATGGTCTCAGGAAAGAAGTCCTTTGTCAAATATGGACTATGAAAAAGTGTCACTGTACTGTATATAGACATACAATCTGTTTCTTCAACTCTATGCCTTGCCTTTTCATTTTCTTAAAGACTTCTTCCAAAGAGCAAAAGTCTTTGTGTTTGATGAACTCTAATTTAGCTTTGATCTGTTTTCTTTTAATAGTTCTGTCCTTTTCATGATATTACTTGCTGACAAAGGTCCATCTAGTCAAAGCTATGGTTTTTCCAGTAGTCATGTATGGATGTGGACCATAAAGAAGGCTAAGTGCTGAAGAACTGATGCTTCTGAGCTGTGGTGTTGGAGAAGACTCTTGAGAGTCCCTTGGACTGCAAGGAGATCAAACCAGTCAATCCTAAAGCAAATCAGTCCTGAATATTCATTGGAAGGACTGGTGCTGAAGCTGAAGCTCCAATCCTTTGGCCACCTGAAGCAGAGATGACTTATTGGAAAAATACCCTGTCGCTGGGCAAGATTGAAGACAAGAGGAGAAAGGGACAACAGAGGATGAGATGGTTGGATGATATCACCGACTCCATAGATATGAGTTTGAGAAGCTCCAAGAGTTGGTGATGGACAAGGAAGCCTGGAGTTCTGCAGTCCATGAGGTCGCAAAGAGTCAGACACAACTGAGCGACTGAACTGAAATGTTTTCTTTTATAATTAGCGCTTTTGAGGCTTTAAGAAATATGTCCTAGGTATGAAAATTTTCTTCTATCCTTACTTCCAGAAATGTTGTGAATTTACAATTTCAGTCTTAGTTTAAGGTCCAAAATTTGTCTCTGAAACAGTCTATTGAACCATAATTTACACAGAATAAATTGCACAAATTTAATGTGTAATTTGTGAGTTTTGACATAAATCTATTCCTGTGAAACCATAGTCAGTTAATGAACCTTGCTATCCCCCAAAGTCCCTCATTGCTCTTTGTTGTATCTTTCTTCCACCCCAACACCCACCTTCCCTTCCAGGGTAACCACTTATGTGCTTTTCATCACCACAGATACATTTGCTCTTCAAAGTTTTACAAAAATGGAACAAAACAGTATGTGTTCTTTTTTGGTCTTGTTTCTCTTACCAAAATTATTTTGAGATCCATCATATTATAGTGTGTATCAATAGTCCAGTCCTTTAAGTGACAACTTAAATGAGCAGAGGGTCAGAGGAAACCCTCAAACCAGAAATGGAAACACATAATGAGGTGCAGACTGGAGTGGGGGCCTGCCTCTGGTTATTGCAAGGAAGTCACTTATTTGTCGAGCTGCAGGGAAAGCTAATGCTGCCTTAGCCCACATCCCCTATGATTAATTGTCTCCAGATGTTAGCTAAATTGAATTGTTGGGCATCTTCAAAAAGTTAAACAAGCGTGAAACATCTAGTGAATAAGTTTGAGGCAAGTTTAAGGGAAAAGGTCAAGTATGAGGACAAATTCCAGGGCCCACAGCTCTGAGCTGTAAGTGCTCCAAAGGCTTCAGTTTGTATGACAGAGTACATACAAAGTATCTCTATCATGTTATTACAACTTTAAACTTGGAAAATTACTTTTTTCCCCTACCAATGCATATGCTGCTACAGTTAATGTCTGAAATTTGAGTTTAGACTCTGATTGCTACACTAGTGTCTTCTCCATGTAATACTTTTGAAGATACAGTGACTTTTATAAATATGTGATTGACTTAGTGGCACCTACTATGGTATTTAATTATTTATCATTGCAATACAACTGTATTATAAATCAAATTTCTCTCTTTCCTTTGGTGGCCTGAAAACCTTGCAAACATCGTCTATACATATTTTGCCATTTCGTTCTTCACCACTTCTTCCAGACTGTTGCAGTCTGATTTTACGTCCATCACCTTTACTCAGATTTTAATTGTCATAGAAATTAACCCTATGGTTAAACTCCATTAAATCTCATGGCTTTGTTGAGTGCTCTCTCACTGGGTCTTTCTGTAGTACACAGGGCTCTGTATCCCTTTCTTTTGCATCAAAGGCATGGCACTCTTTAGGTGATACTGTTGTATCTTAGGTAATTCCTTTACATTTTTTTTAATTGGCAAAACTTCAAACAAGAAGTGGGAAAAATAGTATAATAAATCTTGTTTACCTATCAGCCAGTTTCCATAATGGTTAATACTTTGCTATTCTGAATATAAAAAAAACTGCTGCTGTGAAAGTGCTGCACTCAATACGCCAGCAACTTTGGAAAACTCAGCAGTGGCCACAGGATTGGAAAAGTCAGTTTTCATTCCAGTCCCAAAGAAAGGCAATGCCAAAGAATGCTCAGACTACCACACAATCACACTCATCTCACACACTAGCAAAGTAATGCTCAAAATTCTCCAAGTGAGGCTTCAACAGTATATGAACCAAGAAATTCCAGATGTACAAGCTGGATTTAGAAAAGGCAGAGGAACCAGAGATCAAATTGCCAACATCCATTGGATCATAGAAAAATCAAAAGAGTTCCAGATAAACACCTCTTCTGCTTTATTGTGGAGAAGGAAATAGCAACCCATTCCACTATTCTTGCCTGGAGAATCCCACGCACAGAGGAGCCTGGCAGGCTTCAGTGCATAGGGTCGCAAAGAGTCAGACACGAGCTACTTTCACTTTTTCACCTTCTGCTTTATTGACTACACCAAAGCCTTGATTATGTCAAATCAAAAGACTTTTGCTCCCTGGAAGAAAAGCTATGACAAACTTAGACAATATATTAAAAAACAGAGACGTTACTTTGCTGACAAAGTCCGTCTAGTCAAAGCTATGGTTTTTCCAGTAGTCGTGCATGGATGTGAGAGTTGGACCATAAAGAAGGCTGAGCACTGAAGAACTGATGCTTTTAAACTGTGGTGTTGGAGAAGACTCTTGAGAGTCCCTTGGACTGCAAGGAGATCAAACCAGTCAACCTTAAAGGAAATCAACCCTGAATGTTCATTGGAACAACTAATGCTGAAACAAACAAGCTCCAGTCCTTTGGCCACCTGATGTGAAGAACTGACTCACTGGAAAAGACCCTGATGCTGGGCAAGATTGAAGGCAGGAGGAGAAGGGGATGACAGAGGGTGAGATGGTTGGGTGGCATCACTGACTTGATGGACATGAGTTTGAGCAAGCTTGGGGAATTGGTGATGGACAGGGAAGCCTGCTGTGCTACAGTCCGTGGGGTCGCAAAGAGTCAAACACGACTGAGTGGTTGAACTGAACTGAACTGAAAGCCTTTGACTGTGTGGATGGCAACAAACTGTGGAAAATTCTTCAAGAGATGGGAAGACCAGAGCACCTGACCTGCCTCCTGAGAAACCTGTATGCAGGTCAGGAAGCAACAGTTAGAAATGGACATGGAACAATGGGCTCATTCCAAATTAGGAAAGGAGTACATCAAGGCTGTATATTGTCACCTCGCTTATTTAACTTCTATGCAGAATATATCATGTGAAATGCCAGTGTGGATGAAACACAAGCTGGAATCAAGATTGCTGGAAAAAATATCAATAACCTCAGTATGCAGATGACACCACCCTCATGGCAGAAAGTGAAGAGGAACTGAAGAACCTCTTGATGAAAATGAAAGAGGAGAGTGAAAAAGCTGGCTTAAAACTCAACAGTCATAAAACTAAGATCATGACATCTGATCCCTTCACTTTATGGCAAATAGATGGAGAAACAGTGGAAACAGTGACAGACTTTATTTGGGGGGTTTCCAAAATCACTGCAGATGGTGGCTGCAGCCATGCAATTAAAAGACTCTTGCTCCTTGGAAGAAAAGCTATGACAAACATAGACAGCATATTAAAAAGCAGAGATATTACTTTGCTGATAAAGGTCTGTCTAGTCAAGGCTATGGTTTTTCCAGTAGTCCTGCATGGATCCAAGAGTTGGACCATAAAGAAATCTGAGTGCCGAAGAATTGATGCTTTTGAACTGTGGTGTTGGAGAAGACTCTTGAGAGTCCCTTCCTTGGACTGCAAGGAAATCAAACCAGTCAATCCTAAAGCAAATCAGTCCTGAATATTCATTGGAAGGACTGTTGCTGAAACTGCAATTCCAATACTTTGGCCATCTGATGCAAAGAACTGACCCATTGGAAAATACCCTGATGCTGGGCAACACTGAAGGCAGGAAAGAGGGACGACAGAGAATGAGATGGTTGGATGGCATCACTGACTCAATGGACATGAGTTTGAGCAAGCTCTGGGAATTGGTGATGGACAGGGAGGCCTGGAGTGCTGCAGTCCATGAGGTCGCAAAAAGTCAGACACAACTGAGCAACCGAACTGAACTGAACTGGATTTTAAAGTCTACACAGAGTTTGCACTGAAACATCCAGCGAATGAACACAAGTGGGCACTACTGGAGTCACCAGAGGAGGAAGGAGTTCGGCTCAGAGAAAGCCAATGAGTCGCAGTGCCAACCTTGACTGGCGGCACCCCTGCCTCTCATGGGCAGCACGTTGCGGGGCAGGAGAGGACACAGGCCCCGCTAGCTATCAGCAGAAAGAATTCCCCTGGAAGACACCCAAGAGAGGGGAGCACATTCTGCAAAACACCTTAAGCTTCCTCAAGGGCCTCTGTCACACCGATCGCCTCCTGCAGGGAGCGTTCAGCCATCGAGTGCCCTCGAGATCTGCTCCTGCAGCCAGGCCCTGCTTCACCTGCACCCCTCAGGCACCTCTGACCCCACTCTGCAATGCCCCAGCCCTTTCCCTTAGCTCTTCCGGCCACACAGATGCCTCCACCTCCACCCTGCCTCCATGTGCCCTGAGCTCCCAGACACACTGCTGTGTCTCTATCAGCTCACACGCCGGTTTGGCATCTGCGGAAAGTGTCTCTGTGAGCCATGCTGTACACTGGGCTTGACAGTGCTGGGAGCTGGGTCTGGAGGTGGTGCCTGTACAGGACCATGCTTGTGACACATTTTGTCCTTTACCTGTATTTTCACAAGGCACACAACTTATTGCCAGGAGTTAATGCAAACATCTATGTATTCAAACTCTACATTTGTGTAATGTCAAAGGGGTTTCAAGAGGCTCTATTTCTGTTGATTTGAATTCAAGAACGTCCAGAGCACATGTTTCTAAATGGAAGGTACTGGGTGTCAATGAATTTAGTCTTTGTTCCCAATAGAAGATGCCACCTAATGAGTACATTCTAGGTTATGATAACTTGACATTTCCAGTTCCCTTGAGCCAGCACTTGATACTTTTAGTTTTATAGTTTATAGCTTATAGTTTTTCTGCTAAAAATGTAAGGACTTTTGTGAGGGCTGCCTTGACATCCTTGTTCCTCAGGGTGCAGATGAGAGGGTTCAAGCTGGGGCTCACGGTGGAATAAAGCACTTCCCTCGCCTTGCCAGTCCCTGGGAGTGGCTGGAGCAAGGGCTCAGGCAGGTGTAGATGATGGTAGAGTAGTACATGGTCTCCACGACGAGGTGGGACAAGCAGGCGGACAAGGCTCACCACTTCCCCTCAGCTGCACAAATCTCAGGATGCTGGAGATGATGAAGCCATAGGACACCATGGGGAGCAGGAAATTCAGCACAGCAAAGAAGATGTCACAACTGCCATGATGTCATTCCCATAGGTGGAGGAGAAGAGCGGGACCAGAGGGGGCATCTCACACAGAACTGTACAAAAAAGATCTTCACAACCCAGATAATCATGATGATGTGATGACTAATCTAGAGCCAGACATCCTGGAATGTGAAGTCAAGTGGGCCTTAGAAAGCATCACTACGAACAAAGCTAGTGGAGGTGATGGAATTCCAGTTGAGCTATTTCAAATCCTAAAAGATGATGCTGTGAAAGTGCTGCACTCAATATGCCAGCAAATTTGGAAGACTCAGCAGTGGCCACAGGACTGGAAACGGTCACTTTTCATTCCAATCCCAAAGAAAGGCAAAGCCAAAGAATGCTCAAACTACCGCATAATTGCACTCATCTCACACACTAGTAAAGTAATGCTCAAAATTCTCCAAGCCAGGCTTCAGCAATATGTGAACCGTGAACTTCCTGATGTTCAAGCTGGTTTTAGAAAAGGCAGAGGAACCAGAGATCAAATTGCCAACATCTGATGGATCATGGAAAAAGCAAGAGAGTTCCAGAAAAACATCTATTTCTTTTTTAATGACTATGCCAAAGCCTTTGACTGTGTGGATCACAATAAACTGTGGAAAATTCTGAAAGAGATGGGAATACCAGACCACCTGACCTGCCTCTTCAGAAATCTGTATGCAGGTCAGGAAGCAACAGTTAGAACTGGACATGGAAAAACAGAAGATGTGTATAAGAGACAGGTTAAAGTAATGCTCAAAATTCTCCAAGCCAGGCTTCAGCAATATGTGAACTGTGAGCTTCCAGATGTTCAAGCTGGTTTTAGAAAAGGCAGAGGAACCAGAGATCAAATTGCCAACATCTGCTGGATTATGGAAAAAGCAAGAGGGTTCCAGAAAAAATCTATTTCTGCTTTATGGACTATGCCAAAGCCTTTGACTGTGTGGATCACAACAAACTGTGGAAAATTCTGAAAGAGTTGGGAATACCAGACCACCTGACCTCCCTCTTGAGAAACCTATATGCAGGTCAGGAAGCAACAGTTAGAACTGGACATGGAACAACAGACTGGTTCCAAATAGGAAAAGGAGTATGTCAAGGCTGTATATTGTCACCCTGCTTGTTTCACTTCTATGCAGAGTTCAGTTCAGTTCAGTTCAGTTGCTCAGTCATGTCCGACTCTTTGCGACCCCATGAATCACAACATGCCAGGCCTCCCTGTCCATAACCGACTTGCAGAGTTCACTCAGACTCGTGTCCATTGAGTCAGTGATGCCATCCAGCCATCTCATCCTCTGTCATCCCCTTCTTCTCCTGCCCCCAATCCCTCCCAGCATCAGGGTCTTTTCCAATGAGTCAACTCTTCACATGAGCTGGCCAAAGTACTGGAGCTTCAGCTTTAGCATCATTCCTTCCAAAGAAATCCCAGGGGTTATCTCCTTCAGAATGGACTGGTTGGATCTCCTTGCAGTGCAAGGGACTCTCAAGAGTCTTCTCCAACACCACAGTTCAAAAGCATCAATTCTTTGGTGCTCAGCCTTCTTCACAGTCCAACTCTCACATCCATACATGACCACAGGAAAAACCATAGCCTTGACTAGATGGACCTTAGTCAGCAAAGTGATGTCTCTGCTTTTGAATATGCTGTCTAGGTTGCTCATAAGTTTTCTTCCAAGGAGTAAGCGTCTTTTAATTTCATGGCTGCAAATGCAGAGTACATCATGAGAAATGCTGGACTGGATGAAGCACAAAATTGGAATCAAGATTGGAATTCTGGAGTCAAGATTGCTGGGGAGAAATATCAATAAACTCAGATATGCAGATGTTACCACCCTTATGGCAGAAAGTGAAGAGGAACTAAACAGCCTCTTGATGAAGGTGAAAGTGGAGAATGAAAAAGTTGGCTTAAAGCTCAACATTCAGAAAACGAAGATCATGGCATCTGGTCCCATGACTTCATGGGAAGAAATAGATGAGGAAACAGTGGAAACAGTGTCAGACTTTTTTGGGGGGTGGCTCCAAAATCGCTGCAGATGGTGATTGCAGCCATGAAATTAAAAGATGCTTACCCTTGGAAGAAAAGCTATGACCAACCTAGATAGCCTATTAAAAAACAGAGATACTACTTTGGCCAACAAAAAGGTCCGTCTAGCGAAGGCTATGGTTTTTCCAGTGGTCATTTATGGATGTGAGAGTTGGACTGTGAAGAAGACTGAGCGCTGAAGAATTGATGCTTTTGAACTGTGGTGTTGGAGAAGACTCTTGAGAGTCCCTTGGACTGCAAGGAGATCCAACCAGTCTATCTTAAAGGAGATCAGTCCTGGGTGTTCATTGGAAGGACTGATGCTGAAGCTGAAACTCCAATACTTTGGCCACCTCATGCGAAGAGTTGACTCATTGGAAAAGACTCTGATGCTGGGAGGGATTGGGGGCAGGAGGAGAAGGGTTCAACAGAGGATGAGATGGCTGGATAGCATCACTGACTCGATGGACATGAGTTTGAGTGGACTCTGAGAGTTTGTGATGGACAGGGTAGCCTGGCGTGCTGTGACTCATGGGGTTGCAAAGAATCAGACACAATTGAGCGACTGAACTCAACTGAGGGAGGTAAGAGTGATAAGAGGGCTTCCCTGGTGGCTCAGTAGTAAAGAATCTGCCTGCAGTGCCGGAGCTGTAGGAGACGTGGGTTCAATGCCTGGGTGGGGAAGATCCCTTGGAGAAGGGCATGGCAACACACCCCAGTATTCTTGCCTGGAGAATCCCATGGACACAGGAGCCTGGCGGACTACAGCCCAAGGGCTGCAAAGAGTTGGACACGACTGAAGGGCCTGAACACACACGCAAGAATGATAATAATGTACTTGTGCACTGTGATGGTGACTTGAGTGGCAGAGTGAAGGTTGGCTGGGATGTGGGAAAGTGTTTGGAATGCGGAGTGGTCGAATGGCTCAGGCAAGATGTGATGGGCTTCCCTCCACCCGCCTTTATTAATTGTACAAGGTCATACTGAATTCTTGCCCCTCAGATTTAGGAGTTCTTCTGCATAAGCTCTTCAGCTTTGCAGAAAAGGAGAAATGAAACTTAAAGTACCGTAAGCAGAGGAAGTCTCATTTACTGAGCCTTTGTTAAAGCAGCATCTCATTTCATTCTTGCAGAGGCCCTATGAGGTAGGTACTATCAAGAACGTTAAAAAAAATTTTTTTTATTGAAGGATAATTGCTTTACAGTATTTAGGTCTTTTCTATCAAACCTCAATATGAACCAGCCATAGGTATACATATGTCCTCTCCCTCTGGAACCTCCCTCCCATCTCCCTCCCCATCCCACCCCTCTAGGTTGATACAGAGAGTCTGAGTTCCCTGAGATATACAGCAAATTCCGGTTGGCTATCTATTTTACATATGGTAATATAAGTGTCCATGTTATTCTTTCCATACATCTCACCCCCTCCTCCCCTCTCTCCATGTCCATAAGTCTATTGTCTGTGTCTGTTTCTCCATTGCTGCCCTGTAAAATTCTTCAGTACCATTTTTCTTGATTCCACATATATGCGTTAGAATATGATATTTATCTTTCTCTTTCTGACTTACTTCATTCTGGGTTCATCCACCTCATTAGAACTGGCTCAAATGTGTCCTTTTCATGGCTGAGTAATATTCCATTGTGTATATGTACCACTTATTTATCCATTCAACTGTCGATGGACATCTAGGATGCTTTCATATTCTAGCTGTTGTAAATAGTGCTGCGGTGAACAATGGGATACATGTGTCTTTTTCAATTTTGGTTTCCTCAGGGTATATGCCTAGAAGTGGATTTCATATGGTGGTTTTATTCTTAGTTTTTAAAGGAATCTCCTTACCATCTTCCATAGTGGCTGTATCAGTTTACATTCCCACCAACAGTGCAAAAGCGTTCCCTTTTCTCCACACCCTCTCCAGCATTTATTGTTTGTAGATTTTTTGATGAGGGCCACTCTGGTGTGAGGAGATATCTCATTGTAGTTTTGATTTGCATTTCTCTAGTAATGAGTGATGTTGAACATCTTTTCATGTGTTTGTTAGCCATCTGTTTGTCTTCTTTGGAGAAATGTCTGTTTAGGTCTTTCCCCCCTTTTTAATTGGGTTGTTTGTTTTTCTGGTATTGAATTTATGAACTGCTTGCATATTTTGGAAATTAATCCTTTGTCAGTTGTTTCAGTTGCTATTATTTTCTCCCATTCTGAGGGTTGTCTTTTCACCTTGCTAATAGTTTCCTTTCTTGTGCAAAAGATATTAAGTTTAATCAGGTGCCACTTGTGTACTTTTATTTCTGTTACTCTAGGAGGTGGGTCATAGAGGATCTTGCTTTGATTTATGTCTTCAAGTGTTCTACCTATGTTTTCCTCTGAGAGTTTTATAGTTTCTGGTCTTACGTTTAGGTCTTTAATCCATTTTGAGTTTCTCTTTATGTATGGTGTTAGTTCAGCTCAGTTCAGTTGCTCAGTCGTGTCCAACTTTTTGCAACCCCATGAATTGCAGCACGTCAGGCCTCCCTGTCCATTACCAACTCTTGGAGTTCACTCAGACTCATGTCCATCAAGTCAGTGATGCCATCCAGCCATCTCATCCTGTTTAGTCCCCTTTTCCTCCTGCCCCCAATCCCTCCTAGCATCAAAGTCTTTTCCAATGAGTCAACTGTTTGCATGAGGTGGCCAAAGTACTGGAGCTTCAGGTTTAGCATCATTCCTTCCAAAGAACACCCAGGACTGATCCCTTCAGAATGGACTGTTTGGATTTCCTTGCAGTCCAAGGGACTCTCAAGAGTCTTCTTCAACACCACAGTTCAAAAGCATCAATTCTTCAGCACTCAGCTTTCTTCACAGTCCAACTCTCACATCCATACATGACCACTGGAAAAACCATAGGCTTGACTAGATGGACGTTTGTTGGCAAAGTAATGTCTCTGCTTTTCAATATGCTATCTAGGTTGGTCATAACTTTCCTTCTGAAGAGTAAGCGTCTTTTAATTTCATGGCTGCAGTCACCATCTTCAGTGATTTAGGAGCCCCCCAGAGTAAAGTCTGACACTGTTTCCACTGTTTCCCCATCTATTTCCCATGAAGTGATGGGACCAGATGCCATGATCTTCATTTTTGAATGTTGAGCTTTAAGCCAACTTTTTCACTCTCCTCTTTCACCTTCATCAAGAGGCTTTTTAGTTCCTCTTCACTTTCTACCCTAAGAGTGGTGTCATCTGCATATCTGAGGTTATTGATATTTCTCCTGGCAGTCTTGATTCCAGCTTGTGCTTCTTCCCGCCCAGGGTTTCTCATGATGTACTCTGCATAGAAGTTAAATAAGCAGGGTGACAATATACAGCCTTGACATACTCCTTTTCCTATTTGGCACCACTCTGTTGTTCCATGTCCAGTTCTAACTGTTGCTTCCTGATCCGCATATAGGTTTCTCAAGAGGCAGGTCAGGTGGTCTGATATTCCCATCTTTTTCAGAATTTTCCACAGTTTATTGTGATCCACACAGTCAAAGGCTTTGGCATAGTCCATAAAGCAGAAATAGATGTTTTTCTGGAACTCTCTTGCTTTTTTGATGATCCAGCAGATGTTGGCAAATATGATCTCTGGTTCTTCTGTCTTTTCTAAAACCAGCTTGAACATCTAGAAGTTCACGGTTGACATATTGCTGAAGCCTGGCTTGGAGAATTTTGAATATTACTTTACTAGCGTGTGAGATGCGGAGAAGGCAATGGCACCCCACTCCGGTACTTTTGCCTGGCAAATCCCATGGACGGAGGAGCCTGGTGGGCTGCAGTCCATGGGGTCGCTAAGAGTCGGGCACGACTGAGCGACTTCACATTCACTTTCCACTTTCATGCATTGGAGAAGGCAATGGCAACCCACCCCAGTGTTCTTGCCTGGAGAATCCCAGATACAGAGGAGCCTAGTGGGCTGCCATCTCTGGGGTCACACAGAGTCGGACACGACTGAAGTGACTTAGCAGCAGCAGCGTGTGAGATGAGTGCAATTGTGTGGTAGTCTGAGCGTTCTTTGGCATCGCCTTTCTTTGGGATTGGAATGAAAACTGACCTTTTCCAGTCCTGTGGCCACTGCTGAGTTTTCCAAATTTGCTCGCATATTGTATGGTGTTAGGAAGTATACTAATTTCATTCTTTTACATGTAGCTGTCTAGTGTTCCCAACAGCATTTACTGAAGAGGCTGTCTTTGCCCCTTTGTATATTCTTGCCTCCTTTGTCAAAAATAAAGGTACTTGTAGGTGCATGGGTTTATTTCTAGGCTTTCTATCTTGTTCCATTGTCTGTAGTTCTGTTTTTGTGCCAGTACTATACTGTCTTGATGACTGTAGCTTTGTAGTATGATCTGAAGTCAGGAAGATTGATTCCTCCAGCTCCATTCTTCTTTCTCAAGACTACTTTGGCTATTTGGGGTCTTTTGTGTTTCCATATGAATTGTGAAATTTTTTGTTCTAGTTCTGTGAAAAATGTCATTGGTAATTTGATAGAGATTGCATTGAATCTGTAGATTGTGTTTGGTAGTGTAGTCATTTTCACAATATTGATTCTTCCTGTCCAGGAACATGGACTATCTCTCCGTTTGTCATCTTTGATTTCTTTCATTAGTGTCTTATGATTTTCTGTGTACAGTTCCTTTGTCTCCTTAGGTAAGTTTATTCCTAGTTATTTAATTCTTTTTGTTTCAATGGTGAATGGGATTGATTCCTTAATTTCTCTATCTGATTTGTCATTGCTAATATATAGAAATGCAAGTGATTTCTGGGTATTGATTTTGTATCCTGCAACTTTGCTAAATTCACTGATTAGCTTTAGTAATTTTCTGATACTATCTTTAGAGTTTTCTATGTATAGTATCATGTCATCTGCAAACAGTAAGCGGAGAAGGCAATGGCACCCCACTCCAGTACTCTTGACTGGAAAATCCCATGGACGGAGGAGCCTGCTAGACTGCAGTCCGTGGGGTCGCTAAGAGTTGGGCTCAGCTGAGCGACTTCACTTTCACTTTTCACTTTCATGCATTGGAGAAGGAAATGGCAACCCACTCCAGTGTTCTTGCCTGGAGAATCCTGGGGACGGAGGAGCCTGGTGGGCTGCCATCTATGGGGTCGCACAGAGTCGGACACAACTGAAGCGACTTAGCAGCAGCAGCAGACAGTAAGAGCTTTACTTATTCTTTTCTAATCTGGATTCCTTTTATTTCTTTTTCTTCTCTGATTGCTGCAGCTAGGACTTCCAGAACTATGTTGAATAATAGTGGTGAAAGTGGACACCCTTGTCTTATTCCTGATCTTAGGGGGAATGCTTCAGTTTTTCACCATTGAGAATAATATTTGCTGTAGGCTTATCATATGTGGCCTTTACTATGTTGAGGTAGGTTCCTTCTATGCCCATTTTTTGAAGAGTTTGAATCATAAATGGGTGCTGAATTTTGTCAAAGGCTTTTTCTGCATCTATTGAGATTATCATATGGTTTTATCTTCAGTTTGTTAATATGGTGTATCACATTGATTTGTGTGTATTGAAGAATCCTTGCATCCTTGGAATAAACCCAACTTGGTCATGGCGTATGAGTTTTTTTGATGTGTTGTTGAATTCTGTTTGCCAAAGTTTTGTTGAGGATTTTTGCATCTATGTTCATCAGTGATATTGACCTGTAGTTTTCTTTTTTTGTGTTGTCTTTGTCTCGTTTTGGTATCAGGGTGATGGTGGCCTCATAGAATGAGTTTGGAAGTGTTCCTTCCTCTGCAATTTTTTGAAAGAGTGTTAGAAGGATAGGCATTAGCTCTTCTCTAAATGTTTGCTAGAATTCTCCTGTGAAGCCATTCTGGTCCTGGGCTTTTTTTTTTTTTTTTTGGATATTTTTGATCACAGCTTCAGTGCTTGTAATTGGGTTGTTCATAGTTTCTATTTCTTCCTGGTTCAGTCTTGGAAGATTGAACTTTTCTAAGCATCTGTTCTTTTTTCCCAGGTTATCCATTTTATTGCCATGTAGTTGTTCATAATAGTCTCTTATAATCCTTTGTATTTCTGCATTGTCTGTAGTCACCTCTCCTTTTTCATTTCTAATTTTATTGATTTGATTCTTCTCTCTTTTTTCCTTGATGCATCTGGCTAAAGGTTTGTAAATTGTGTTTATCTTCTCAAAGAACCAGCTTTTAGTTTTATTAATCTTTATTATTATTTCTTTCATTCCTTTTTCATTTATTCCTGCTCAGATCTTTGTGATTTCTTTCCTTCTACTAATTTTGGTTTTTTTTTTTTTTTTGTTCTTCTTTTTCCAGTTGTTTTGGATGTAAAGTTAGGTTGTCTATTTGATGTTTTTCTTGTTCTTGAGGTAGGATTGTACTTTTTATAAACTTCCCTCTTAGAACTGCTTTTGCTGCATCCCATAGGTTTTGAGTTGTCGTGTTTTCATTGTCATTTGTTTCCAGAAAAGTTTTGACTCCTTTTTGATTTCTTCAGTAACCTGTTGGTTATTTAGAGATGTGTTGTTTAATTTCCATGTTTGTGTTTCTTACAATTTTTTTCTTGTAATTGATATCTAGTCTCAGCATTGTGGTTGGAGAAGATGTTTGATATGATTTCAGTTTTCTTAAATTTACCGAGGTTTTATTTGTGACCCAAGATGTGGTCTATCCTAAAGAATGCTCCATGTGCACTTGAAAAGAAGCTGTATTCTTCTGCATTTGGATGGAATATCCTGAAGATATCAATGAGATCCATCTCATCTAATGTATCATTTAAGACTTGTGTTTCCTTATTAATTTTCTGTTTTGATGATCTGTCCATTGGTGTGAGTGGGGTGTTAAAGTCTCCTGTTACTGTCAATTTCTCCTTTTATATCTGTTAATGTTTGTCTTATGTATTGAGGTGCTTCTATCTTGGGTACATAGATATTTACAATTGTTATGTCTTCCTCTTGGATTGATCCCTTGATCATTATGTAGTGTCCTTCCTTATCTCTTGTAATCTTCTTTATTTTAAGATCTATTTTGTCTGATATGAGGATTGCTACTCCAGGTGTCTTCTGCTTCACATTTGCATGGAATGTATTTTTCCATCCTCTCACTTTCAGTCTATATGTGTCTATAGGTCTGAAGTGGGTTTCTTGTAGACAGCATATATATATATATATATGGGTCTTGTTTTTGTATCCATTCAGCCGGTCTGTGTCTTTGGGTTGGAGCAGTTAATACATTTACAGTTAAAGTAATTATTGATATATATGTTCCTATTGCCATTTTCTTAATTGTTTGGGGTTGATTTTGTAAATCTTTTTTCTTTCCTTTGAATTTCTTGACTATATAAATCCCTTTAACATTTATTGTAAAGCTGGTTTGGTGGTACTAATTCTCTTAACTTTTGCTTGTCTGAAAAGCTTTTTATTTATCCATCAATTTTGAATGAGATCCTTGCTGGGTACAGTAATCTTGGTTGTAGATTTTTCCCTTTCAGCACTTTAAATATATCCTGCTATTCCCTTCTGGCCTGCAGAGTTTCTGCTGAAAGATCAGCTGTTAAGCATATGGGCTTTCCCTTGTATGTTACTTGTTGCTTTTCTCTTCCTCCTTTTAATATTCTTTCTTTGTGTTTAGTCTTTGTTAGTTTGATTAGTATATGTCTTGGGTTTATCCTATATGGGACTCTTTGTTCCTCTCGGACTTAATTGACTATTTCCTTTTCCATGCTGGGGAAATTTTCAGCTATAATCTCTTTAAAAATCTTCTCATACCCTTTCTTTTTCTCTTCTTCTGGGACCCCTATAATTCAAATGTTGGTACATTTGATATTGTTCCAGAGATCTCTGAGACTGTCCTCAATTCTTTTCATTCTTTTTTACTTTATTCTGCTCTTCAGAAGTTATTTCTACCATTTTATCTTCCAGTTCACTGATTTGTTCTTCTGCTTCAGATATTCTGCTATTGATTCCTTCTAGAGTATTTTTAATTTCAGTAATTGTGTTGTCTCTGTATGTTTATTCTTTAATTCCTCTAGGTATTTGTTAATTGATTCTTGTATTTTCTCCATTTTATTTTCAAGGTTTTTGATCATCTTTACTATCATTATTCTGAATTCTTTTTCAGGCAGTTTGCCTATTTCCTCTTCATTTATTTGGACTTCTGTATTTCTAGTTTGTTCCTTCATTTGTGTAGTATTTCCTTGCCTTTTAATTATTATTATTATTTTTAAACTTACTGTGTTTGAGGTCTCCTTTTCCCAGGCTTCAAGGTTGAATTCTTTTTTCCTTTTGGTTTCTGCCCTCCTAAGGTTGGTCCAGTGGTTTATGTAAGCTTCCATATAGGGTGAGATTTGTGCTGAGTTTTTTGTTTGTTTGTTTGTTTTTCCTCTGATGAGCAAGGAGAGTGAGGTATAATCCTGTCTGCTGATGATTGGGTTTATATTTTTGTTTTGTTTGTTGTTTAGGTGAGGCATCCCACACGGGGTGCTACTGGTGGTTGGTTGATGCTGGGTCTTGTATTCAAAGTGGTCTCCTTTGTGTGAGTTCTCACTATTTGATATTCCCTAGGGTTGGGCAGAAATTGAAGAGGAACTAAAAAACCTCTTGATGAAAGTGAAAGAGGAGAGTGAAAAAGTTGGCTTAAAGCTCAACATTCAGAAGACGAAGATCATGGCATCTGGTCCCATCACTTCATGGGAAATAGATGGGGAAACAGTAGAAACAGTGAAGACTTTTTCTGAGGGGGGGGCTCCAAAATCACTGTAGATGGTGATTGCAGCTATGAAATTAAAAGACGCTTACTCCTTGGAAGAAAAGTTATGACCAACCTAGATAGCATATTGAAAAGCAGAGACATTACTTTGCCAACAAACATCCATCTAGTCAAGCCTATGGTTTTTCCAGTGGTCATGTATGGATGTGAGAGTTGGACTGTGAAGAAAGCTGAGCACTGAAAAATTGCTGCTTTTGAACTGTGGTGTTGGAGAAGACTCTTGAGAGTCCCTTGCACTGCAAGGAGATCCAACGAATCCATTCTAAAGGAGATCAGCCCTGGGTGTTCTTTGGAAGGAATGATGCTAAAGCTGAAACTCCAGTACTTTGGCCACCTCATGCGAAGAGTTGACTCATTGGAAAATACTCTGATGCTGGGAGGGATTGGGGGCAGGAGCAGAAGGGGACGACAGAGGATGAGATGGCTGGATGGCATTACCGACTCGATGGACGTGAGTCTGAGTGAACTCCAGGAGGTGGTGATGGACAGGGAGGCCTGGAGTGCTGCGATTCATGGGGTCACAGAGTCGGACACGACTGAGTGACTGAACTGAACTGAACTGAGGGTTAGTTCTCTGGTAGTCTAGGGTCTTGGAGTCAGTGCTCCCATTCCAAAGGCTCAGGGCTTGATCTCTGGATCTTTTTGCCAGGATTCAGTCATTTAAGATCCTTAAGATCCAGGTACCAAGTCTCTCTGTGCCTGTAGTCAGTAAGGTTGATGAAGGCACCCTGAGTCCTGCACCGAATACAGAATCCATCTCCATCTGCTTCTTCCATTCCTAGAGAAATTGTGTCCTCAAAAAACCTCCACTATGGGGTCTTCTAAAAACTGTTTTCAAAAATTCTTAATTTTTTCCACCTTCAGAAGTGAAAGGTCACAACAGGGAGATGCGTGAGTGAAGCAGGCAGAAAACCTGCCAGGGAAGTTGAGTGGCCTCAGGAGTTCAGAGGAGTTCCGAGAGCATTTTTTGTAAATCAGAGTCTAAGAAGCGGTGAAGGTCGCAGAACTGGTGGGCAGCAGAGCCAGGATTCTTCCTGGCTCCAGAGGCTGAGTTCCTGACCCCTGGTTGCTCTATACCACCTTTTCAGTGTCAGCTTTTCTTCAGGTCCCACAGGGATGGTCCTCATGGGCCTCCTTGAACTGATGATCTCAAAGGAGAAAGGTGTGTGAGGACCTGAAGGCACTCAGCCTCATTTCAGGCCTCCTTCTGGGTTCAGCTGGGAACTTGTGTCTTGGCAGAAAAAAGGTGGAGGGACATCGAGAGTACTACCCCTTTTGATAGAAGATACTGTAGGCTCAGGCTGTAGAGAGCAAGGGGAAAAGGTGGGGTTAGGTGGGGGGCTGCCAACATGTTAGAAGTGGGGCATGCAGAAGTTGGTGGACTGGGGAGTAATAAGACGCTTTATTAAGCCTGTCATTGGGCAAGGAAATAGCCCACAGTGGTGGTGGTAGTGGTGGTTATAGTGTTACTGGAAGGGATCCCTTCTAGGGCCTGGGAGTGGGTTCTTGTCTAACTTGGAAATGAATTGTCTGAAGAGATACATGTGCTGACAAACCAAAGGGCTGTATTGAAAAGTGGTGTTTGAGCAGAGGGCAGCAAGGTAAGGGAACCCAGGAGAACTGCTCTGCCAGGTGGCTCGCGGTCTCAGGTTCGATGGAGGCTGGGTTACCTTTCTGGGTTGCCCTGGCCACTCATCTTGCTTGTGCCTATATCTGGTCTGACTCAGGGTCCTTCCTAGTTGGGTGTGCATCTCTCAGCCAAGATGGATTCCAGTGTGAGGATTTCTGGGAGGTTGGCAGGACATATTATGGGCTGGGCTCTCCTGTCTCCTCTTGCTGCTGCTGCTGCTAAGTCGCTTCAGTTGTGTCTGACTCTGCGACCCCATGGATGGCAGCCCACCAGGCTCCCCTGTCCCTGGGATTCTCCAGGCAGGAACCCTGAAGTGGGCTGCCATTTCCTTCTCCAATGCATGAAAGTTGAAAGTGAAAGTGAAGTCGCTCAGTCGTATCCAACTCTTAGTGACCCCATGGACTGCAGCCTACCAGGCTTCTCCGTCCATAGGATTTTCCAGACAAGAGTACTGGAGTGGGGTGCCATTGCCTTCTCCTCTTGGCCCCTCCCAAATTCTTCTTGGTCAAAGATTCCTTAATAATAGTGGCTTCTACTGTGTTCTTGCTGTGTAGGTGGCACCTTGCTAAATATTTGCATGATTTCCTCATTCCTCACCACCTCATCAGGTAGGCATGGCTTTGATCACCCCCATGGCATAGACAAGGTCACAGGACTCAGTATAAGAGAGCGTGTTGGGACTCAGACTCAGGCCACTGGGTTCTGGTATGCTTATTCTCAACCATGGTGCTTTCTCTCATCTGAAAGGAACCAGGGATAGCCAACCACTAATGCCAAAGAAGCTGAAGTTGAATGGTTCTATGAAGATCTACAAGACCTTCTAGAACTAACACCCCCCAAAAGATGTCCTTTTCTTTATAAGGGACTAGAATGCAAAAGTAGGAAGATACCTGGAATAATAGGCAAGTTTGGACTTGTAGTACAAAATAAAGCAGGGCAAAAGCTAACAGAGGTTTGCTAAGAGGATGCACTGATCATAGCAAACAACCACTTCCAGCAACATGAGACTACCGTACACATGGACATCACCAGATGATTAATACTGAAATCAGATTTGCAGCTGAAGATGGAGAACTCTATACAGTCAGCAGAAACAGGACCAGGAGCTGACTCTGGCTCAGATCATGAACTCCTTATTTCCAAATTCAGACTTAAATTGAAGAAAGTAGGGAAAGCCACTAGGCCATTTAGGTATGACCTAAGTCAAATCTCTTACAATTATACAGTAGAAGTGACAGATTCAAGGGATTAGATCTGAGACTGAGTGCCTGAAAAACTATGGACAGAGGTTAGTGACATTGTATAGGAGGTGGTGATCAAAACCATCCCAAGCAAAAGAAATGCAAAAAGGCAAAATGGCTATCTGAGGAGGCCTTACAAATAGCTGAGAAAAGAAGAGAAGTGAAAGGCAAAGGAGAAAAGGAAAGATATAAGCATCTGAATGCAGAGTTCCAAAGAATAGCAAGGAGAGATTAAAAAGCCTTCGTAACTGAACAATGCATAGAAATAGAGGAAAACAATAGAATGGAAAGACTGAAGATCTCTTCAAGAAAACTAGAGATACCAAGGGAACATTTCATGCAAAGATGGGCACATGAAAGGACAAAAGTGGTATGGACCTAACAGAAGCAGAAGATAGTAAAAAGAGGTGGCAAGAATACACAGAAGAACTGTACAAAAAAGATCTTAATGACACAGATAACCATGATGGAGTGATCACTCACCTAGAGCCAGACATCCTGGAGTGTGAAGTCATGTGGGCCTTAGGAAGCACCACTATGAGCAAAGCTAGTGGAGGTGATGGAATTCCAGTTGAATTATTTCAAATCCTAAAAGATGACGCTGTGAAAGTGCTGCACTCAATATGCCAGCAAATTTGGAAAGCTCAGCAATGGCCACAGGACTGGAAAAGGTCAGTTTTCATTCCAATCCCAAAGAAAGGCAATGCCAAAGAATGTTCAGGCTGCTGCAAAATTGCACATGCTAGCCAAGTAATGCTCAAAATTCTCCAAGCCAGGCTTTAACAGTATGTGAACCAAGAGCTTCCAGATGTTCAAGCTGGTTTTAGAAAAGCCAGAGAAACCAGAGATCAAATTCCAACATCCGTTGGATCATAGCAAAAGCAATAGAGTTCAAGAAAAATATCTACTTCTGTTGCATTGACTATGCTAAAGCCTTTGACTGTGTGGATCACAACAACTGTGGAAAATTCTTCAAGAGATGGGAGCACCAGACCACCTTAACTGCCTTCTGAGAAATCTGTATGCATGTCAAGAAGCAACAGTTAGAACCAAACATGGAACAGCAGACAGGTTCCAAACTGAGAAAGGAGTATGTCAAGGCTGTATATTTTCACCCTGGTTATTTAACTTATATAGAGTACATCATGTGAAATGCCAGGCTAGATGAAGCACAAGCTGGAATCAAGATTGCCGGGAGAAATATCAATAACCTCATATGCAGATGACACCACCCTTATGGCAGAAAGTGAAGAGGAATTAAGAGCCTCTTGATGAAAGTGAAAGAGGAGAGTGAAAAAGTTGGCTTAAAACTCAACATTCAAAAAATGAAATCATGGCATCCGGTCTCATCACTTCATGGCAAATAGATGGGAAAACAATGGAAACAGTGAGGGACTATTTTCTTGGGCTCCAAAATCACTGCAGATGATGACTGCAGCCATGAAATTAAAAGATGTTTGCTCCTTGGAAGAAAAGCTATGACAAACCTAGACAGCATATTAAAAAGCAGAGATATTACTTTGCCCACAAAGGTCTGGGTAGTCAAAGCTATTTCCAGCTGAAGTAGCTCAGCTGGAATTCCATCACCTCCACTAGCTTCATAGTCATGTATAGATGTGATAGTTGGACCATAAAGAAGAACTGATACTTTTGAACTCTGGTGTTTGAGGAGACTCTTGGGAGTCCCTTGGACTGCAAGGAGATCAAACCAGTGAATCCTGAACTAAATCAACCCTGAATATTTATTAGAATGACTGATCCTGAAGCTGAAACTCCAATACTTTGGCCACCTGATTCAAAGAGCTGACTCATTAGAAAAGACCCTGATGTTGGGAAAGATTGAAGGAGGAAAAGGGGATGACAGAGAATGAGATGGCGGATGGCATCACTGACTCAATGGACATGAGTTTGAGCAAGCTCCAGGAGATGGTGATGGACAGGGAATTCTGGCTTGCTGCAGTCCATGGGGTCACAAAGAGTCGGACAGGACTGAACAACAACAGGGATAGGGATAAAGGGGACACTGCAAGCATGGTTTAATTTATTCTTTTTATCTACAAACCCCTTACTTGCAGAGTTAGGAACTGATCCCAGGAGTTGGGCCAGAACATTTGTGTTTAGTGAAAGAAATGAGTTTCTTAAATTATCCTTTTAAAAATAATTGCTTGCAGTCATCCTCCTGGGGTAAATGCAGTCATCTGGGGTGTGAATGGGAGGATAAACTTGGAAGGCTTGTTTGGGGGCATGGTTTCACTGATGAATTTGAACACATGAAGCCTCTATTAAAGATGAAATATTAACAAGAATGGTTCTCAAACTTTGCATAAAAATAACCCATTATGTTTCCTATTAAAATGCAGATTCCCAAGTCCTACCTCCAGTGTTGATTCAGCGGGCCAAAGGGTGGGCTTCAGAAATCTTCATTTTTTTTTTTACTGTTACATCATTATCATTATTAATTTTTAATGAAATATAGTTGATTTGGAGAAGGAAATGGCAATCCACTCCAGTATTCATGCCTGGAGAATCCCATGGACTGAGAAGCCTAGTAGGTTACAGTCCACGGGGTCGCAAAGAGTCGGACACGACTGAGCGACTTCACCTCACCATAGTTGATTTACAATGTTTCAGGTGTATAGCTAAGTGATTTATTTAAGCATATTTTTGTTTCTCAAATTCTTTTTCCATTATACATTATTATAAGATATTGAATTAGTCCCCTGTGCTATGCAGTAGGTCGTGTTGTTTATTTTATACATAGTAGTTTGTCTCTGTTAATCTCAAATTCCCAATTTAGCCCTTCCCAACCCTTTCCCCTTTTGGTAATCATAAGTTTGTTTTCTGGGTCTGTGAGTCTAGCAGAAATCTGCATTTTTGAAATGGCACCCAGATTGATATTTTTGCAAGTGTTCTTCTAACCATACTTTAGAAATGTTGGCTAGGAAAAGAAGACTGCAGAAGGAAAAACAATGGGATTATAAAAAGAACTGGGTCCCAAAAAGTCAAGAAAGGAGAGAAAAAGACACAGAACAGGTAGGAAAATAGAAAGCACAGAAGATGGTAAAACTAAGTCGGAATACATAAGTGACTATATTAAATGCAAACAGACAAAACCCACTATATACTATTTAGAGAGACAGTATAAAGTGTAAGTTGAAAGTAAAAGAATGGAAAAAGCTGTCCCTGTGGATACTTTAAAAAAAATCTGTGACTATATTATGAGGCATGAGTCAAAACTGACTTTATAGAAAGTGGAGACAAGGCTATTTACAGCAATTGTCTCCATATGGAGGGGAATCAGAGGCACAGATCAGGGAGGGGATGGTCATAGACTGAGTCCAGAGCAGAAACAAACGGGGTGATGACCTAAATTTTCCTGCTGCAAGGAAATTTCCCCCTCCAAGTCTGTGCCGGATTTGTACTTGTGGGTGGCTTGGTGGTGGCACTTCTCCTGGGTGGGTCTTCTTCACTGGCAGCTGCAGCTGTGGTCAAGGATGTTAGATGGAATATTCCTTGGAATTGAAGGGGAAGGTGCCCGTTGGGCACAGCGGCCTCAAAGATTGTGCAGCCACTTGGTGGACTGAGCGGTATAGGTAGGGTGGGGAAAGTATCAGAGAGCTGGGAGCCCACTTGCATCAGCTGAGCGGAACTGTGAGTTTGGTTAATCAGGGCATATCTGCAGGGGGACCTTGGGCCGTAAAGCAGCCTGTGGGCCTGGGAGTGGACGAAGTGATAATAGCCACGGTGTTGTCTTTCAAGGAGCTTACAGTCTAGAAAAAGGGCTGTCTGTATTCTATCCAAAAGAAATAGTTTGAAAATCGATCAGATGTGGAGGGCTTACCTGGCAGCTTCTGAGCAACTGCCGTTTTGGCTGTGGCCCCTTCCAACGTGGGCCGAGAGGGCTAATGATGCCTGTGCGAGTTAGTGGTATAATAATAGTTTTCAGGTAACAGAAGTTACCATGCTCTCACTTCTCTTATTTAAGCAGTATGCTTGACTACATATTTGTCATCCTTTCTCTTATTCGCTTTGATTTTCTCTTTGGCACTGATTGCCTGCCGGTCTTCTAATACATACCTTATGATCTGACAGCCCCTCTAGAGTGTTAAGAACTTTGTTTTCTTGGCTCTCTGCCTAGTGCCTAGCACAGTGCCTGGTGCTGTGAAAGGAAGCACGGCTTTGAGCATTGACTTGTGTTGGATATTGTGCTTAGCATTTCATACACGTGATCTCATTTTATCCCAACAACTATTTTTTTTGAAATTTATTTTTTAGTTTATATTATTTGGCTGCACTAGGTCTTCGTCACTATGCATGAGCTTTCTCATTGCGGCGTGTGGGCTCACTAGCTGGGGCTCTAGATCACAGGCTTGGTCGTTGTGGCACATGGGCTTTAGCTGCTCCTCGGAATGTGGTATCTTCCGGGACTAGGGATCAAACCCTTGTTCCCTGCATTGGCAGACAGATTCTTAACCACTGGACGACCAGGGAAGTGCTTCCCCAGCACTTTTGAGGTAGGTATCATCACGTTTCTCAAATGAGGCAATGTGAATGCATTCACATTGAGGTTGAGAAAATGACCCCAAAATCGTACAGTCTATTAAGTGGCAGAGCCTGGATTTGAATTTGGCTCTGTATGACACTCTTTAACTGCTCCTCTTTCTCTGCTTTCCCGCTGCAGGGTCTGGGGACATGGCCAGAAGGGCTCTCAAGCTCGCCTCCTGGACCAGCGTGGCTCTCGCTGCCTCTGGCATCTGCCTCTACAGCAACAAGTACTTGGACCCCAGCGACTTTGGTGCTGTCAGGGTGGGCCGAGCAGTGGCCACGGTAGGTTCTTCTCCTTTCGGGAGGGGCAGAGGAACCGCAGCACTGCTTGCAGGCGTTCATGCATATGGCCGACGGACTCGCCAGTTACACATATGCGGCGATCCACGTGTACGAAGCCCCCTCTACACAGTTGCACCGTCATGGTGGTGCCCTGCCCCCCCACCCTCCACCCCCGCCCCGTATCCCTGTTCAC
>SJXQ01013026.1:37872-59291 GCA_006408695.1 Aepyceros melampus | reverse complement strand
TTCTGGAAACGTTACCTTTGTAGAACCTTCCGTATCTTATTTTAGGGACCGACTCATCAGGCGGTCTCCTCAGCAAACACACAGGGAAAGAGGCGTTTGCAGCTTTGATTAAATCCTAGCTGAAAACTTGGTCTGCCTCCAGTGAGCTCCTGGGAATGGTTCATGACGGACGCAGGGCTCACACTCAGAGTATCAGGGCCTGAAAGAACTTTGGGGATGTGCCCCAAGCCCCAGACTAAGAGAAGCTGAGCTGAATATTTGACTGTTGGAGGTTTTCTCTAGTGGCTCAGCGACATGTTCTGGTGTGATGGTGCCCTCTGTCCCTCTGTTGAAGGCGGCTCCTCCAGACAGCACTGTGTAATTGCTCCGTGGTGGGCAAGTGGCCACATGTTTCACGCCTTCTCTCCTCCTTGATCTGCTGCAGGATGAGCTCACGCATTCCTCCCCTTGGTGTAGATATATACTCCGAAGCATAGTCTGTCTGGGCTCTTGTCTAATCATTTCTTTTAATACTCAGCATTGTCCCGTCTTCTCCTCAGCCTGGCTCAGACATGGGGCCTGCTCCTCAAGGTAAACTGGAACTTATCATAGCTCATAATAAGCAAATAGATGCACAGGCCATGGAATATGCAGTGATTCCCACGTGCTTGCTAAGGGCCCTTTCTGAGCCCAACATTGTCTTATAAGTTTCAGGGGTAGAAACAAACTGTCTTGAAAGAGCTTCTGGTTGAGGAGTGTCCACACATGGATGGGTCAGAAAAACAGTCTAAAGCCCGGGATTGTGTCAAGCTGTGTGACTCAGGTGATGGCTGCTGTGGGACCTCAGACACAGGAGTGAGTCCTGTGGGCTGGGAGTCAGGATGCGTGTCTTAGGGGAAGCAGGGTTGGATGGAACCTTAGGAATTTGCATAGTCAGAGAGGAAGGATGAAGGTATAAGTCAGTGCTGTATAAACCAGCCACTGGGTTGCACATGCTTTTCTTCTTTAAATAAGTGCTTTATTTGGGGATCATTTTAGATTTAAGAAAAGTTGGAAAGATAGTACAGAGTGCCCATATGTCCTTCATCCAGTTTCCTGTAATATTAAAATCTTAAATGACCATGATACATTTATGAAAACTAAGAAAGTAACATTGGTACACTGCTATTTGCTAAACTCCAGGTTCTATTCAGATTTGATCAGTTTTATTCTGCTTCTGTTTCTGGATCTGCTCCAGGATATCACATTGCATTTAGGGCACTTGAGTTTTGTTTGTGTTTGGCTTAGTTTCTTTTTTTTTTTTCTTTTGAAATTTTTATTGAGGTTATTGTAAATTCACTGGGCCGTATATTCTTTAAAGATCCAGGCTCTGGTCTTTTTTTTTTTTTTGAGAGAGAGTGATATTTTAAAAATCCTCTTATTGAAATATGGTTGCTGTATGATATAAGTTCCAGGTGCACAATATCGTGATTCACAGGTTTTAAAGGCTATGCTTCATTTATAGTTATTTAAAAATGTTGGCTATATTCCTCGTGTTGTACAATATATCCTTGTAGCTTATTTTATACCTAACAGTTTGTACCTGTTAATCCCCTTCCCCAATTCTGCCCATCCCTATTTCCCTCTCCCCACTGCTATCGTTCAGTCACCAAGTTGCGTCCGACTCTTTGCAATTCCATGGACTGCAGCACACCAGGCTTCCCTGTCCTTCACTATCTCCCGGAGTTTGCTCAATCTCATGTCCGTTGAACTGGGGATGCCATCCAACCATCTTATCCTCTGTTGCCCTCTTCTCCTCCTGCCCTCAATCTTTCCTCCATCAGAGTTTTTTCCAATGAGTTGGCTGTTTGCATCAGGTGACCAAAGTGTTGGAGCTTCAGCATCAGTCCTTCCAATGAATATTCAGGACTTATTTCCTTTAGAATGGACTGGTTGGATCTCCTTGCAGTCCAAGGGACTCTCAAGAGTGTTCTTCAACACTGGCACTCAGCCTTCTTTGTGGTCCAATTCTCACATCTGTCCATGACTACTGGAAAAACCATAGCTTTGTCTAGATGGACCTTTGCGGCAAAATAATGTGTCTCTGCCTTTTAATATGTCTAGATTGGTCATAGCTTTTCTTCCAAGGAGGAAGCATCTTTTAATTTCATGGCTGCAGTCACTGTCTGCAGTGATTTTGGAGCCCCCCAAAAATAAAATCTAGGGCTCCAAAAAATTTGCTTCCATTTTTTCTCTTTCTATTTGCCATGAAGTGAGGGGACCAGATGTCATGATCTTCAATTTTTGAATATTGAGTTTTAAGCCAACTTTTTCATTCTCCTCTTTGACCCTCATCAAGAGGCTCTTTAGTTCCTCTTCACCTTCTGCCATTAGAGTGGTATCATCTGCATATCTGAGGTTGTTGATATTTCTCCTTTCAATCTTGTTTCCAGTTTGGGATTTCTCTAGCTCAGCATTTCGCATTATGTACTCTGCATAGAAATTAAATAAACAGGGTGACAGTATATAGCCTTGACATACTCCTTTCCCAATTTTGAACCAATCCATTGTTCCATGTCTGGTTCTAACTGTTGCTTCTTGATCTGCATACAGGGTTCTCAGGAGACAGTAAGGTGGTCTGATGTTCCATCTCTTTAAGAATTTTCCACAGTTTGTTATGACTCACACAGTCAAAGGCTTTAGCATAGTCAGTGAAACAGAAATAGATGTTTTTTTGAAATACCTTGCTTTCTCTATGATCCAATGGGTACTGGCAATTTGACCTCTGGTTCCTCTACCTTTTCTAAATCCAGCTTGTATATCTGGAAGTTCTCCATTCATGTAGTGCTAAAGTCTAGCTTGAAGGATTTTGAGCATTACTGTGTGATCATGTGAAATGAGCACAATTGTATGATAGTTTGAGCATTCTTTGGCATTGCTGTTCTTTGGGATTAAAATGAAAACTTAGCTTTTCCAGTCCTGTGACCACTGCTGAGTTTTCCAAATTTTCTGGCATATTGAGTGCAGCACTTTGACAACATCATCTTTTAGTATTTGAAATAGCTCAGTTGAAATTCCATCATCTCCACTAGCTTTGTTCATAGTAATCTTCTGAAGGCCCACTTGATTTTGCACTTCAGTGTGTCTGGCTCTAGGTGAGTGACCACACCATCAAGTTTGTTCTCTATATCTGTGAGTCTGCTTCTTTTTTATATTCTCTAGCTTGTTGTAGTTTTTAGATTCCACATTTGAGTGATGTCATTCAGTCTCTCTCTGTCTGACTTATTTCACTGAGCATAATGCAGGGCTCTGGTCTTAATTATCCTTGTGGACCACTCAGGCCAGGTCTTGCTGCTGCTGCTGCTGCTAAGTTGCTTCAGTCGTGTCCGACTCTGTATGACCCCATAGATAGCAGCCCACCAGGCTCCACCGTCCCTGAGATTCTCCAGGCAAGAACACTGGAGTGGGTTTCCATGTCCTTCTCTAATGCATGAAAGTGAAAAGTAAAAGAGAAGTCGCTCAGTCGTGCCCGACTCTTAGCGACTCCATGGACTACAGCCTACCAGGCTCCTCTGTCCATGGATTTTCCAGGCAAGAGTACTGGAGTGGGTGCCGTTGCCTTCTCTGAAACATAAATATGAAATGGTGTTTATTTGTGATGCAGAGAGATGGGATAAGTTTATCCAACAGCACTCATCTAACTAGTGTTTGTGAGCACTCACCTGTGTGCTTGGCACTGTGCAAGATGCAGGGGAAACGATGATGAATAGGAAGGACACACCTTTGCGTTTATAGAGCTTAATTTCTAGTGAAGTGGAGACTGTCCATATACAAGGAAACCAATGAGCAAGGTAACCTTGGATGGTGGTTTGTCATGATAAATAATTGGGAGTTCCCGGTGGGTGGGGGTCTCTTTAGATTGAGGGTCTCTGCAGGGGTGATATTTGTGCAGAGCCTTGACTGATAGGGAGAAACCAGCTAGACCAGAATCTGGGGGCAGGGCCTCTCCGAGATGGGATTGCTTCTCTGAACATGCCACCTGTGTCAGGGGCCTGTAGATGCGGGCCGTGGATAGTGGAGCAATATTTGATGTCTGGTGCTAAGCCTTCCTCTTTCTTGGTTCACAGACGCTGTGATCAGTTACGACTATCTTACCTCCCTGAGGAGTGTCCCCTATGGCTCAGAGGAATACCTGCAGGTTCGATCCAAGGTAAGGACCCGTGGGACCCATCTGAGCCGGGCCAGATAAGTCCAGAGATGACTGCAAAGCCAGCAAGCTTCTGGTGTGCAGCTGGAGGTGGGCAGGGGATGGGGTGGGGATTGAGGCAGGTGGCTTGGGAGGAAGGAAGGGAGCTGTTTTAACGCCCAGGGGGTGGGCTGCCAGGCTGCCATGAGGCTGGGCCCCCTGGTTCTCAGGTTATAAATCTAAAAGGCGCTGTTGGGGAGGTTGGTGTGTGTCCCTGGGAATGCAAGTGTCTGCGATGACTCAGGAGGGCAGAAGGCAGGCTGTCCCTGATAACTCAGCTGGCTTCCAAACTGCCTCGTCAGGCAAAACCCAATGGAAAAAGGTTCATTGCTTTCCTGTCCTCTGGAGGCTACCCCTGCTCTAGGCCTCTGAGTGGCGCTGTTGACCACACACTCTGGTCTCATTTGGAAGCCGGTAATTGATTTTGGTGCTCTGCATGTCCCAGAGAGTTGGGGGATTAAGCAAGAGGGCACTTGTGTGGATGTAAATTGAGTTTAGGGTCAAGTAGAGATATCTTTGGGCTTCCCAGGAGGCACAGTGGTAAAGAATCCTCCTACCAATGCAGGAAACACCAGAGATGCAGGTTGGATCCCTGGGTCGCAAAGATCACCTGCAAGAGGAAATAGCAACCCACTCCACTATTCTTGCCTTGAGAATCCCATGGACAGAAGAGCCTAGTGGATTAGAGTCTAGAGAGTTGTAGAGTCAGATATGACTGAGCGACTGAGCACGATAGATACCTTCAGTTCTTCCAGAGAGGTGTGTGATAAACAGAGAGAGGTGTGTGATAGGTCTGTGTATCTTTGCTCAGCCTGGAAGGCCTTCTGCCCCCTCGTTTTCTTTTGGGACTCAGTGCAGACACCTTGCCTCTGTGACGCTTTCTTCCTTAGTCATCCTAGCCCCCTGAATAATTACTTTTAAAATTTTAATTTAAACTCTTCATTATGAAAATTTCAACCATCCACAGGGTAGAGTAGTATGAACCCCTATGGAACTGTTAATCCAGCTTCAGCAATTGTCAGCATTTTGCCAGTCTTGTTTTATCTGCTGTCCCCTTTATTCATTCCTTCATTTACTTCATTCGTTACTATTTTTTGCTGAAATACTTAAAAGCAAATCTCCAGCATCATATTATTTGTAAAAACTCCAGTATCTATCTGTAATAGGCAAGGACCTTAAAAAACACCTTAACTATAGGACCGTGATCATTCAGTCACTCAGTTGTGTCCGACCCTTTGTGACCCCACGGACTGCAGCATGCCAGGCCTCCCTGTCCATCACCAACTCCTGAAGGCTACCAGAACTCATGTCCATTGAGTTGGTGATTCCATCCAACCATCTCATCCTCTGTCGTCCCCTTCTCCTTCTGCCTTCAATCTTTCCCAGCATCAGAATCTTTTCCAATGAGTCAGTTTTTCACATCAAGTGGCCAAAGTATTGGAGTTTCAGCTTCAGCATCAGTCCTTCCAATGAATATTCAGGACTGATTTCCTTTAGGATGGACCGATTGGATCTCCTTGTAGTCCAAGGGACTCTCAAGAGTCTTCTTCAACACCACAGTTCAAAAGCATCGATTCTTTGGTGCTCAGCTTTCATCATACCTAATAAAATTGACAATAATTTTTTAATACCTCTAATAGCTAGTCCATATTCAAATCTTCCTTGTTGTCCCCCAAAATTTCTTTTTCAAGTTGATTCAAGCCTGTATCCACCCAAAGTGCATATATTACATTTGATTGATGTTTTCTATATATTTTCAAGTCCTTAATATTTTCCCTCCCTCCTTTTCTGAGAAACTATTTGCTTGTTGAAGAAGCCAGATCATTTATCCTGAGAAATTTGCCACATTCAGGATTTGGCTGATTGCATCCTCAAAGTGTCATTAAATGGGAAGTCAATTCAGTGGTACACAATTCAAAATATATAATTCTGAACATACAAAATGATCGTCCTCTCCCCGTTTCTCAGGTACCCAGTTTTCCTGCCTGGAGGTGATTATTGCTTCCTGGATATCTTTCCAGAGATATCTTCTTATTTGGATTTAATCACTCTATGTTTGTTTCTGTATACATGATAGGTGGTTATGTGTCTTTCTCTCTCTTTAGACCATAGATTCCTTTAGATCAGGGACTGGGTCTTTCTTTTTTTTTTTTGCAGCTTCTACCTCTATCCATGAGGCCTGAAACTGAGTTAACATTTGTTTCAATGCCAGGCTGTAACCTGCTAGCTCCCTGCCTTGGGAGACACCCCCAAAAGAGTAATGCTTGTAGTCAGAAGACCTAAGCTTGTGTTTTAAGAAGGTATTTCAACCTTTTGGAGTGGCATGTTCCTTGTCTGTGGGCTACAGGTGGCTATGCCACTTAGTGAGCATTATATGGACAGTGTCTGAGCCGGTTTTTTATAAATGTAACTATAAAACAGGTATCAAAAGTAAGTCAGATGTCTACTAGAAGGTATGTTCCGTGAGGACAGAGAACATCTGTGGCACCTATTACAGTACCCAGGACACAGCAGGTCCTAAATAAAGGTTTGTTGAATGAATGAATGAAATGTTAGCTTTTATTGGAAGATCTCGAAATCCTTGTCTGGGAGACTCAACGCCACCTGCTTTCCCTTACCCCATTTTCTCCAACTCAGCAGTGCTATGTGTGGGCTTTGGAGCCCACCAGAGCCACGTTCTACAGAGAAATCTAGGCCATAGGAACAAGGGTAAGCCTTCTGCCTGGGGGAATCTGCAGAGTGGGTAGGGGAGCAGTTGTCCTGAAGACAGTTGGCCTTCGTGTGTCAGTCATCTGGGAAGCATTGAGGCTGGAGGTCAAGGAGAAGCTAGGGGGATGCAATAAGGGATGCGCAGCCTGGCAGTTGACGAAAGATCAGCAGCGGGAGGTGGCTGGCACTGGATAACAGGGTGCAGGCTGGACCCTGGGAGGTGTACCTGGGAGGGGGGAGCGGGCGGCATGAAAGAGCACAACTAACTACCGCAGGAGTGTTTTCTTCTATCGGAACACTTATCTGTTCTGGTCTGCAAGACTGATTGATAGAGAAGTGAGTGAAGGGGAAGGCATAATTATCTCACCTGTTAAGCCAGCATCCCTGGGTCCTGGAGTGTATGGGTGCCAGGTGAGCCTGGCTGGCAGTGACTTTGGGAAGCATTTTCAAGGTTGGTGCTCAGCTGGTGGGCACCGTGGTGACTCAGCTCTGTGTCAGGAGCGGGTGGGAGGCAGGGTGGAGGAGTGTCTTCTAGGGCACAGGGGCACTTTGCTATGCAGTAAGGGCACAGGATGGGACCCGGATACCTTGGAGAACCAGGCTCCTGACGCCCAGAATGCTTATAAACAGAGACGGCGGGTGTGAACTTGCTTGTGCTTAAAGCACAAAGAGAGCTTCTCTGGTGGCTCAGCGGTAAAGAATCCACCTGCCCATGCAAGAGATGTGGGGTTCAATGCCTGGGTCAGGAAGATCCCCTGGAGAAGGAAATGGCAGCCCACTCCAGCATTCTTACCTGGAAAATCCCATGGACAGAGGAGCCTGGCGGGCTACAGTCCATGGGGTCTCAAAGAGTGGGATGGGACTTAGCGACGAAAACAACAGTAGCAGCAAAGCGCAAAGAAGTCACTGCTGGTCCAGACATCCAGACAGTGGGCTGGAGGAGGCAGCCCTGACTTGACTCTGACCGAGGGGTCGGGGTGTAGTGGACAAATGTTAATTTTGCGGTGCAGGAGTCATTCTCGTTTTAGGGAGCAGCATCTAAATTTTCCTTTGGGGAGCCACCCCTATCTCATATATATGTGGCATGAGGTTTGAGTGAGGCTCACCCCATGCTCAGGGTAGACATGTGACTTGGGCTGTCAGTGTGGTCCATTCCTCTGATTCCAGGATGAGTATCTAGGCCAGTTCTGGTTAGTGAGCATCAGTCAGCTCTAAAACTTTTGGGGGTGTCCCTCAAGGGACACTGTCTTTTCTGCTGGATTATTGAGAGTATCAGATGTTGGCTTAGAGCTGCTGGCAGCCATCTTGCCACCATGAGGTGAAAGCCCATCTGTGAATGGAATCAGTATTCTAGAGAGATGTGTCGTTTGAATCTAGAGATCTAGCTGAGCCTGATGCTAGATGACCACTGGACTTTTCATTTGTTTATGCCAGGAAATTCTCTTTTTGTTTCAGATGGTTTGAGTTCAGTGTTCTGTTCCTTGTAGCCTAAAGAGTCCTGATATATTCTAGGGAAGCATACTGGATCTGTGTATGTGTGTGTGTGTTTGCAGTGGGAAGAGCAGGAGAGTGAGAGGGATCGGATATGCCTTTTTCTTCCTTGATCAGAGCCCTAATATCAGGAGGGGACCTTGGTTGCTCTTGTGACTGAGAATCTTTTTAGCTGAATTCAATTTCTTGTTATGGAGCCAGTCACTGGGCTCCTGTGGTTTGCCTCCTGGGATACTTCAGGTCCTCAGTGTGTGTGTGTGTCATATTAATTACTATAGTTGTTAATAAATATTTGAGCTCAGGAGGTAGTGATATAATATTTTTTCCCTCTTGGCCTGAGAACCAGATCCGAGGAGATGCAGACTCTGCTAGGAGGAGAACAGAAATGTCAGCTTTATTACTGACTAATGCTGGGTTGGAGCAGGTGGGCCTCACCTCTGAATTTGATAGACTTACCTCCCCCACGTATAGATGAGGCAGGACAAGCCTCTCAAGGGGGGTCCTGCCTCTTAGGGCAGAGACGGGCTGGTGGACACAGTTCCAGATCCCAAAAGGGAGGAGAGAGGAAGAGGTGAGCCAAACTCACCAATCCAGTTGATGATTGCTCCTTCCACAGGGAGGGCGAGAGAAGGGAGAGAGAGGAGCTTACACCTCTGGGGGGCTCCTTCCAATTCCTGAAACTTGAGGGCAGGAGCTTCACCTGCCGCTCTTACCCTCAAAAGGGGAGGCAGCTGTACATTTGCTGTAAGACCCCTTGCTGCCTGTTAAGCCATGTTAACCTTCACACCTGACTTATTTAGGGACACAGGCTGTTTTGGGCTAGAATATGGGATGACAGTTTCAGCATTATTGAATTCTACATTTTAGGGGAAGGAGTCATACTCTGTCAACCTTTAGAACTACGGCATATGGTGAGGTATTGGGGGGGGGATCGAAATGGACTCTACTTCTGACTAGTGGTTATTGGTGAGAGGAGTGGAATAAGTGTCTCAGGTAAGGCGATGGCTGTTTATACTCGATCCGTTGAAAGAGAACATCTTCGGCATCAGCCCGCTCAGGGCTCCAATGTATAGATGTGGAACTGGAGGCCCAGAGGCAGGCTGTGATGTCTTCAGGACCGTGCAGGTTTGTGGCAGATCCTGGACTTGCTCTTGGACATCCAGATCTTGCCGAGTCCCAGGTTCTTTGCCCTCTATACTTGTCTCCCTTTTTATCCACTTGCAACAGGCGAAAGCACCAAGGGAAAGCACCAAGTTGGATAAAAAGTAGAGCCAAAGATGTCTGTGCAGCTTCTCCCCTAGTGGGAGCATCGAAGCTGTGGTTCTGCCTGGGGTGGGCTTGGGAAACAGAGGAGTAACAAGGGCATTAGAGCTTTCTCCCTGGGATCCTTTTACTTACTTAATCCACCAACCAAAGAGCTATTAATTCAACAAATATTGGGAGGTTTGCATTCCCCAACAGAGGGGAGTGTAGACCCTCCAGAGGAATCAGAAGATGCTAGCTCTTGGCTTTGGAAAAGTGTTTCAACTCTTGAGCTGCTGAACAACTGCTGGTTTTGAGGATAACCACATTCTCAGCTTTGGAGAAGGGAACAGCTACCCACTCCAGTATTCTGGCCTGGAGAATTCTATCGGTTGTAGAGTCCATGGGGTCGCAAAGAGTTGGACACGACTGAGCGACTTTCACTTCACTTCACATTCTCAGCTTAGTGAGGGTGTGATAATTCAATAAACATTTTGAAGATCTTCTTGCTGTGCGAGGGGAACTGTAGCAGCATCTGGCTCTGTAGGAATATTCTCTGAAACTTGGGACTGAATGGCCAAACCAGTGCATGCCTTCACCATTCTTCCGTCCACTTGTTATTTTAACTGGTGTTAACCAAGCCTGCTCTGTGCCAGGCGCTGTGTCAGGCTCAAGCTCAGAGGATCTAAAGGGAAATAAGGCTCAACCTCTGCCCTTCAGTTGACCACAGCCTGGTTGGGGGAGCAGGCATGAAATTTCCAGTTGCAGAAGATCAGTGTGTTTTCACTGTAGCTCTGGCCTCGGATAGCAGCTATCCTAGCCAAGAGGTTGAGGGCAGGAGCCCTGCATGGGAGGGGCTGTTAACCCAGCTGGGGCTGGGGGTACCTGCCTGGATGGCTTCCTCTATGGTTGCCTTTTCTAACGGTGCCACTGTTCCATGGCACGTTCGGTGTCTGTCAACCTGGCGTGGATGCTTTTCAGTGAGTTTTCATGGACTCTGTCCTGCAGACTCCTTTTGCTGCTTTTGTTTGTCATCACGGAATATTTTGCCTCAGAGTGTGCTGCTCAGAGCGGGAGGGAAATTGAATCCTTGCCGCCTTGATGACTGGCTTTCTTGGAGTTTGTGATAATTTCTGCAGGAGCATGAGCTGCATTTAATTTGCTCTGGTTGGGTCATCTGAGGACCAGGCCTGTGGTGTAGGGAGACCAGAGTCTGCTATTGAATCTAGCACCTCCTTTTCAGTATATGCAAACCTTTCTGAGTATTGCCTTGCAAACCTCCATGACTTTCTGCAGTGGCCCTGACCCCATTGTCTTTCTGATTCAGAGATAATTCCATTGCAGGAGGCTGTTGGGCCTTGGTGTGAGCTGCAGAAAGCCTTTTGGGGGTCCATTCCCATTAGTGGGGCCCTGAGGGAGAATGTGGCAGGCCTTGTGCTTCCCCTGGAGACTGCCCACCACGTGGCTTTTCTGTGGTTTCCAGGCAGCTCACGCAAATGCCAAGTTGTCTTCTTGGTTGCCCTAAACTTCCCAGTGACTTATGGACCATGGCTAGAAATAGTACCCATGTCTGCATGCCTCTTATCTTATTAAAATAGTAAAATATAGAACCTAAAAAAGATATAAAATATAATAATATAAAATATAAAATATAAAATAATAGATATAAAAAAAGATATAAAACCCTTACACTCTGCTCAATTTCAGAAGTGATACCTTACCCATACAATTGTAGACTCCTAAGTACTTCTTCCCTGATTCCAGGCTCCCTTCTGTATAACCAGCAGCAAGCAAGTCTTGAATTCACTGGTTATCATTCCCACTCACTTCTTTATATCCCACTATTCATGTATTGGTATGACCTTTTACATTTTATTGACTCTTTTTTCCTTTATTTGGTTTTGTTCTAAGCAAACATATCTGTGAAACCACAGATTTGATAGACTAGCTTTCTTTCTGTGGGTCTAATGCATATGCAAATAAGATTTGTTTCTCTGGTGTTCTGGGTACCACCCCAAATCGCCTCTTGTGCCACTTTTTTGCACACCATCCCTGGTAACCAGGTCACACTTGGGAAACCACAGGCTGCACCATCTGTAGCAGATGCCGGGCCAAACTCTGGCTTGTGCCTACCGTTGCCTCGGTCTTTCCCCTGCTGAGCTTGGCCGCTCTCTTTCTAGCTTTTCACTCCCCCAGCTCACCTGGTCTATCTGTTAGGGCTGCTTCAGGCTTGAAGCTGCCTGATGGGATGGTGTTTGTTCCTGCTGCTCAGAAGCAGTGATCTCTTTCCAAGGCCACAGCTGAAATGAAACAAAATAAGCCTTTGGCTTTCCGGTGATGGGAGGCCATTGCCTGTGCGAGGCATCTCTCCACTCTGATCAGCACGATTATCATCATTAGCCAATTCCTCGTGTACAGTGTCTGCAGCTCTCTTGCCTACATGGGCTGCCTTGATCCTTGGGGCTGGCTTCCTGCTGCTGCCCCCGAGCTGCTCTCCAACTGCCCCTGCCCCCTGGTTCTGTAGGGGAGCCAGCGGAGGGCAGAGGGCCCTGCTCCCCAGAGATGGTGTTGTGCTGATGGGGCAGGAGCCGGAGAAACCCCAGCTTCAACCCATCTTTCTCATATCAGAGTCCATCCCAGATTAACAACAGCCAGGCTTCTCACTGCTGATTGCTTTTTCCACTGAAAACCCTCCCTGTAGTTTCCTTTTTCGCCTTGGACGGGATGCTTTCACCATGACCAAACTGAAAAGCTGATGCTTTCAAACTGCGGTGCTGGTGAAGACTCTTGAGAGTCCCTGGGACAACAAGGAGATCAAACCAGTCAATCCTAAAGGAAATTAACCCTGAATAATCATTGGAAGGACTGATGCTGAAGCTGAAGCTTCAGTGCTTTGGCCACTAAAATGAAGAGTCGGCTCATTGGAAAAGACCCTGATGCTGGGAAAGACTGAGGGCAGGAGGGGAAGGGGGCAATAGAGGATGAGATGGTTGGATGGCATCACCAACTCAACGGACATGAGTTTGAGCAAATTCCAGGAGATAATGAAGGATGGGGCAGCCTGGCGTGCCGCAGTCCATGGGGTCGCAAAGAGTTGGACATGACTGAGCGACTGAACAGCAACAGTGGGGCAGGAGCTGGAGAAACCCCAACTTTAGCCTCTCTTTCTTCCTCTCAGAGTCCATCCCAGACTAACTGTGGCTGGGCTTCTCACTGCTGATTGCTTTTTCCACTGAAAGTCTCCCTGCAGTTTCCTTTCTTACCCTGGACTGGGTGCTTTCCGTCTGACCAAGCTGTTTCTATAACAGGGAAATGGGGTGAAGCTACATGATGGGGGATTCGGCAAAAGCTGGACCTTCTTGCTGTGAAGGCAGTTGAGTGCTGGACGGGGTAGTTTAGTACAGCTGTGAAATCGGCATCCGGAAGGACAGCTTCCTGGAAGCAGCAGAGACTCCGTGATGGAGGGGGAATGTGACATCTCACAGATGGTTCCTCACCTGGCAGATGACCAGAGGTGCCCGGGGAGCCTTGAGAGTATAGACTCATAGACCCTATAGTCTCGAATTTGTTTCCAGTGATTTTGGAGTGAGGCCTGGAGAACCCATTTTTTAAAATGGGTTCCCCAGGTGGCTTCTGATGCAAGAGCAAGTGTTTACATCGACCGAACACCACAGGACAGGCATTGTGCCAAGAGCTCTCTCTGTGTTATAACTTCACAAGGACCCCAAGGTGGATCCTGTTGTTATCATCCCTCCTTGGACAGACTGAAGCACAGATTAAGTGACTTGTCCAAGGCCCCACAGCTAGGAAGCAGGCATATTAGTGTCCTGTGATTGCCATGACGAATGGCCACCAACGAGGTGGCCAACAGAAGTTCGTTCTTTCACGGTTCTGGAGGCAGGAACTGTGAGGACAAGGTGCCGACAGGGCCAGGCCTCCCTGGGGGCTCCAAGGACGCCTCCTTCCTGCTGCTGCTGCTGGCTCCAGGCCTTTCTGTGGCTGCATCGCTCCAGTCTCTGCCTCCGTCTTCTCTTTTCTTCTGAGGACACTTGTCATCGGACTTAAGGCCTGTCTGGGCAATCCGGGAAGATCTTATTTCAAGATTCTGAACTTAATCACACCTGCAAAGACCCTTTTGTCCACTGAACATCACAATCACAGGTTCTAGGGGTTAGGACGTGGGCATATCTCTTGGGTGCCATCGTTCAACCCACTAACAGGGTCTGTTTTTTCCAGTTTATTATTTATTTTGGCTGCACCAGGTCTTCACTGTGGCGTTCAGGATCTTTCGTCATAGCATGCAGACTCCTTAGTTGTGGTGTGCAGGATCTAGCTCCTCAACCAGGAATCAAACCTGGGCCCCCTGCGTTGGGAGTGCAGACTCTTAGCCACTGGGCCACCAGGGAAGTCCCCAGTGTAGGGTCTTGAATTTAATCGCGGGCAGTGTGGCTCCCAAGCCTGTACTTCTAACCACTCAACTCCCCGGCGCGCTCTCCTGTACCGGATGAGCTTCCAGGTTTCCTCTCAGCCAGCGGTCAAGGCATGGGTGAACTTGTTGTTTCAGGGAGTTTGATAGTCCAGAGTTTTCCCTCTGCCTCTCTCCCATCCCCCAAGTCCTCCATCATTTCTCCTGAAACCCTCTGGGCTGTTCATCTCAGACTCGAAATTCTCGCCCCTTGATGTGCTTGGGAGGCTGCAGGGGCCGAGGCCACACTCATCCTGGCTTGGGCGAGATGCATTTTTTTCTTGCCTCAGCGGCCACGTCTCTCCAAAATGGGGATCGCTGGAATGGCAGGGGTAGATGGAAGGCCATAATACAGCTAATAAAGTTGATGGAAGGCGTTCTGCAGCTGTACGGGTGATGGAGGCGCTTGTTAACAACACTAATAATCTAATAGCCTGTTCTTGATTTCCTGCTTCTCACTGTCTTGGCCCCAAGCAGCTATTTTCTACCAAATTAAAATCCACTCAACTCCCTTCCTGTTCCTGAATAAAACTACCCTCAAAGCTCTTGCCTGTTACAGCAAGACTTTTTAATAGACTTTTCCTTGTAGAACCATGAGACATATGTCCAATTAGCAGAATAACTTCGCTTAAATATACAAATAAACTGTTGACAGATAATGGCGGGACATATGTGAGGCTGATTGACGGTCACATGCTTCAGGAATGGGGCACTGTCCTTCTCCCACCCCAAGTCTGTCTCCAGGCCTCTCCTTCCCTCCAGTTTCTTGCTTTTGGGCTGTAACGTTATGCTCCACCCTCTATAGGATGAAGAAGGACGTCTCCATGCTGTGGACAGTCACAGCCCAAAGTACCTGGGCCGCTCATTACTCGTACAGTCAGTTGTGCGGCAAATGTGTGGAGCTTTTATTTTTTTAAAATTTGAGATGTGGAACATTTTTAAAAGTCTTTACTGACTTTGTTACAAAATTGCTTCTGTTTTATGTTTTGGCTTTTTGGCCACAAGGGATGTGGGATCTTAGCTTCTCAAGAAAAAGTATGAAGTGAAAATCTCTTAGTCATGCCCAGCTCTTTGTGACCCCATGGACTGTAACCTGCCAGGCTCTTCTGTCCATGGAATTCTTCAGGCAACCATGCTGGAGTGGGTAGCCACTCCCTTCTCCAGGGGATCTTCCTGAGCCAGGGATGAAACCTGGGTCTCCTGCATTGGCAGGCAGATTTTTACCATCTGAGCCGTCAGAGAAGCTCAGCCAGGGATCAAACCTGCAGCCCCTGATTTGGAAGGTGAGGTCTTACCCACTGGACCTCCAGGGACGTCCCTGCACAAATGTTTTGGGGCACTTACTTTGTGCCAGGCACTGTGTGAGGTGCCAGGTGTAAACAGTGTGCTCCTGAGGGGATAGCAGATTGTGACCGATTGATGACACTCACAGGAGTGCATGGTCCAGGGGGCAGAGACTCAGTCTGTCTTTCATGCCACAGTACCCTCAGCACTTACAACAGTGCCTGGCATGAAACGGGCTCGGTGAATACTTTTTAGTGACTCGAGGTAAGTGAGCCAGATAATGTCATCTCTTGCTGAGTGCCCTCAAAGAGGTAAAACGTGGTCATGGGAGAAAGAGTGACTGAAGTTGGACTTAGGAAACGCTCTCTGACATGGGTTTCTTTTTTCAGATGAAACTGAGAAGTGCTGAAAAAACCAGCACATGAAAAGCTGAGAGAATATGGAAGAGACAGGGCGGGTTATGTAATTCACGGGGCCCAGTGCACAGCGACCATGCCAGCCTCTGGCTGGGTGGGGAGTCGGTCTCCCCTTCCCATAGCCCTGCTGCCCTAGCCCACAGTGGATGGGAAACTCCCAAGAGCTCGCAGCCTCTGTGCTGGGAGGTGCTCAGGCCCTGGACTGGGCATGAGAGAAGTTCCTGCTGAGTCACCTGCTGAGCTTGTCTTGGTGATGCTGGTCTAGGATGTGGAGGGATACTGCTTGACAGATGTATGACCTTGACCCTTCTTTTAAAAAAAATTTAATTTGTGTATCTCTTTATACTTCATTCAAGACATGGTTCTTAAATTCATTCCATAGCTCAAGTTCAATGTGAACATGCAGAAAAACTTATGGGGAGAGAGGGAAATAGATATTTAAATGTTATACTCTCATCAGTTAAACTAAAGGGTAACCAACATAAATCATAGTCCTTTGTAACCTTAAGTTATCCTATCACAAAAACCACCCCCTCCAAAAACAGCAACTGTATTTTATACTCTGAAAATGACTATTTGAGCATGCGTGCAGGAGCAAAGCAACTCATTCCAACTTGCCCCAGTCAGCCAAGCCAGACACCTCCCATTTCATTCTGTGTTTTCACTGCTGGAACGAAGAGGATTGTAACTGGGCATGAAGTGACCCTGACCCTGCTTATGCCTATACCAAGGCCCCCAGTGAGCACAAAGGGCAACGGAAGAAGGTATACCTCCCCCACCAACATGACCTGGTTGCCTTGCTGGGAGGAGAGCAGCTTTAACTGTGGGGAGAAGGCAGGGAGGCCAGATGGAGCCGGGGTACTGGGCTTGGGGTGAGGAAAGGGCAGCCAAGAACCCACTGGGGAGATGGGACTGTGTGTGAGCTGCATGTGAACTTCCATCAGCTTTATTAATTGCATTATGGCCTTCCATCTACCCTTGCGTGTGAGCTTGCTCCATCGTCCCATTTGGCTTTATTTGCAAAACCCACATCCAAAGATAAAATTAAGAATTTCAAGACAGCTATGCTGTATTGGTTTCCTAATTGCTGCTTAACCAATTACTATAAGCTTAATGGTAGCCTATCCCTTCTCCAGTGGATCAGACTCTGCTGCATTGCAGGAGGTCATGCATTGCATGACCAGGGTCTCCTGCATTGCAGGTCGATTCTTTAGCAACTGAGCTATCAGGGAAGCCCCTATAACAGTACAGATTTATTCCTTTACAGTTCCAGAGGTCGGAAGTCGAAACTGGTTCTCACTGGACTAAAATGAACGTGTCAGCATCAGCAGGGCTGTGTTCCTTTTGGGAGCTCTGGGGGAGAGTTCTCTGCCTTGTCTTTTCTAGCTTTTATTGGCCACCTGCATTCCTTGGCTCAAAGCACTGTGCCTCCATCTTCAAAGCCAGCAGTGTCTGGCTAGGTCCCCATGCTGCCACAGCTCTGGTTCTCTTCTTGTGCCCTCCTCTTCCACTTAGAAGAACCATTGTGATTACACTAGACCCACCTGGATAATCTAAGCCAATTATCTCAAGGTCAGCTGATCAGGGACCTCAATTTCTTCTGCAGCCTTAACCCTTCTTTGCCAAGGAAGGTGACATATTCACAGGTTCCAGGGACTAGGTCGTGGACATCTTTGTTGGGGGGAATTGTTTTGTCTTTCGTGTTAAACCACGGTGTGAAGCCCTTTTGAATGCGGGGTGCAGTCTGACGGTAGCACGGGTCACATGCTCATGAAGGTGGCCCTAGGAAAAGGAGGCTGCAAGCCCAAGAGTCCTGAGATGGGAATGAGCATGGCTGTTCCAAGACCCGAAAGGAGTGTGACATGGACTAGAGTGAACGACAGGGCATGTGGGACACAATGAGACAAGAAAGGCTGGCCCAGGTCTAGAACACATGGCCTCCTGGGCCACAGTGAAATGTTAGCAACAACAGGTAGCGATCTGCCTTAAACCTTAAATCAAAAGCACAGACAAAAACTCTATATGAAAAATTTCAGATGTATTTAAAAAAAGAATATGGTGAACGCTATGCCTGGCACCTGGATCTAAAATAGTTGGCCATAATTCCTTCATTTATTAATTTTGCTGAAGGCTTTTAAATTATAAAAATCAGGGCTTTTCACCGGTAATTTCAGTGGGCATCTCTAACAACTGACATTTTTGTATGTATTCATGTCATTATCACAGTGAATGAAATTAGCAAGAATCTGTTAATTTCATTGAATTCATGTGGGTGTTTAGTTGTCCCTCAAATACCCTGCTCATTGATTTTCACCTTGTACGGGAACTTTGCACCTGTTCCCCTTTCTGAGGTTAAAGTGAGTCTTCCTTCTCTGTATCTTTCAGGATTTGGTTTTTTTGTTCCTTCACACTCCTGTTGCACACCCAGGTCCATGGCCTGAACAGGGTTGATGGGGAAGGGAAGCGAAGCAGGCTGGATGGATGTGTGATTCTGCTTGTTACATGACATTTTTTTGTGTGTGCCTGTAATTGCCATTCCAGAAATGCCCTCACTCTTCCAGCCACAGAGCAACTGTTGAGAACAATTAATTATGCATCTTCTCAGTGTGTGTGATTAAGTGGCAGATGGAGGGAAGGGTTCTCTTCAGTTTTTCTGGCAACTAAGTTCCCAAATGGATGCTTTCCAGGCCAAAGAGTGCGTGTCCTGGGCTCCCATGAGCATCTGAATTTGTCTCTGTAGTGGCAGGCTTGGTCACTGGCAGGCAGAGTCAGAAGTTGTCAGTAATAATATTATTAATCTCTTAAATTTGCAGCATATTTGCTATTTGCTGAGGGCTTGCGCACTCACGTCAGCTCATTTGTTGGGATTTCAGGGGTGCTGGAACAACTTCCTTTGCTTATTACCTCCCTAAATCATTGCTGATGCTTGTAATTCCACCATTAGAGATTAATTCTTTTGGCCCCAAACTGTTCCCTATTAAAATGCAAGTATCCTTGGCAGCTGTGTAGCATGTTTTATTCATTAAGCTTTCTCAGCCATTCTAGTGGCTCCCCTCCCCAAATGCCCCCTCCCACAACTTTCTTTTTAGGATGACCTTCTCTGAAACAGAACCTGTGTTTGGAATCTATCCCATCCCACAGAACTGGGCTATCGACTAGTTGCTGAAGCTAGAAAAAGAGACAGAAATTCACGCTAAGGTGTCAGTGACTAATAATAATTTCCCGTGTTACCATCTCTAGGGAGTATTTGTATTTTAAGTGGAACTTTCAGGAAACACAATGCTTAGCACAAAGGAACCTGCACCCCTTCATCCTATTATGACAGTGGCTTTGGCCTTAGATCTCCTTTTTATTGGGCTCCCTTAGAGAGACAGAGGAGAGAGAGGGCCAGCATGTCCAGTTCATCCATTGCGGGTTGGGAGACAGTGGAGCAGACCACGTGTAACATAATGTCCATCTTGCAGAAGGAAGATGGAAGCGAAAGGACAAAATCTATTTGGAATGGGGCTAAAGTTTTGTCTTTACAACCCTAGTAACACAGCTGTAGATTTTTAGAGTCAGAAGACACCTTAGAAACAAGCTTAACTCTGGGAAAGCAAATGCATTTATCTGTCAATTCCAGTTGATACATAGTGGTTGAGTACAGGGTAGAGAATGAGTGCGTCTTCGCCTGGGCTCAGTGTGTTGTGGTTGATTAGTGATGTCTGATGGGTGCCATGGTGATAGAGGGGAGGCATGTATGCCGCACGTGTGCTGCTGATTCTCTGCAACCTGTCTTTGTATGCATGGGCCAGCTGAGGTCCTGAACTTCAGATGATTTGTTCAGGATTACATTAAGTAGGGGCGATAAATTAGGGGCAGAATTGGCCCAAGATCCAGGTACCATGAATCCAGGTTCAAAGCCTTTTCACTTGGAGTATCCAGGTATCCTGAGAAGCTTTTCACTGTGGTTAAAGAGCAGGTAGTCTTGCAACCAGACTGCCTGGGCTCAGGTCTTAGCTGAGTACCCTGGGCCAAGATATTTAACCTTTCTGAGCCATTGCATCTTCATCTCTGAAACAGAAGATAATAATTGTGCCTACCTTATAGGGTGGTTGTGGGATTAAATGAGATATAATGCCCATATAAAGTGTTTGGATTAGGGCAGAAACACAGTAAGTATTAATAAGCTTTGGTAATGGGATTAAAGTGTTCATTGCATCGTCGTTCTAGATTATTGCTGGATACGGACACGAACTGCCCCATGGTCAGCTCGCTCTGCAGTCTCCCGTGGAGTTGCCCCTCAGATGCCTGCTTCTCTTTCTTCTCTATTGAATGCTCTGGGATTTTCTGTGTTTGATGTGCTCTTGGAATTTGTCGTTGGTGATAGAAAGTCCCACAGTACTAACAACCGAGTGTGAGATGGTGCTGGGTCTATAACTGTCCCTGTTTGGGGTGTCACACTTCACACTCCACAGGAGTTTGTTTTGGTTTGGAGTATTGACAAACTCCTGGAGGCCTGGTGGAGTTCACTAAGGACCACCTGCCAAAGGGCCTCAGTGGTCACCACCTGCCAAAGGGGCCTCAGTGAGACCCAGTTTTGCTGGATCTGTCCTCTGACCAGAACATCACGACAGCATCTCCCCAGACACCCCTGCTCCCCTGAGCCAGTATGTGTCCCCCAAGTGCCAACCTAGTTTGCAGACTGGACATCAGTGCCCAGCTGTGCCAGCCCACTCCTCCTCAGGCCAGCTTGTCTTGTGGGCTTAGAAAGCAGGGCTCTGGCAGAGTCCAGACCCAGAAATTGCGCTGGGGTCCTCTTTTTGTCTTTGTCCAGCCATGCAGACCCTTGTCAGTCGTCCCTTTGGGTGACCTTGAGGGGACCCAGGGAGGCCTTGAGAGCCAGACAGAGTCCATGATCATCCCAGATGTCCGGCCTGGGGTGACATCCTCTAGGACGATGGTCTGCCCACTGCCTTGTTCAATTTCACCTCTTGGTAGCATGCTCAGTTCCTCGTGGAAGCAGCGCTTGGTGGCTCCTCTTGGAGTGTGTAGGGAAGCGGGGGGCCGCAGCGGTGGGGTGTCTCTCTGGGTCTTGTGATGGGCACGTGGCTTCTGCTGAGCGAGTCATTGGTGATTCCAGTCCTTGGTTGTGCAGGAAAAGCCGCTGCCCTGGGTGCTTAAATGGAGTCCTTCTTAGGGTCTGGCCGTCTGTTCCCTACAGAGAAATGAGGGGATAGGGGCTGTGGGAAGGGGGCCATCCCCACTGGAGGACGGTCACATTATCGCCTGTGACATTTGGAAGCTCTGTTGCCCTGGGCCTTTCACCTTGGATCACAGCCAAGCATGGCTGCAACCTGGCTGAGTCTGCGGCATCTTCCTGCTTTCCGTGGTCTGGCCCCAGAGCAGGTGGTCCTACCCAGAGCTGCAGCCCACTCGGGAGCTTAGTTTTGTTTTGTTTTGTTTTGTTTTTCCAAGGGAGGTTCAGAAAATCAGAGGATGGGGAGGCTTGCTGGAGATGAAGCCCTAGTTGCTGCTGTTGGTTCTGGGCTGGTGGGCAGCAGCTGCATCTGGGAGAGGAGACAGGGAGGACGGGAGCACGGGCTGGGCTGGGGCTAGGAAGACGCGA
>SJXQ01013026.1:23121-37290 GCA_006408695.1 Aepyceros melampus | reverse complement strand
TGATGGGCCTGGTAGAAGTGTGGATTTCATACCAAGGACAGTGGGGACTTTTGGAGGATTACCATCTGGTGGCTCAGACAGTGAAGAATCTGCCTGCAACATGGGAGACCCGGGTTTGATCCCTGGTTCGGGAAGCTCCCCCGGAGAAGGGAATGGCTACCCACTCCAGTATGCTTGCCTGGAGAATTCCACAAACAGAGGAGCCTGGCAGGCTGTGTAGTCTGTAGGGTCACAAGGAGTTGGACACGGCTGAGTGACTCGCGCTTTCACTTCTGTTGAAGGCCGTGTCCCTGTTCCCACCGTGGCCAGCGTCCCGCCCCTTCGTGGCCTGCCTCCCGCCCCTTCGTGGCCAGCATCCCGCCTCTTCGTGGCCTGCCTCCCGGGGCTGCTGCACAGCCCTGCGGTCGTGTCCAGTGTCTGCAGTGAGGCCCGTTGTGCCTCCTGGGCCTGCCTTGTGCCCTGCTTCCAGTGGCTCCCTGATTGCGGTTTGTGTGACTGGTGTTTTCCAGGCCCCCGTGTACTCATAGGTTTGTTCCCCATCTTGGTAATAGCTGGCTTATCGGCATGACTTCCGGGGCCCCAGACCTGCCGGGTGTGGGAAATCACTGGGGGTAGGAGTAGGGGTGTTATGAGCATACGGGAGGGCAGGTTTGAGGGCCCATAGCAGGCACTGGACATCTGGACCTTTTCCTTCTCGTTCATGAAGAATGTTTAACAGTGTGTTTGGAAGGGCAGCAAAGTCTAGCAGAAAGCGATGGGTTTTGGGGTCAGAAGACCGTGACTCAAACCCTGGATCTCCCATTTACTGGCTGAGTAACCCTAGCAAGGCCCTTAACTTCCTTTGAGCAGTGGAAGTTCCCACACCTGTGCAATGTAGAGAATGATGATACCTACCTGAGGCTCTTACCTGGACTAGGTGAGATGATGTGAGTGCTGTAAAGGAGTGTGCATTTACTGCTGAGGGCCAACCATTGTTGAGTGTGTGAACAAGGTTTTGTTTCCCAGCAGCTTATATCATATGCGATATAGTGAATCAACAATTGAAATGAAGCTAATGATTATAGAGTATGTGAAAATTATAAATCAGGGACCTATTTGTACTTGCATTGTGCTGACAAGTCATTTGGCATCTTGTGTGATTCTCATTTTAATATGAAACTATTAATTGAACTTGAGTGTTAGTAAAACATAATAGGAAACTCATACATACTGGGCACTTACAACCTTTATCAGCTATTAATGGGTACTGATAAATTGAATTAAGACAGACTTTTATTTCAAAGACTCAAGATAGATATTTATATAAAGTGTGACTAAAATATAATAAGATTTAAAAATAAAACAATTTATATGTTCTGGAATTAGATAGTGATGATATTAATAGTTACACTACTTAAGTGAATATAGTAAAAACCACAGAACTGTATGTTTTAAAATGGTGAAGTTTATGGTGTGTGAATTATAGATCAATTAAAAATAGAAAACAATTATTAAAGCAGTAGTGATAAAAATGTACAGATTTAAGAAAATATAATTTCACCAGCTCAAAGTTAATATGATTTTGATATGCTTTCTTTCTAACCCTTTGCTGTTCTGTCATTTGCCTGCTGTCTTTAGCATTTTCCATGTTGTTACAATAATCTTCATGATCTTCTGTTAAAGTGGCTACTTAATACTGAACGGTGTGACTGTTCAGTAACCCTTTTCCTGCTTTTAGGATGCATCTATTTATTGTTGTTGTTCAGTTGGCCAGTTGTGTCCGACTCTTTGTGACCCCATGGATTGCAGCATGCTGGGCACTGCCCCCCACCCCGCATCTCTCACCATTTCCTAAAGTTTACGAAGTTCATGTCCATTGCATCAGTGATGCCATCCAGCCATCTCGTCCTCTGATACCCTCTTCTCTTTCTGCCCTCAATCATTCCCAGCCTCAGGGACTTTTCCAGTGAGTCGGCTGTTTGCATTAGATGACCAAAATACTGGAGCTTCAGCTTCAGCATCTATTTACATATATGTTTTTCTATTATAATTGGCACTGTGCTGATGTCTCTGTTCATAGGGGTTTTGCCTATGTCCTAGATTATTTACTTAGGAGGAATTCCTGAAACGATATATATGAATCTAAACATTGCTGAGAGAAATAGAGAAATATATTGTGTTCATGATATAGGACAGAGAAGCCTGGCGTGCTGCAAGTCCAAGGGGTTGCAAGGAGTCAGACACCGCTTAGCGACGGAACAACAGCAATCACGTTCATGGGTTGGAAGACTCAGTATTGTTAAGATGTCTATTTTCCCCAAATAAATTTCAGTTCAGTTCAGTCGCTCAGTCGTGTCCGACTCTTTGCGACCCCATGGACTGCAGCACACCAGGCTTCCCTGTCCATCACCAACTCCTGGAGCTTAGATTCATAACTATCCCAATCAAAATCCCAGCAGGCTTTTAAAATAGAAATTGACAAACTGATTCTCAAGTTTATATAAGAATGCAGAGGGTTTTAGAGTCAGTTCTAGAAAATAACACTGAAAAAGGAGAACAAAGTTGAGGACTAAAATTATCTGATTTCAAGACTTACTATAAACATATAGTAATCAAAATAGTGTGGTATTGGTGTAAAGATAGACAAAATAATCTATGCAACAGATTAAATGATCCAGAAATAGACCCACACATAATATGAACAGTGAATTTTTTTTCAATGGTGAAAAGGCAATTCAATGTAGAAAGGTGTGTCTTTTCAACAAACAGTGCTGGAACAGTTAGATATTCATGTGCAAAATTGAACTTTGATCCATATGTCACACCAGGTAGAAAAATGGCTTTCAAATAGATCACACAACCAAATGTAAAACCTGAAAATTGAACACTTTGAGAAGGAAACAGGGGAAAATAGTGGTAATTTGGGTTATGCAAAGATTTCTTAGATGCAACACCAAAAGCATGATCCATGAAGGAAAAAGTGGTAAATTTTACTTCATTAAAATAAAAAAATTTCTTTTTGGAAAAATGTTAAAGGAAAGACAAGCCACAGACTGGGAGAAAGCCTTTGCAAATCATTTATTTGATAAGTACTTGCATATGGAATGTATACAGGATGCCTGTAACCTGAATAAGAAGAAAACAATTCATTAAAAATGGACTAAAGATTGACATTTCACCAAAGAAGACACAGAGATCGCAAGTAAACACATGAAAAGATTTTCAGCACCATTAGTCTTAGGGAAATACAAATTTAAACCATAATGAAATACAATTGCACATATGTTAGGATGACTAAAATGCAAAAGACATGCCGACCATGGGGAAAATGTGGAGGAACTCTCACACTCTGTTGGTGGGAATGTAACATGGTACAACCACTTTAGAAAACAATTTAATTTCTTAAAAAACTAAGCATACCCTGCCATACACTTTGACGACTACATTCCTAAGCATTTGCCTGTAAGAAATGAAAGCATGTCTGTACAAAGACCTGAACATGAATGTTGAGAACACCTTTCTTTGTACTTCAAAACTGGAAACAACCCAAATGTATATCAGCTGATGAATAAATAAAGAAATTGTGATATTAACATATTTATGCAATGGAATACTACTCAGTAAGAAAAACAAGAATAAACTGTTGATACATGTAAGAACACGATGGATCTCAGAAAAATTGTGTTGAGGGAAAAAGACTAGGTAAAAAAAAACATGTGATTCCACTTATATAAAACTCTACACAATTCTAGGCTATACTGATAGGAAGTAGATGAGTAGTTTTCTGGAGATGGGAGGTATGTGGAGGGATGGGACTGGAATTATCAAGGGAAATCAAAGCTTTTGAGGGTGATGGATATGTTTAACTAGCTTGATTATGGTGATGGATTCATAAGTGTATGCATATTCAAAATTATCAGGTCATATATTTTAAATATGTGTAGTTTATTGTGTCAAAATATCTCAGTGACGCTGTGAAACAATGAGAGTAATGAATTATGATCCACTGAAAAAATTTAGAAATCCATGAGTCCATACTGATATAAATAAATGAATAAATTGAAATTTCAGTAAAGAACTGGCTATTTATATAATTTGAAATGACTTCCCATACAGTACTTAATTATAAAAAGAAAACAAATAAGTGAGAGGGTTAGGTGGATAACCATCAAAATTAATGTTGCCTGTAGGGAGACAAATCAAAATTGTGCACTATATGATAGGTTGTAATGAGATGCTTCCTCCTTGGAAGAAAAGTTATGACCAACCTAGATAGCATGTTCAAAAGCAGAGACATTACTTTGCCGACTAAGGTCCATCTAGTCAAGGCTATGGTTTTTCCTGTGGTCATGTATGGATGTGAGAGTTGGACTGTGAAGAAGGCTGAGCACCAAAGAATTGATGCTTTTGAACTGTGGTGTTGGAGAAGACTCTTTAGAGTCCCTTGGACTGCAAGGAGATCCAACCAGTCCATTCTGAAGGAGATCAGTCCTGGGATTTCTTTGGAAGGAATGATGCTAAAACTGAAGCTCCAGTACTTTGGCCACCTCATGTGAAGAGTTGACTCATTGGAAAAGACTCTGCTGCTGGGAGGGATTGGGGGCAGGAGGAGAAGGGGACGACAGAGGATGAGATGGCTGGATGGCATCACTGACTCGATGGACGTGAGTCTGAGTGAACCCCTGGAGTTGGTATTGGACAGGGAGGCCTGGTGTGCTGCAATTCATGGGGTCGCAAAGAGTCGGACACGACTGAGCGACTGAACTGAACTGAATGAGAACAGAACCTATTTATAAATTGGGCTCAATTCGCTAACACTTTTTTTAAAAAAAGAATTTTTGCATCTGTGTTCACCATGAATATTGGTATATAGGTTCTTTCTCCCCCTTATATTTTCTGTCTGGTTTTGATATTGGCATTACATTGGTTTCATAGAATGGATTAGGAGGTATTCTATCTTCAGTTTTCTGGAAGAGCAATATTTCTTTCTTAAGTGGTGTCCTTCAGCTGTGACATCATCTTGAGTCAGAGTTTCTTTGTCTGTTACATACATAGTTATTTCAGCTTTATTTTAATTGATACTGGCATGGTATATCCTTTTCCATCCTTTTCATTTAACCTGTTTGTGTTTTAATATTAAGAGGACAGTTTGTTATAGATGACTCTTTCTTTTTTATCCAGTTTGACAATCTCTGACTTAATTTGGGTGTTTAGACCACTTATATTTGATGAGAGTATTGACATGGTTAGATTTACATCTTTCGCCTCGTTACTGGTTTTCTACTTGTCCTGTTTATGCTTTATTTGTTTTCTCTCATGACTTCTTTTGGATTGAAATTTTTTCATGGTTGCATTTTTGTCTCCTTTGTTGGCTTATGAACTATGATTCTTTTTATTATTTTTGTGATTGCATGAGTTTATAGCATACATATTTAACTTGTCATAGTCTACATGCATGTGACATTGTACTACTTCACAGAGTAAAGAATCTTATAATAATATACTTTAATTTCTTTCTTTCCAGCCTTATGCTATTGTAATACATTTTGCTTTTACATATGCTATAAAGTTCATGTTATACTATTTATGTACTAAAAAAGAAGTCTTGCACCTTTATCTATGACGTTTCTATTTCTGGTCTCTGTTCCTTTATATATCAATAGAGCCATACTTATTTCTGGTATCATTTTCTTTCTGCCTGAAGAATATCTTTTAACATTTCTTATTGTGTATGGAGATGAATTCTATCAGCTTTTATACGTCTTAAAGAGCTTTTAGTTCACCTTTGGTTTTAAAAGATGTTTTTGCTGGGTATAGAAGTCTGGGTTTTCTTTCAGTGCTTTCAGAGATGTTCCTCCACTAACTTCTGCTTATATTGTTCCCACCGAGAGATCTGCTGTCATTCTTATCTTTGTTCCTTTCTCTATAATGTGTCTTTTTTCCTCTGGATACTTTCAGGATTTTTTCTTAATCACTGATTTTGAACAAGTTCATTATGCAGTTTTCTTTCTTTCTTATGCTTGGGGCTTATTGAGATTCTTGGACCTATTGGTTTATAATTTTTTAAAAATGACTGTGAAGAAGGCTGAGCACCAAAGAATTGATGCTTTTGAACTGTGGTGTTGGAGAAGACTCTTTAGAGTCCCTTGGACTGCAAGGAGATCCAACCAGTCCATTCTGAAGGAGATCAGTCCTGGGATTTCTTTGGAAGGAATGATGCTAAAACTGAAGCTCCAGTACTTTGGCCACCTCATGTGAAGAGTTGACTCATTGGAAAAGACTCTGCTGCTGGGAGGGATTGGGGGCAGGAGGAGAAGGGGACGACAGAGGATGAGATGGCTGGATGGCATCACTGACTCGATGGACGTGAGTCTGAGTGAACCCCTGGAGTTGGTATTGGACAGGGAGGCCTGGTGTGCTGCAATTCATGGGGTCGCAAAGAGTCGGACACGACTGAGCGACTGAACTGAACTGAATGAGAACAGAACCTATTTATAAATTGGGCTCAATTCGCTAACACTTTTTTTAAAAAAAGAATTTTTGCATCTGTGTTCACCATGAATATTGGTATATAGGTTCTTTCTCCCCCTTATATTTTCTGTCTGGTTTTGATATTGGCATTACATTGGTTTCATAGAATGGATTAGGAGGTATTCTATCTTCAGTTTTCTGGAAGAGCAATATTTCTTTCTTAAGTGGTGTCCTTCAGCTGTGACATCATCTTGAGTCAGAGTTTCTTTGTCTGTTACATACATAGTTATTTCAGCTTTATTTTAATTGATACTGGCATGGTATATCCTTTTCCATCCTTTTCATTTAACCTGTTTGTGTTTTAATATTAAGAGGACAGTTTGTTATAGATGACTCTTTCTTTTTTATCCAGTTTGACAATCTCTGACTTAATTTGGGTGTTTAGACCACTTATATTTGATGAGAGTATTGACATGGTTAGATTTACATCTTTCGCCTCGTTACTGGTTTTCTACTTGTCCTGTTTATGCTTTATTTGTTTTCCTCATGACTTCTTTTGGATTGAAATTTTTTCATGGTTGCATTTTTGTCTCCTTTGTTGGCTTATGAACTATGATTCTTTTTATTATTTTTGTGATTGCATGAGTTTATAGCATACATATTTAACTTGTCATAGTCTACATGCATGTGACATTGTACTACTTCACAGAGTAAAGAATCTTATAATAATATACTTTAATTTCTTTCTTTCCAGCCTTATGCTATTGTAATACATTTTGCTTTTACATATGCTATAAAGTTCATGTTATACTATTTATGTACTAAAAAAGAAGTCTTGCACCTTTATCTATGACGTTTCTATTTCTGGTCTCTGTTCCTTTATATATCAATAGAGCCATACTTATTTCTGGTATCATTTTCTTTCTGCCTGAAGAATATCTTTTAACATTTCTTATTGTGTATGGAGATGAATTCTATCAGCTTTTATACGTCTTAAAGAGCTTTTAGTTCACCTTTGGTTTTAAAAGATGTTTTTGCTGGGTATAGAAGTCTGGGTTTTCTTTCAGTGCTTTCAGAGATGTTCCTCCACTAACTTCTGCTTATATTGTTCCCACCGAGAGATCTGCTGTCATTCTTATCTTTGTTCCTTTCTCTATAATGTGTCTTTTTTCCTCTGGATACTTTCAGGATTTTTTCTTAATCACTGATTTTGAACAAGTTCATTATGCAGTTTTCTTTCTTTCTTATGCTTGGGGCTTATTGAGATTCTTGGACCTATTGGTTTATAATTTTTTAAAAATAAAATTTGAAAAAAATTTAGTTATTATTTCTTTAAGTATTTCCCCGCCTGCATTCTCTCCTTGACCTCTCTTTTGGAGATTCCAACATTCCAATGTTTATAAGATTGCTTGAAGTTGTCCCATAGATCACTGCTGCTCTTTTCATTTAAGCTTTTTTGTTGTTGTTTCATTTTGAATAGTTTCTATTACTAGGACTTGAGGTTCACTAACCTTTCTTCTACAATGTCTAGTCATCCATTTATCCTACCCAGTGTATTTTTTGGGGAGAGGGTGTTGCAAGGCACGTGGGATAGAACCTGCATCCCCCTGCAGTGAAAGTGCAGAGACTTAACTGCTGAACCACCAGGGAAGCGTCATCCAGTGTATTTTTCATATCAAAAATTACAGTCTCTAGAAGTTTCATTTGGATCTCATTCTTTTTTTTTTTTAATATTGTCCATGCCTCTGCTTAACATTTTGAACATACGAAATACAGTTATAACAGTTGTCCTCTTTTACTAATATAGGTTTCAGTTTTGAGTTGGTTTCGATTGATTGATTTTTTTCTTTCTCATAATGTGTTGTATTTTTCTGTTTCTTTGAATACCTGGTAAATATTTTATTAGGTGCTAGACATGGCAATTTTGTCTTTTTGGGTACTAGATATATTTGTATTTTTATAAATGTTCTAAAGCTTTGTTCTGGGACACAGTTAGGTTACTTGGAGTCAGTGTGGTTTTTTTCAAGTCTTTTAGTATTTATTGCTTGGGAATGGAATGGTGTTTAGTTTGGGATATTCCCTTCTTCTAGGTATTATAGCAAATGCCTCAAGAATTATGAGATTTTCTAGTCCAGCGGGTGGAAATAGACCTCTATGAACGCACAGGATACTGCTAACTCTAGTCTTTTGTGGTTGTTATCTTTCTGGCTCATGTGGTTTTCTTGTGTGTATGTGCTGACTGTTACTCAACGAGATACATGAGGCAGACCCTAGGCAGCTCTTCAGAGTTCCTTCTTCGTATGGCTCTCTGCTCTCCAGTACTCTGCCCTGTGAACTCTAGCTGCTGTGGTCTTCCTGGACTCTCAGCTCTGTCTTCAGCTCAAAGTTTTCTGGGTGCTGCCTGGCTCCCTTTTCCCTGTGCTGTGGCCTGGAAACCCTCAATGCTGTGAATTCGGGCAACCATAGGTTCACTGTGTGTGCCTTGCATTTCTCAGGAATCACCCCTTCCTTTCCTGATGTCCAGTTTTTATTACTTCAGACGAGGAAGGTAATTTTGGTCCCTGTTTGGAAAGATATGTTAAGGATGCATCAAGATTGTGGCTTCAGGAACTTCAAATTTAGAGTTGCAGTTTAACCAGGATCTACCTGACAGGTAGTCAGCCAGTGGAGGGACAGAGGATGCTGCTAAGGGATAGGATTAAATCTGTGGTCAAGCTTCTTCAAAACTTTTATAAACTGCAACTTTGTTTTTTCTTCCCTGCAAGACATGATGAGTTTTACTTTGCTCATTAAGTAAAACCTTAAAGCAAAGGGTGACATCCAGAAAAGAGACTTTGGAGACCGTCCTGGCTTAAGATTTCTTGGAGATGAAGGGGGAGCTGCAATTCCATTTTCGTGATGAAAAACACACATGTGGATCATAGTACCCTGCAAAATTGGGGAAACAGTGCTGGATTCTGTACCAAGCTGGTCCAGTCTGTGTGGTAGAGAATTTGGGGCTGGACTTCTATTTCCAGAAGATGTTGAAGAAGAGATTATTTAAAAAAAATTCTCTTCTATTGATATGATAAATATTAGTTTTAGGAAATTTGAGAAATACAGAGAGACCTATAAAGAAAAGTACTCTTGTAACCTCACTGCCCAGAGGTAACACTATTTGCTTGTCAGTGCATTTCCTTTGGGTGTTGAGTCTTTGATTGGAAGAATCTGTCAAGAGGCTTGTGTGCTTTGGGGCCTGTCTGTGACCTTCTCTTGTACCGTCTCTTCCTGTGGGGTTGTATGTGTGTCTGTCTCTTTCATCTGTGTCTCACACTCAAATCTTGAAACCCCATTGGATATGCTGCCCAATTGCCCAGTTCTGATGGGGGAGCCCTACTGATTCAGACTGGCTTTGGTACTTTTCTTCCCTGCTCTTTGGGATTTAGGCATGAGTAAAGGATTGCCCTCCTTGGGCCTTTGCTCCATCCCTCCCAATCAATAATTAATCAGTACTGAGCTGATCTTATTAGGTATTCACTGCCCACTCCCCCCTCCCCCCAAATCCCAACCCAAGCTGGCTAATGACAATGCTTTTAATTAATATGAGGCAGATTAAAGCTCATTACAACAGGTTATTGGTAATGAGATCATCATAAGGCAAGTTATTGAGCTGGGAGTGAAAACGAAGTTGGAGGAGGGGCAGAGAGATGGTGCCAGCTGTTCCTGCCCTGTTTTGGCAGGAATGGAACCGGGAGTGTGGGAACTCTGCAATGAGGACATGCTGCAGCGACACACACCCAACCAGCTCATGAAACCAGGTGCTGGGTAAGAGCAGCCCTCAGGGCCAGTAAGCAAACGGATGTGCAGTGATTAGAGCAGTAACGTGTGTTGAGAAGCCAGTGCTGGTATATTCAATTAAGAATGTGCAGATTATGACCTGCTGAGTGGGGGGCATTAGCCACCCACACGGGGTCTGCAGACAGCTCTCTTGGCATCCAAGCTCCCACTGGGGAAGTGAAACTCACTGGGGTGTTTTGATTGAAGGTGGAGTTTAAACACATCCACCCGGAGGAAATAGAGTCACAAGATTTATTATTACAGATCCCAGAAGCAGAGATGCTCAGTGAGCAGGAGAAGGGCGGTCCTCCGTCCCAAGTCACCAGCAAGCAGGAGGTGAATGCTCAAAGAGGGACTTTGCACTAAGCCAGCAGTTTCTTGAAATTCTGAATGAGCCCTGCCTTCTGATCCTAAGGGACAATGGAACTGTAGGAGCTGGAGCTGGAAAGGGACCCTGGAGATCAGAATGCCTGCTCTGTTATTCAGCATTTGTGTCTTTTGACCTTCAAAGAGCATTTACATTATTTTGGTGAGTGGAATATCCCTCATCCCCATATTACTGTGTGTGTGTGTTTATTTAAGATGCTGGTTGAAATATGGGTGCCATTTGCAGTAGATGCTGATTCAGTTTCATGGATGATGGTTTTGTGTGTGTATGACCCGTGGATGTCATCAGTCTACACTCACAGCTCATCATGGCTTGCCCTGGGGTCCACAGAGTCTACAGGGGACACACGCGGTCTCTGTTCCCAATGGCTGGTGTGCCAGGTAACCAGTGACTCGGAGGCAGACCAGCCTTCCTGGGCTTGTGTGACAGAGAGGGCTCCCTGCATCGCCCAGACAGTCTGAAGGCGACCTTTACTTTGTGCCAGGAGACAGCCTACCTGGGACTGGCTCAGGGCACAGGAGGGAGGCAACAGAGCCCTGGCTCTGCTCCCTGGTAGGAGGCCTTATTGGTGTGAGGCTAATGCTTTCTAAGTTCTTCCAGTAGCCGAGAGAAATGCTAGTCTAAAGAGAATGGTGGAGCAGGTCTTACACACACACACACACACACACACACACAGGCATGCTGTGTTGTTCTCTTGACCTGAGGTGCTTTCCTTTTTAATCCTAATCTATTCACATTCAATTGTAGGGGTTGTATCAGCCAGGGACTAGTCATTACCTGTAATTTATTTTATTACAAGAATATTTATTTATTTAAAATTTTTATTTAATTATTGGCTGCACCACACAGCATGTGGGATCTAGACCCCTGTCCAGGGACTGAACCTGTGTCTTCTGCATTGGAAGGCAGAATCCCAATCACTGGACCACTCAGGGAAGTCCCAATAATTATGTATTTGGCTGCGCTGGGTATTAGCTGCAGCACGCGAGATCTTTCAGTTGTGGTATATGGGATCTGGTTCCCCGACGAGGGCGACGAGGGATTGAACCCAGGCCCCTTGCATGGGGATCTTGGAGTCTCAGCTACTGGGCCACCAGAGACGTCCCCATATTTGTAATTTAAATGTAAAAACGTATTAATTAGGAAAAGGTAGTTAACTCCTAAAAGCAGTAGTAGAAGAATCTAAGGGGACAGAGGTAGTAAATGCATAAAGCACCTGCTCCCTCTAGGACTGGGGTGGTGAACAAGAACAGACCTGAAGTCTTGACTGAGGGCCTCCAAGGCTGGGATCCCAGGCTGCCCTGGAGACAAGGAGGTGTGGGCCATGGTCACAGCCTGCCCTGTGGCAGAGAGATTTGTAGAAGGCGACCTAGAACTAGTGTGTGGGAGCTGCCTGCTGGGCGGTCAGAGCACTTGCTGGAGCATATGGGCCTGAGTTGGTCCACAGAAGGGCCCACTAGGTAGTGAGGGTAGACTGGTCCATGTGAGCAGGAGAAGGGCGGAGAGGTGCCCCTCAAGCCCCTGTCCCACTGGCTGATGAGCTGGAAGCTGACCAGTGGGGACAGGAGGGTGCCTCCTTGTGCCGGTGCGGTCTTGCAGTGTCCGCCCCCGCCCCCAAGCCCCCTGTCGACCAAGCCTAATGGTGACCCATCGGACCCAGGAGAAATGGCACAGGGTCACTGCAGTATCACCGCACGTGGCAGGAGGGCCCAAGGACAGCCTCCCAGGGCCTGGGCTCCGGGGCGGCCCTTTGCTATAGACGGAGCGGGTAGGTGGGCTCCCTGGCTGCTGGGACCAGGGTATTTGGGGCTGCAGCATTCTCTTTTTAATTCTTAAGGGAACAGTTTTCTGTGCAGTTCACTTGGCAACTAATCATATAGAATCTTTGAATGTTTCTTCCATCTTTATGGATCCTACTGTTATTTAACTCTTCACCTGGTTTCTTGCCTCCACATGCTCTTAATTATGTCAGCATCCTTCGTAGCACTTGACAGCATCAGTTCAGTTCAGTCGCTCAGTCGTGTCTGACTCTGTGACCCCATGAACTGTAGCACGCCAGGCCTCCCTGTCCATCACCATCTCCTGGAGTTCACTCAGACTCGCGTCCATTGAGTCCGTGATGCCATCCAGCCATCTCATCCTCAGTCGTCCCCTTTTCCTCCTGCCTCCAATCCCTTCCAGCATCAAAGTCTTTTCCAATGAGTCAACTCTTCGCATGAGATGGCCAAAGTACTGGAGTTTCAGCTTTAGCATCATTCCTTCCAAAAAGCACCCAGGGTTGATCTCCTTTAGAATGGACTGGTTGGATCTCCTTATAGTCCAAGGAACTCTCAAGAGTCTTCTTCAACACCACAGTTCAAAAGCATCAGTTCTTTGGTGCCCAGCGTTCTTCACAGTCCAACTCTCGCATAAGTCCATCATAAATATTCACTCTCCTGGTTGACTTATGGGAGGAGGAGGGTACCAGGTTCCACAGAGCCTTGGGCCTCCCTTGTCTTCTGTTTGTGCCCATGGCTCCATCCTGCTCAGGAACTATAGCTCCAGGAAGGCAGGACCCTCAAAATTCCAAGATCCTCAGCAGAGTTGGGGTGGTACTGGGGATGTGCAGCCTGGGGGTGGGTGGGGGCCACATCCCACCCCAGAGGGATAGACGGGCATCAGGCGGGGAGTTAAGGCTGGCCTGTCTTGTACCGCCTGGCCTGCCACCCACTCTATGTGCCTAATGCCCTACTATGAAGTTTTCTTCCAGTTAACAAGGAGATCCCTGCTAAAGTCTGCTGAGTTAAAGAGCCCTAGGATTGAAGTGCTTTCAAGACCTTCCTTTGACATTTATTAGCTTTTTCTTTATAATCAAAACATCTGAGTTTCTTGTCCTTAAAGATACCTGTACTTACCTCCATAAATTGCTGGAAGGATTAAAAAAATGACTTCAGCATCTCTGAAAATTGTAGACCTCCAAACAAATAGACAGTATCATCAGTATGGCTGAGGGGTGGGTGGCAAACGAGTGAGCTTAGCGTATCCTTGCATGAATCATAAGTGGATCAGAATGGGTAGAAAACCTTACACATGCTTGTTTCCATGGGAATGGGACTCAGACCAGGTAAGTTTTGCAGGAAAGTCGATCAGAAGTGTCAGGCCATGTTGGGCCATGTCTGGAGGCTGGCTGCGGTTGGAGGTTGAAATTGACTAGTCTGGGTATCAGAAGACTGAAGGTGAATGATGGAGTGTGTGTATGTGTGTGTGTGTGTGTGTGTGTACCAAGAGACTGAAGGTGAATTATGGGGGGGGGTGTGTGTATACCAGGAGACTGAAGGTGAATGATGGTGTGTGTGTGTGTGTGTGTGTGTGTGTGTATACACCAGGAGACTGAAGGTGAATGATGGTGTGTGTGTGTGTCCCAGGAGACTGAAGGTGAATGATGGGGGGTGTGTGTGTGTGTGTGTGTCCCAGGAAACTGAAGGTAAATGATGGGGTGTATGTGTGTGTGTCCCAGGAGACTGAAGGTGAATGAT